>CM060470.1:12657355-13187355 GCA_030544235.1 Lepturacanthus savala | reverse complement strand
GGATCCACAATACGACTACTAAAACAATAAACCTTATTCCCTCACGCTACTCAATGATGTTAGAATACTGTCATTTGAATGACTTAGAGAACAGAAATGGTGTTAGACATCTTCATTGTAGGCTATAGAGTTGCAACACAGGGTGAGCCGCTGGTTCTGGCAATGTTCTGAAATCCCATGTTAAATTTTCCTTTAATAAACAGCCTCAATAATGCTATGACTTACATAGAAGCATGGATGCTGCTTGAGAGCAGGGTGATAAGAAGTGGGGGGAAAAAAAGATTCATATGGTATCACCTAGTGCTTCTGCTTCACATAAACATCACCTCATTCTCTACTACCTATATACCATAATTTCTGGAGTAAAGAGGGCACCTAGCTTTAAGATGCGCCAATTAAATTTTATATATATATATATATGTGTGTGTGTGTGTGTGTGTGTGTGTGTGTGTGTGTGTACATATACAGACAGCACTTGACAATGAATCGCAGGTGCCCATGTTGCAACGAGATATTTACGGTACACCGAAAGATTTTATTTATTTTTATTTAACATATATAAGGGATTGTGCTAAAACAGAGGGGATTATGGGTACAGAGATAGCTGATTGGGGAAACTCACAAACTCGCTGACCAACCACAGGAAAAATGAATAACAAACGGTGCATTTCCGGGGCTAAGTCCCGGAAACGATCGACCAAAAAACAAAGATTATGGCACTTCACAGGGCAATAGTCCTGCCATCAGTGTTTCAATGGCTCTCGCTGGCAAGAGGAGAGAGAACAGGCAGATTATCGTAAATCAGTCAAATCCCCAAACAATCACATTCTACGGTCTCTACCGCCCTCTTGCGACCAAACTGCACCCTGCTCTTTCATACCATAAATATGGTAAATGCAATTTTCCGAAGAGTGCCTACTTAAAAAAATAACCATCCTACCATTAAAGTCATTTATCCCCATCTTCATCATCTTCCTGTGTACAAATAACCACCAGTCGGTGTCGGAATCGCACAACTTCAGATAAAACAACTAGCGTCTTCCTTGGTACAAACTGCCTGTCTCTCTCTTGTGCTTTTTTGCTAGAGAGCCCCTAGTGGCTGTTCGCTATAAAAATCTATAGATTAACCACATTGTTGTATAGGCCACAGGGTTCAAAGCGTGTGACAAAAGTAGCGGATTTTAGTCTGGAAATTACAGTAATAATAGTTGACGGATATTCAATAGTAAGCTTCAAGCACTAGTCATCACCATTTCATCACTGACAGCTGATTTTTACATCTAAAAAAATGGATTACATTGCATTACGGGATAGCGCACATGCCATGAACTCTACCTAATCTCACAAAAACATACAAAGTCATATATATTTGTCCCTCCTGTCTTTATATTCTTGTTTTGTTTTTTTTTTGTATTTGAAGCAAAATAATTATATCACATCGCGCATGTACTGATGCTCCTCCAGCACACACAATACACACTTCAACAGTATGCAAACTGTTATTATAGGAATTGTTCTTTGTTAGTCAACAGGGGAATTTCCCTTGATTTTGACAGTAATATGTTGACAGAAAGAAACATAAAGACAGACACAAAAAGGGAGAAAAAAAAAGGAAATGTGGTAAAGTGATGGCTGAAACATCAGTCATGCGCCGGCTTGCCTGGTTTTGTGTAAAACATGTGGTGTAGAAAAAACACTCAACATAAGCCACATACGCACGATCTACGTAATATATAGTATCTTTCTTTCCCCTTAAGGTATGACTGAAAACTTGTAAACATAATAAAGACTAACTGATCAACCACAGGAATCAGAGCTCAGGAGTTAGTTGTATTGAGTCTTGAGACCAAACAGCAAAACACACCAATATATGCTTACTAGACGCTGTGTCAGCCAGCATCGAACCCTACTGATCCTGAGCAAACTACTGAATAAAGATTTCACTTTGAATGTTCATTACTATATGACAGAAAGAAAAACAGTGTGGGCTGCTTTTTTACATATCTGCGTGCATGTACAGATTCGAGGTGGGCTTGAGGGGAAATTCATAGTTATGGAAAAAAGAGGGAGGGTGGGTTATGTGTGGGAGGAAGGCGTGCGCTATCAGTGTTCTAGATTTTAGTGTGTGTGCCTGATTATCCTTTAATGGGGTGAGGTAAATCAAAAAGGTCAAAAAGAAAGAAATGAGAATAAAATAAAGTCGAATAATACGTAATAGCATTTACTGGAAACACCAATGTTTTTCTAGTGAAATAGCAAAAATGTTCAGTGTAATCTCATGACTATAAACCACCATGGCACTGCAGTATTTATCAATTTAAGCATATCAAACTTGCAGAATGCCATTACTTATTGAAAAATATATTCATTGCGCAATTTTTGACAGCAGAAATGAATTTTGACAGGCACTGAGAGGCAAGTGTATGCCTTCGTTTTATCAATAGGATTTAAAATATCGCATAGAATAAGAAAACTGAATGGAAAACAAGTACTTACGCTGACTTTGAACGCCTGGACGGTGTTGTCCAGCAGCAGTATGTTGCACACAACCTGTGTGTGCTGCCTGTCTCGCTCCAGCTCCGTCGCCCGGACATTGTAGGATCTGCCAGCAGGCAAGCGGAAGCGCGAGCTCATCACGCTCCGGCCAGGGTCTGCAACATCCAAAGAAACGGCAGAGACCAGAACATTTCCATGAGTGAGTGAAAAGGGACGTAAAAGGGCAAAAAAAAGAGAAGAATGGATCAAAAGAGCTGCAGCATCCTCACGATAAGATCTGATCTTTGAACATAGAAAAAAAAAAAAACATCAAAACTGCCATGTAACATGTACTATATGAGACTGAAGAGTGGTTCTGGTAATAGAAACACGAAAAAAAAGTTCAATCCATCTAAAAAGAACACAACATTCCAATGTACAATATGATCTAATGTACTTTTCCTCCCCACTGCAACACAACAAGACAAGCCTGTACAAGCAGAGATGACTGCTGCTTCATGAGAAAAGAATGTCAATGAGTAGGCAAGCAGCCGATTCCGTAGCAGGGGATGTGGAAAGTACACAGCTGCCCCGCACTAGAGCACTTTACCAGAAGCTGCCATGAAATGAAATAAACTGAGAAAAGATATAATTTATATGGCAGAATATGTTAGCACCCCTCCCCATTTGATGACACCGAATGTGATCTTTAATAGCGGAAAGCAGAGCAGCCCCATGATGACATGGGAGTAAAATCAGCTGTTTTAATAACTTCTACCAGCAAGAGTGACTTTTGTCTTGTTTTCAGAAGGAATTTGATCAGTACTTTTATTTTATCATGTCACACCATACCCATGTCTGGATGGAGAGGTTTCAGTGATTGATTGGTGGTGCGAACAGGGGCTGATGTGCCTCTTCTGCTTAACAATGGCAATAAATAAAAAAATTATTCAATTGGAGGCTACTCCATTCAAAAACAAACCAAAGCCTAGCGCCACTGAGGCCACGTCTTGACTGCTTCCCTTGTCTCAACGACCGTAAACTGGTCGATTATGGCTTGGGCCCAAGTTTACACTGGAAAAAAATAATGCCCTCTTCTACTACTGCAGTATATCTTCACTCTGCTTCATGAGAATAAAGAATGAGCCCTTTATAACAAGCAATACATGGATTTTAACTGCAACTCTAGAAGCGATGTTATTTGATATTAGATAATAGTGATTCAATTAATTTACAGTCGTTCAAGTTTGATAAATGTACGATATGTTGAGGACCTGATTCATTCAGCTTTGCCACACGATAAAAAACTATTTGTCAAAATATGCAAGTATCAAAAAAGGTCAGTATGACACTCTGGCAGATGTATCTACAGAAAATGCCACTTCTTTCTGTGTAGTTTTTTTTTTATATATTTTTATATTTTTGGTAACATATGCTGTGCCCTTCATGTGTGCCCCCTGCTCGTTTTATTCTTAGGTGATCCATCATGACAGCAGACATAATGACCCCACACGGGTCATGGCCCCGTCATCAGGAGCTTCTGTATCGGTAGAGATGGCCATGTGAGCGTATTTGTGTGTGTATGTAGTATATATGGAAGGATCTCTGCATGTCTGAGTTGGTTGTCACTACACATCAGCGCAAACCCCATGACCACTGACAGATGGTGCGCACACTGTTTATGCACCCACACACACACACGCACACACAGGGCCACCTCAAACAGCAGCAACAGCTCACCTTCTCACCTCCAGCTATTTAAGCTTCACACAAATACATGAATACACCTTTAAGAGGTGATTTTCAGTACCTATATAAATCCAATTAATATCTGTTAATCAGTGTGTGTGTCGTGTCCGTGTCATTGCACACATCAACTGCAAAAACCCCCACAGCCACAGTCCCTCTCGGTGTTCTCCAGGGCTTAGTACTTGTTCCCCCTGCTCTTCATCATCTATATCCTTCCACTTGGTCTGATCTTCTGCCAGCATGTCCTCCATTTCCATTCCACCATCACCTCAGGTCTGCTAATGCTAACCTACTACAACCAATTAGCACTATGCTCTAGACCTGGAGATACCAAACCATTGCTGCAGCTGCCCCCCCTCCCTCTGGAACGCACTCAAAAGTCACATCCACACTTTTAAGTCCTTTGAAACAGCCCTAAAAACAGACCGTTTTCACTTTTGACCTTTTGTTTTTTGCAGTCTTTATATATTTGATAATATTGGAATATCTTCGCAAAGCATCGTTGAGCGCCTGGAAAAGCACTATATAATTCCGATGTAGTAGTACCAGCATTAGGTAATAGTATCTTAAATAAACTTAAATGTGACCCACACTAAGGAAAAATGTGGATCTGTATTCCTTTGTTAAATATGATGTACACTTGTAGGCAGTCATAGACCATTATGAAATTATCATATTACCATTCTACAATACACATCGAACAATCCAAACATGAAGGAGGGGTGCATTTTTAAATATCTGCCAGATTTAGCCTATATTTCTGAATCTTCAGTTTTAGGCTTTGCAACATTTTTGCTAATCACTCGTCAAGATAACAAGTGACCGCATCATCTTAACTTTTTTTTTTTGTTTCCGCTCTACTGTCATGTGTCACCTTACTTTGCATTTTAATGTCACACAGGAAATAACAACCTTTCACACATTTAACACTTTACCTCAGTCACACAAGTCTGCAAAAAAAATAAAATGCATGAGTCACAATGGAAACACCTGTCCCATGTTTTGATATGACATCCTGAAAAGCTTGGCTGTTTGCCTCAGGAGCAAGTAGTAGTGAAGAAGTGCATGAAATATGTACAACGAGAAGCTTAGGTATTTAAATATTCCAAGTGGTAAACTTTGCCGAAGGGAAACAGTTTGGTGGAAAAGAGCTGCAGGCATTTCTGTATTTACTCTACGTTTTGCTGCTTTTTGCTCCTTTCAGCGCAGACGTCAGAAAATATGCATGTCTATCACCTCCTGAAAACCATTTCCGTACACAGAGCAGCTGATGACTAACTGAATTAGATATAAATACCATAAATATTTAATAAGCACAGCCTCACACACACATTAACACTTTCAGGAACTTGGAAAGTTTCAAATGTTAAAAGTCATAGTGGTGGGACACATTAAGAGTAACATCAGCCTCGCTATTAAAAACTAAATTGACAGTTTTGACAGTGGCAGTTCACTTGATTGGTCCACTAATTGTGGGAGTACTGGTGAATGAATATACCTAGTCCTATATCAATATAATATAGGGAGAGTGTTACAAACTAGAAAGAAATGATATTAAGCTCTATCACATAAAACGTAAGGATCTGGTGGTTGACAGTTAGCAGTCATACCTAACCAGATTAGTAATAAGGCTAGTCGTAAGTCGTCCTCGTGGGATCAATATATTCTGACTGCCAACAGAACAACCGCCCGCACACACACTATCCGCCACACACGCAGAGCCGCAAATACACACATGAGCGCCGTGCACAGGACGCATGACACGTGCACACGGACGCCAGCCACAGGACTGTCAGTTTGGGAAACAGAGCGTATGGAGTGGAGCTCGCACAGATGAAGCCACGCAGACGGAGCGAAGGGAGGGAATGCTCTCTTATCACTGGCTCACACTGAGGAGGAGCTGTGGGATACATAGATGATGAGATGTGACACACAGACTCTCTGCACACGACGACTCGCCTTCCCCTGCTCTCAGCCCGTCTGTGTTCCTGCCATCCAGCTGAAGAAGATGAAGAGGATTCCAATAACCAGCTCCGGCTAACTTGAAATTTTGAAATTCCAAAAGATAATAAAAAAAAAGCCTGGGTACAAACATCTTTTGAAAGATGAACATTATTCACCTTCAAAATACTGTCGCAATATTGTTATCAAGGATCTCAGGGGATACGGCCAAATATACCGAGATATCTAATTTAGTCAGAAGAGCTTGGGGCTGTTGCCATGCCTGCAAAAAAAGAAAGAACAAAAAAACATTTTGCAGGCTCAGACATTTTTGAGTGCATATTTTTCTTGTTTTGTTCTAATCAATTTTTACACCAATTTTCTTTTAGACGTTTACTAAAAAAAACAATTTATTTTCTGTTACAGTTAGTTATCCCATTAATGCTTTGTTTTTTTTTCTGCCTTTTTTTCATTGTTGACTGTAATTTCTGTTCTGCTGTTCTTCGTTTCGTCCCAATATTTGCAGTCCTGTCCTGCTCCAGTGTATTATTCTCTCTTCTTTTCTACTGTGCCATGTCCTATTCTGCTCCGTTCGACACTGTGTTTTATAATTGTTCTGCTGTGGTCTTTTCAGTTTTGCTCTGCTGAGCTGGACAGGACGGCCACGCTCCCCTGAGAGAAGCCTCCGGAACTCCGGAAGCACGCTACCATTATTACTTCCTGCAGTCAGCAGAGCTTACAAACAGGAGTGTGAGCCCGTGTGTGTGTGTGCATGTGCGTGTGCATGCATGTGTGCGTTTCTCTCTTGACCCTACAACTTCCCTCACTGGTGGGCTCCTCTGGCTCTCTCAGTTCATTGCAAACACAGACGGTCCTGCAACCTTCCTGTCTGTAGACAGGAACACACACGCCCCTCATATAAACACACCTACTGTGACACGTTTAACATGCGCATGCACTTAAACTAACATCAAAATTGTGTTGTGTATAGTTCCACTGTCAGGTTGCACACATTCGATCACGAACATATACGCGCACCAAGAATTAAACCAGTGGTGTAGTCAGAGTCATACACACATATACGCTTTATACTTTTTTCCTGGGCGTTTTTTTTGTGTATTCTGGCCTAATAAGTATCAATATTTACCTATACGCTTGGTTTATACCCACTTATTAGCTGCTTAACCAGCCTGTAACCTACACTATTTTTAGCTTTCCCTTTAACTCTCTCTGGAAACTAGAGAAAAAGTAACGGTATGATCATTCTTTGTGTAAATTTGTGCATTATTAGTCAATAATGGATAATAATGGATTCTATGATAGATGGTGATGATTCTATTCCACGAAGACCCCAAACTTTATATGTTCAGTTAATACTTATGAGGACGCAGTAGCTTGATGTCTTAATGACATTATTTGCACAAAACTAAAGCTAGCTGGTTAGCTGACGCTACCTGTGTAGACCTGACTGTGAGGAAATTAACACGTTTTTTGTTGATGAAAAAGATGAGACAACTTCATACCTGCTCCTCTATGGTTTCCGCTGTTTTGCAGTATCCTATGAAAGCAGGCATCATGCTATCAAACCAGGCACCTTTACCAAGATAGAATTCCTAATCATTCAACATTGGGGTGCTACTCAGGTAATAATGACATAATAAATCTTGATGAGATCAGTTTTGATTAACATTACTATCAACCTGCTGTCAAACTAAAAAAAAAAAAAAAGACTCCTGCTAATGTGGCCGCAACACATGATGTTGTAGTAAACCACTAATTTTTTAGGACGACACCACACAAGTCTTCTGCATCAGCTACTATGATACCCCCCAATACTTCCTGTTAACACAGTTCTAAAATTCTTAAAAAGGAAAAGCTATACAAAATCATCTTTTCCCAGTTCGAATATGGGACAACTAGTGAACTTCATTTGCCCCATGCATTTCCTATTAATACCCTGATTTCTTCAAACAATATGCTACGCATGTTGTTGTTGTTTTTTCCCTGTCGCTTTGTGATGCTTTGGAACAATTGAAGAGGAGAGCGGTTAGAAATCCCAACGGAATTATACATCAGCGCTCCACTAAAGCTTAAACTAGGCCACAGGCAAACAGGTGGTCAATTACAGATGTGCGCCTGTATGTTTGAGTGTTCTGTTTGCAGACAGCTTGTGATTGCTGTGAGTTTTCATAACAAATGATTGTATATTAAAATTAAAAAAAGCCCTTATAGATCAACTTATGACATTTAGATAAGACTTAAACCTTGCCGGTTATTTCAGTTACTCAGTCTTCAAAGATAATGCCTTGACACGCAGAAACACTTGCACAGAAATTAAAATTACAAATCTGGAAACCAGCCGGCATAATCGGTATATATTTCTCCCTTGTGCAATGCTCGCCCTGTTGCAGTGATGATAATGTGCGTTCATTACAGGCTGATATCACTGCTGGAGTAAAGTGACCACACCCAGCACTCAGGGTGTGGAGACAGACACGCAACAGACAGTTTTATCCATAACGGGCCAGTAAAACAATCAGTTCCAGTTCGCGAATGTTAGCAAATATGCCGTCCCGTTTCTGGCCTTTCCTCATCCAGCGTGTGCGTGACTGACAGATTCAAACAAAAAAAAGAAAAAAAAGAAAAAACAGATCCGTGTGGTTGAGGCCGGGTGTCAGGAACGTTGCGGCTTAAGGAATGTGGGCAGCAATTGACCTCTGACCTCCTTCAGGGATAGACATGTGTGGCCCTGGCTGGTAAAGTCATACAGTGCAGCTTGTAATCCGACCAATACTCACTCTCTCTGAAGAGAAGAGGCAAAGCTTTTCTAATTGTGAAGTTCAATACACACACATACTGTAAAAAAAAATGACTGTCTTGCTGTCTGCCTTCCCCACTTTTCAAACCAATCTGAATCAGATTTCAGTGAAACAATTAAGTTCGTCATCAAGTTTACTTTTATCAGAATAGTACTAAATATATATGAAAAGGCTAGGGATGTTTAATTTTAAAAATATGTATTTGAAAAAGAAGAAAATCAGAACAGGATTAGAATGCATTTATATATATTGACATAAATGTCTTGAGCAGCAACAGTCACTTTATAAACTCAATAATATCTCACTGAAAGTGAAGTTTAGACAGAATGAAGAGCACAAACAAGTCATTCCTCCTAACATCTGTCCTCCTCTGCTGTTGGGGGAGAGAGGAGGAGCTGCTTTGTCTCAGCCAGCAGTTCACAAGTTTATAGGAATTTGTCACATTTTTAGGATACGTGACAAACTGAGATAATCCGGCTACAGCTTCTGGTTTAGCTTGTCCGTAACAATTAGTCGAGTTGGTGCCCTGCCCTTGTTTAAAACGGCAGCATATTTAACATGTTTATGCCTGTTAACGGCTGTATTGATCAACTTGACTGGTGAAGGTTTTGTAGAACTTACAGTAAGAAATGTAGTCGTCATCAACTCACAGTAGCCGTCCAGTTAACACCTGGTTCAGGCTCCACCGTGTCATTGAAAACGAGGAGGACAAAAACAGGATTTGGAAAAGCGGACAGAGCGGCAGCATTGACAATTACGCTCCGGTGACTCATTCAAAAACATGACTTTGGAGGGAAAACCGTTATCGTTGATCTCTCAATTAAGATAAAACGGTTGCGTTCGGAAAAATGCTCGTGTAAATAAGTTGGCTGCGCTGATTATTGTGGAGGCAATTGTCTTCTCGGGTCTCCCTGAGGCTATGTTCACAATTCGGTTACACAGATTCGCAAACATCTGCAACCCTCAGCGTGAACTTCACTGAACCCTCATGGAATAAGCCTCTCCAAGAGCATGAATGAAAAGCCTGAGTCAGCCTGCCTGACTGAAGTGATTAGAGTCCAATCCAGTTCTCAGCTGCATACGGCAGAGTCATAATATGGATGCGGAGAAAAAAAGAATTTACCAATTTGATTATTATTTTTTTTATTGTATTTTCATTGAGACATAAGTTTACGGTGCAGCGAGTCACCACTATGCTTGATTGGAATTGGGAGTTTTAGGTCAAACACTTGAGAATAAGTACTACAAAAAATTATATTACAATAAAAAAAAACAGCAGCAGCTTCCAAATAACATCAGACTATAACATGGAAGGATGAATCCACGAGTATCTGTGCACTTAATGATTTTTGGTTTTAGTGCTTCTTCGCGCTAAATTGATTCGGTTAAATAAGAGACCTAGCTACCAAACAGGTGCTCCTTTATTGTGCCCTTCTTCGGTCAGCAGCAGTCGTCAACAAGACGATTTTGGTGAAGTTAATGTTCACTTTCCTTGGACTACATTGAAGATTATTATTATATCCAGGCTTGACGCAGTGGCAAGTGACCGTTTTTGAAGAGAAATAACCAATCAAATGTCATCAATGCGTATGGACTTGGCCATAACCTATAGCAGGGAGCCATAGGTTATCCACCTCCACTTTGACATATTAAAAAATTGAAGGATTTCGAATGAAAGTGCTAAAATGAACATAGGGACTGGACATATGGGAGAGTTGGGACAGTTTTAAATTATTTATAAAGCAAGAAGCCCCTTTTCTACAGTAATGGAAACATGTTATATATATATATATATATATACACACACACACACCACACAAAAATAGTCACACTCTAATGTGCACACATAACATAAAACAAAGTAGAGAAACAGATGCAGGTTTGATTAAAGCACCATATTCCCCTGATTATTCCCTTTCCTGCTGACTCTGGCACCTTTAAATGTTACCAGAGGTCGTGTTTTGAGCTGAAATTTCCTCCCACATCCCTTCAACAACCCTGCATTTTCCTGCCACACCAGCAGGGACACCACGTATGTCAGCCTCCTATTTGGGGGATGCCTCCTCATCTATTTCTCCCCTCTCCACAAACTACCTGGAGTCACTCAATCTGTGTTGGTGACTACATACAGCAGATAACTGTGCTAACAGACATATTCACACGCATATCATTATATATATATGTGTGTGTGTGTGTGTGTGTGTGTGAACTGCACTTATAGGAAGTGTGTGTGTGTGTATGTGCTGAATATCTTTTACAGTAAACGATCCATCTCCACTTACACACATTCAAATTGATGACTTGTATGCTTATCTGCATCTACTATAGTATTATACTGTAATTCTACACACTAAAGTCTGTTGAAAGGTGCAAATGAAAACGGCTGTTCACAAATTAATGTTTTTCAACACATTTCTACAAAATTAAAATAAAACCGTGCAACAGCTCAGAGTGTTGCAACTTTAAGGATCTTGAAACATCAAGACGTCTGTCGATCTTATAAATAAAACAGAAACCCAGGGTGTCATCGCGGCTCAAAGGTTAAGACACTGAAAATAAAACACCATTTCTTCAAAAACACTTGAAGAAAAAAATCTGTTTTAAAGTCTGAGCAGAAGGACGCTGTGTTCTTGAAGATTTGCAAGTATCAACGCTCCAAACACTAAAAAAAAAAAACAATGGAATCATGCAGCGTTAAACCCTTTGATGCTGGTCATGTGAATACAGCTTTAGCGGTTCATGAATGCACCACGGCACCTTTACAGAATGCACAGTGAAATGTGTCATGGAAAGACATGCATGCTGTGTTCTACTCTAATGTTGGAGAAAATCAAATGTTTATCCACCTTCAGTACTGACAAGAAAACACAATTTTACAGTTTTGCAGGGCGGAGAAAGCACTTTGTCCGTCTCTTCAATTACCTGTCTCTCCAAAAACTGCCGAAGCCTTTTTTTCTGGAAAGCCTTAAATACTCTATTCTTGCTCTTTGCTGAGAAAAAGAAGAATTAGACCGGAGGAGAAATTTAAAATGTGAACTCGGCAGCAAGCAGTCGAGTAGAAAATACGAGGAAAAGGCTTTTATCATCAGCCTAATCCTCAGAGGCAGTACAATAGTCATTGTCCTGGAAACTTCTGCAGCTGATGAGAGTTTTGCTAAAATGTGTCCAAATTATCATAACTGTATTGAAACTCGTCAAAAGGTCACTTGCTGCCTGATTCGTTTTTATCGCGATGAGTTTTCAAGGTCTCTTCAGAGACTTGGATGCTCGGGGTGGATCGAGATGAAGACGTTTCCCGCCTTCTTACAAATGTTATTTCAGCGAAATTTCAGAGTCGTGTATTTAGTCTCAGATTTCCTCAGGCAGCCGCTTGTTGCACAGTCAGAGCCTCTCGACTCATTGTTCCCAGAGTGAAAAAGAGCTCAATTAGGGGCAGTTCAGTGGTGGAATTTGTCTGAGATCACCGAGTACCCCATCATAATAAATAATCTAATAAAATACTGTCGCAGTCTAAATGCCAAAATTCTGAACCACAAATCTATTTTTTTTTATTCCAAAAATACCTCATCAGGCAACAGAAAGCATTCTATAGTTGTTTGTTTATAGAGAAGGAAAAAAAACTATTAAAAAACTAAAAAAAACTATTAAAAAAACACGTAAAAAAAAAATCATATTATTGTCCTCAGTTACCTAATACAGGTTAATATCAATGAATGATATTTAACGTGAAGCACATGGAACAAAAAAAGGCTCAATATTATTTTTTTTGTATATTCTAGGTAACTTTTGGGGGGAAAAAAATGTCATTACATTTCAAACTAAAAGAATATTTTGGTGCTTTTACAGCTCTTTTATTTAGTCTAACTGTATGTTGTATGTACAGACAATATATACAAAAAATATTACTGGGTATGTTCAGATTTCCTACCTCTGCCTCTGGATGGAAATGTACAGCAGGTTTATTTCCTGAATAGAAGTAGTTTTGATGCCTCCAAAGAGCTTTTAAAACATCACCAAAGAAAAAAAACATCAGCACCGAAATGATGATTGAGAGTAAAACACATGCGGCTGGTACTAGATAAAGGCAGCCAGTCATACATATATATTATGCCCGTAGTAAGAAAAAGTCCATATTGCTACAGCCCTACATTATTATTCTCTGGAGAAACACTATTTTTGCCTTCACTATGTTTTATAGGGGTGTAACGGGTAGTGTGCGTATGTGCGTGTGTGTGTGTGTGTGTGTGTGTATCCATACATGGGACAGAGTGTTTAGACTCTGCTCTGTTTTGCTGATGAAAGGGATTCTGTTTGGCGCATGAATCAGGAAACATGAAGCTCTGCCTAAGATTTACTCTGTGCCACACCTCTCCCTGCCTCTGTGTTATTTTGTGATGGTCGACATCTTTCCAAGTGAAAATTACTTTAACAGCAATCTCTTAGAAACAAAAAAAAAAAAAAAAAAACATATTGCTGAACATGTCATGTTCAGCAGCAGCTGCATAGTGTTCCCTCCAGCGCTGTGGCTTGAGTGATTATATATATATATATATATATATATATATATATATATACACTTTTTTTTGGTGTGAGAACACGAGAGTGTGCGTGTGGTGAATAACAAAAGATAAATAAAATATATAATATGAAAGTCTACTATTTCATTACTGGGTGGATTAAGTTCAACTGTGTTTTTACGACAATGCTTAACGTAGGCCCTGCTGCGATGCAGGCGATTCAAGAAGAAGAGGCAACATGGATAGGAGTTAATGATTAAACGGCTTGTTTGAGTGTATTATATAGCTTATATAGCCACACACACATAGCATCTGTGTAGTAGAGGTGTTAGGGAATGTCTCTAACACTGGTTGTATGAAGAGATGAAGAGATAGAAGTGGGTGGAACACACTGTGGTTAGTAAACAGGGCCAAAACAGGAAAGCGTGGGCCCACCTGACAATCACCCCTTCGCCTGTATAATGTTTCCACGCTGTAGAAAATGAGGTTAGCTGGTGGTGAAAAATACTGAGAATGCAATTTGGCGCTCTTTAGCATGTCCTGAAGTACAGAGGCAGATTTTTTTTTTTCTTTTTTATCTGAATTAATCCATCTTCTAGACCAGAGTTGGTACAAATTCCAACGTGTATGCACAGCTTAATGTGTTAAACTCAAACAGCTGATAGAAATCTCCCAGCATCAGGGTTTCGAAGTGAAGTTTCTTTTTTTTCCTGACTCAGTAGTGACAGCCTTTATTTTCATAGCTCCTTCCCAGCTCAACCTGTCTGACTGTAGCCAGAGAATTATGATGCGTGTTAGGGCTGAACAATTTTAAGAAAAAAAAAAGGTGAATTGTGATCGGTGCACAAGCATCACAGAAATTTCCACGATACCATTAAAATAATAAATGCCGTAACTCTAATGCAAGAATGAAAACTAAAGTCAAGAATTAATTTAAAATATTGTCCTATTTATTAATTTAAAACTATTGAGTGCTTGAGCAACGGCAGTTACTACAACTGAATAACTAAAACAGCCACCTATGTCTATCTATTAGCCTAAAGTAGAGCAAAAAGGTCTGAACTTAAATTAGTGCAATGTCAGGAAGGCGGCATACACGTGTAAAATAGTTGACGAAAACAAAACCTGGGTTAGAAAAACACCAATAAAAAAAAAAGAGTCTATATGACCAGTGCAAGAGGTTTTGCTCGCTGTTCTAAGTGTAAAAGATGCTGCAAAGGGCGGAACATTTGCAACTTTTGAAAATAATTTCAAAACATCGACGCATTGGCTATTCTAATGTGATAAGTTGGAGCGATCCAAATCAATGGATTTGCCTGCAAATATATTACTAAACAATAACTGTGGAAAATAATGATTTATTCTGCAGCATGAGCTATATTAGAAACAAGCGTCGTAATGGATCACGGATGAGCCGTGATCCATGTGATTCGGTACAGATTTACTGTTGTTGCTTATCAATAATTCCCTAAATATCAATGCAGCATCGCGGTGAAACATAGAGACAGATGCATGCTGTGTTTTACTCTGAAGCACGACGATTGATTGAATGACTAATTGTGCAAAAATAAGTGGTGCGTTCATGTAAAGGCGGCTTGTCTCAACAAATCAATTTGGATGCTCACGCGTTTCAAAAAAGCACAATAACAGTCAGCCACATCATGTAAGCAGTGTGTGTGTGTGTGTGTGTTAGTGTATATATATATATAAAGAAGAAGGAAGGAGGCTCAACAATACTTCTCACCTGGCATTTGATCCGCCCTTTGTTGCAGGATCAGATCAGGCTTAAGCTACATCCAAATCCATTGGGACATTTATCGCTTCAGACATGAGGCTATACTCCATTGTGGGAAAAAAGGGCTTTAAAAACATGGTGAACATGCTCGAGCCACATTAATAAATCCCTTCACACACCTTTAGTATGTAGTCTCTCCTTATTTTTGTGATTCAAAAAAATATCCAATTAGTGACTCTAACCTGCAGGGCGATCCAAACCTAAAGGTTTGGGATCCATTGCGTCCCATTAGAAACACAGGTTACGTGTTTGCTGTGAAATCACATTGGTAACATACACTACATGTTCTTTGTATTTTATTAAGTGCTGTAGGCCAGTACAGGTTAGGTATTTGTTTTAGTAGGCAGATGGCATTTCCTCTGCAGCACTGGCCTAATATACAACTATTAATCGGATTCCACAAAAGAAGATTAGTGTAACCCCAGACCTAAATAAGGGCTTAAATGAACCAATGAAAAAGATTCAACTTAAGAGTGATGGTTTTATGTGGAATTAAAAATGTCTAAAAAAGCCGCAAATATGAACAGAAAGATGCACTCTCATGCTCAAATGAAATAGATAAAAAGGTAAATAAAATGTATTTTTCGGCATGTTGTCTTTATTATCAATTTAGGACCATTAATATCAATCTTCGAATTGTAATTGATTGGTGCAAAGAATGTTAAAAGACACTTTCAAATAGATAAATAATAAAAAATGACTTATCTCAATATGTTATAGGCATAAGGAAGAAATCCTGCCTACTGGGTTATTAAGTAAAATTATTACCACCGCTCACAGGGGGGGGGGTCAGCCAGTGTTAATCAGTTGCTAGGTTCATGCATAAGTAAGCGGAGCGAAAACACGGCACAGATTCATGGTCTTGTAAGATAAAAGTGTCCAAGAAATGTCATGTATTGTCCTCTTGCTAGCTGCTTCTGCTGGCACTGAAGCTGCCAGAGAGGCTGTGAGTCAGCCAGAGCCTGCCCCCCTGCCTCATGCTGAAATCAGAGAAACCACAAGAATGTAACAGCTTCTGTTATTATCCCTCCCTGCTGCCTCGCTGCCTGATAGCCTGCCCCAGAAAATAGCAGCGAGGCCGCCTGTTTCTCTCAAACACACACACACGCACGCACAATCTCATTCTCATGTACTCTGTTGTCTAATTCCCATCTCTGATGCATATTTCTCTCAGGACATGGATGCCCATTTTGCTTACCTTTTTTTCTATGTATGTAAAAAACGCTCTCAAACACACACAAGCGCGCACACACACACACACACAGGACCTGACGGTGCAAAAATCACATAGGCTGTAATTTGTTTTCTCTTCTGAGAATTGAAGCAAAAACAAGGCCATCGAACACACAGAAGCATCTAGACACACGGCCACGGAGAGATCACGCCGATACAGTGCAGAACTAGCAGGAAGACGCGCGGCGAAATAGATCAATGGGTGGAAGGGCTGGCGTATCGATCAGCTGTCTGTCGTTTCAGTTACTAAAATGTTTACCGGTCTAAATTTAAGAGCACCGCTTGCATCCAGATTCAGCACAAGGTCTTCACACTCACTCACTCACTGGACATGTGTATATTTAAAATGTATTAATATTACATGTGTCACGCCGACAGATTGCACCAAATTTGACACAGCTCTAACTTTAGTCTGCAGCAATACACCGGCTAATTGTGAAGCGGATCGGATGAATGGTTCTCGAGATATGCAACAGACACACGGACGGACAGACACACTACTACTGCACTACTATTAAGACTTATCGTGTGAGAGGGAGCAATGCACCACCTCACGTGATCTCATGGGGAAGCAGATAAACAAAATGGAGGCTACCTCCATTATTTATAGTCTATGGTCCATGGAAACTTACAGAATGTGCATTTAACCTCAGTAGAAACAAGCCTCTTCCGTGAAGAAAGTTGCATGTGTACTGTTCACTTTAGTTATGTTCTACATGTTACCAGAGCTCTAGACTAAATTTCCTGTTTGTAGCACTCGTTACCAGCACATCATTTGGTAATAACACCTTTTACTGTGCTCTTAAGGTGTGTGCATATACTCCTATTACTATAAAATGAAAAATAGGCCTGTGTTTATCAGTCTGTCAGTATTGATTTAAAGGGATTATTAAATAGTATTAAATTGTAATGACAGTTATGTATTTTAACAAAGGAAAATGAAGGGGAAAAAATGGAAATTTTCACATTTTAAACAATCTCCATGGCTATTTGAGTTCAGATTTCTAAGTTGACGAGGTGCACTTGAATGCACCATGAAGTCAAAAACATGGCATCTGGAAGTGATGTAACTTCAGTTTATGATGCACACCTGAATGCATCTTGAAGTCCCTTGTTTTTTTGTTTTTTTTTTACTATAATTAGCACTTTACAGTATACAAAAGTTGCACTGCCATCCACCTTGTCCTATGCACATATGCACAAAAATTGCAAATAAATACTTGGATAGAAACACCAGAAATTAAATGAAAAAGGCTGAAAATTTGCATAAAAATGTTGTTAAGCTTGGAAGGGGTGGATTCACGTACCGATATAAGGAAACTGCGGCTTTTGGCTATGGAAATTTTGCAAATAAATTATGACTGACCTGGATGTAATGCCACGTAACATTCCGCTATGTGTGAATTTCAAAAATGGCGATGGAAGAGAGTGGAAGGTATGTGTTGGGGGACAAAGTAACCAAAACGTTTGTCTGGTTAATAAAAGACGCAAACAATGCGATTCTCAATGGAAAACAGCAAAGAAATGGGACAGTCATTTCAAGAGTCACAGAAATAAATGAATGCTCACTTTGACAAATGTGGCAAATCCAAAGAAGCAAATAGAATACATCCTCGCCCTCCTAATGATCGCAAAACGATAATGAATAGAAACAGCCATGAATTCGCAATTTTTTTGTTTTTGTGCATGTCACAAAGCCTGCTTTAAAATTCAGATACATTTGGATGGAAACCCAGTTACACAATTGAATGTTTAAGTAGAGATAGTGTAGCTGCGCCTCTCGAGTGTGGATGGCGTGACATTTTATGTCTCTTCTTTACTCTCATCTCCTTTTCTGTCTTCTCCTCCTCACAAGTTCCGCTGCTGCAAAAGGCATTTAGGGGAAAGACTGGACTTGCACAAACGCGACCACTTGAAATTATAACTCACACACCATCAAAAAAAAAATACTTGCATATTCCATTCTGGTCGCAGTCCTAGAGCCCTAGGTTAGAGAAGGCTGACTCTGCAGTTCCTCAGAAAACTTTGTTTGTGATAACTGTCCTGCAAATCCTTTTTTCCTGTGCAGCTGCCCCTTCTCTGCCACTGAGCGCGGACCGATCTCAGCACTCGAGAGAGAGGGACGGGGTCAGAGGTTAATGTAGAAAGAACTACACGTGGCTAACACCGATTAGGAACCCTAACCTGATAAAGGTCAGCTGATATTTTGTGTTAACGTTACGGCAGCGGTGCCAGTTCCAGCACAGACTTGGTCAGGTTGTTTTTTCTTCGGTTGAAAGTTTGAGCTCCGCTGTACAGAATGATGTATGCGCAAAGCTTGGCACTAAAAGGATGTTTCAACATTCTTCTGCTGAAAGTGGAAAGGTTCTCTACGAGAGTTGAAAATCCTAAATCCTAAATGACGTGAAACCTCCAGTGCAAACACTTAAGAGTGGACCGAAGTGAAGTAAGAGAATTCTTCTAAAATGAAGATTCATTTGCATATTTATAGATTCTGGGATTTTTAATGAGGTAGGAGATGTAAATGGATTTTTTTATGGATTTTAACAAGATAATTAAACTTTTTTGGTGAAAACCATATCACACATAAATTATTTTTCAAAGTATTCATATATATTTATGTACATCTTAAAACATGCAGGGAGGTGATCTTTAATTAAATGTAATTTTTGCTGAGACAACCTATAAAATCACTTCTCTCAACTCCATTAAGGCCTGTCGTTTCTTCTGCATGCCTACGGATTATGTTACATTACTGGCTTTATCTATCTATTTTTATGGCTTTTTTGGCTTTCAAATATAGATGTTCTATAATTAATCTATTCAAACATGCATTTGTCTTATCGTTATAAAAGAAAATTGGGAAAGGGCGGCATTAAGAGACGTTTTAGTTTCGCAAAACATGGTGCCAAAATGAAAGTTGAAGCTTCTGTGTTAAAGCTGCGGTTTACTGTGTAATGTTAGCCGGAGGAAAAGATTCCTGCTATCCTCAGGCAGTGAGTTCAAGTTGAGAAAGGTTAGGGCAGGCCCAGATGTCAACAAGAGAGCAGAGGGAGAAACATGTGAATGTGTGTGTGTGTGATGTTCAGAGCGATCGAGCTCACATGGGTAGACACACCCTCCAGAAAAGCATGCCAGTCTGCCTGTGTAACCAGATACCTCTACGCGTGTTGACGATCCCTCCGGCATCATCTCGCAGCCCCTATTTACATTCAGCACCTGTCTATCAACAGACGAAATTTTGTAGAGCGAAATTACAAAAAAAAAGCGGATCTTCTCGACTCGGATTCGCGACTTGTAGGAGGTGAGATGACGGTAAAACAAGGCTGGCAGTGGGGAGTTTTCAAGCGGTGTGAAATAAAAACGGCAGTGTTTTTGGACCGCTTTTTTGCATCTTTGTTTGAGTTGGATATAGAATTGCTGTGCGCTTCCTCCACCCATCTCCAAGCAAAACAAGCAGCGGATAAAACTAGGTTTGACCGTGTAAACTGTTGATGTTCCAGAAATAACCCTGTCAAGTGCATGTCTGGAAAGGAAGACAGGAAACTATGGGGTAGACAGACATGGTAATCCATTTAAGTCCCTCCTACTAGTCTTTTAATACATGATGGAACCAAAATGTAACTCACTTACTGTCGCTACTAATGCTCGTCAGTAAAAAAGGGGACCGTTTGTGACAGGTACAGGTGAACTCTTTGTAAAACATTTGTAACCCAGTGTTTCTTTAACCCCACTTGGTCATATTTAATCTGAACCTAAGATCAACAACAATCAGTGGATAAGTAGCATGAATGAATTTAAATAACCTGGTCACAGCTGGTTTTCTCCGGTATGATCATTTCCTGAATGCCAAGTAAATGACACACCTGGTTAATTGGGTACAGAACATTGGAGAAACCTGGTTTTCCACAGGTGGATGTGACCTTTTTTTTCCTGCCATGTATACACGCGACCAGATTTCCAAAAGACCCATGTGGAGCAATTCTCAACCACTGGGCCACAGCTGGATGGAAGAAGAAATTGTTCTCCATAAAGTGATTAAAATGCACCCATCTAGCATCCAGATAAAGCTAAAACAAGTAAACATTTGTTTCCTGTGAATATTTGACTACCTATAAAAGCAAGGGGAGTCTGTGTGTCTGTGGCTCGTTTGTCAGATCAACCTCTAACCTTTCGCATATAGCTATAGCATTATTATCAATTAAAAGTTGTTGCAGTGTAAAGCTTCGTATCGCAGCACTCCTCCCCATATTGCTTCCCAGCACTTTCGTTACAATTCAAAGCCATTAGCTGTTTATTAGCTATATTTTTTTCTCACGCTAATGTAGGGTACTGTACCCCACCAAAACAAAACTTATATAAGAAAAATTCATGAATGCTGTGCCTTTTCTTCTTTCACAGAGAACAGAGAACAGAGAACCGTAGTATATACACACTAGCTGTAGCGGTTTACTCCACGAATTCACAGACGAATCACCTAACAGAACAGAATGTATGCCAAAACTCATTTATTTATAAACACATAACAGTAACATGGCCAGATCATTATAATATAAAGGAAAGAGTACTAAGTGAGAGATTTAATGACAAACATAATCTACTTAAGTTTCCACTTTTCTATAATATGAACACTGCACTAGTTTGTTAAATTCAGACACTTTTCACACTGTGAGGAAAAGCTGCAGCCTCCTCTAACACCCACCAAAAAAAAGGGTCAGAAAGTCTTCATGGTTATGGGAGAAATTGGTTAACTGATCTGCAGCATGTATCCACAGTGCATGTAAGATCATTTTCCATTTCCCAGCATTATCTGGTTGCTCAGAATAAACAGGTTACTGAAGTGCATCAAATGCGCTGCACTTCTCATAAGGGGGACACAACAGAATAAGGAGCACAATCCATTTTTGTCTGTAACCCACTGTCCTTAAGCAACTGTGTCCTTTGACCTCCTTTGGTATTCTGGGCACTTCAAGCAGCTGTTTCAAGGGCAGACCTGAGGATCAGAAGTTGACACACACACACACACAAAGCTCAGATTGCACAAGCCGCAGGTTAGAATGGCACATGGCGTTTGCTGAGCACATCACAATGCATCTTTAGGAAAGGGTGTGCATGTGTGTAGATGGTGCAATGTTTCGCTCTGTTTGTGCATTTTGGGGGTAGAACGAGGAGGATGATGGGGAGGGAAAGGACATGCTGCAACTCGCGCTGGAGCATAACTCCTAAGTAAAGAGTTAGGAGCCAGCTGTAGCCGCATACCTTAGGTGTATAAAGGTGGGGGATGGGCTGCAGTGGAGGGGAGTCCTTTGGTTCAGATGAATGATGTTTAGTATCGTATCTTCCGGTGGTTGAGCTATGGTAGTAGTATGATACGCTATTCTGGAGCAATGGTGGAGAGGGAGGACTGGTTTCATTGTGGCTAATTTTTCACTCAAGCCTCAGTTTGCATCCGAATGACTTTCTCTTAATGTGGAGCAATAATGCAGTAACCTCCGACACTGTTACAATGCCCCACTTTGTCACCATATCTAACTACAATGCCAGTATATATATTTATATATGAATAAGGGAGATAAACCCTGGGCCCAAAGTCAACAGACAACTTCACCAACATGAACAGATTCCTCTCCACGCCAACAGTCACCGGATGGATGCATTACAATAATAGAGAAACAACAGCCATTATGCTAAGAAATTCCAAAACACCTGGAATTTTTAATGAGAGAGAAGATGTAAATGATTTTTAATTAATTTTAACAAGATAATTTAACTTTTTTGTGGAAACCCATATGAGGCACAAATTATTATTCATAGTATTCATATATATTTATGTTCATCTTAAAACATGCAAGGAGGTGATCTTTAATTAAATGTAATTTTTGCTGAGACAACCTATAAAGTCACTTCTCTCAAGTCCCCATTAAAAGCCTGTCTCTGTTTCTCCTGCATGCCTTGTTTTCAACGAGGATTATGTTATATTACTGGCTTCATCTATCTATGTTCACATGTTACATTCTGTAATTATTCTGTTCAAACATGCATGTATTATTTTAAAAAATGTGAAAAAGCACCATTAAAGGTAGGGGAGAGGGAGGACTGATTTTACTATGGCCAACTTTTCACTCAAGCCTCAGTTTCAGACAGGAATGTCTTTCCCTTATCGTGGAGTAATAAAGCAGTCATTACCAACACTGGTGCAATACTTCAATTTGTGACCAAATCTAACTACATCTCTAATATATATCTATTTAAATGTGAATAAGGGAGCCTATGTCAATAGGCAACTTCACCAAAAAGTCAAACATGAACACATAGGTCTCTTAGGAAACTGTCACCTGATGGATGCACAACAATAATAGTGGAGCAGCAGCCATTATGCTAAGAAAATCCAAAACTAAAGAAAATTTGGGCTGCAGATGTTATCACACACACAAATTAATTTCAAGGTAGTGTGTTGTTTCTAGCGCTCCTAGGGGTGATGTTACAGAGTGAAACCAACTGAATAAACCAAGCAAGAAGGAGAATCTCTGGTGGCTAGTAAAACCCCAAAAGGCCATCTCTAGAGCCATTGTTTGGTTTGTCCATTATAGGCTACTATAGAAACAGGACTGTGCAAAATGGTGGGCTTTGCAGAGGGGGACCCGCAACCCATGTAGATAAAAACATCTCAATCTGGGATAACAAAAACACATCCATTTTGTATTTTGAATAAATTATATGCTGATTAAAATATACTTGAATATAATGAATATTATTGTACATTCATACATTATTTTACAAGAAAAAAAACAGCAAGAAACGTATAGAAAAGGCGAGGCAAAAGACACTTGAGAAGAAAAGAAAACTTTTGAAAACCATACAGGACTATGAAGCAGAAGACGAGCGGCTAAGAGCTGCAAAGAGACGACGTGTGAGGTTAAGCTAACGATTGAGTTGGTAGCTTTTCAGTATGTCAGGTATATTCATTTGTTACACTTTTGTTACATTTTGTTACACAGTTGTAGATCGATGCGAAGTACTAAAATACGGACCGAACCTCCGAATGCTGGGATGTAATTGTTTCACGAACGCGCAGTGGACTGAAAACTTCCGGATGTCCGAAGTATTGTTAAGTATTGGATCGGGACTCGGCAGATATTAAAATCAAATGACTCGGACTCTGACTCGAGGGAAAAAAAAACCTGATTGGGACATGCTTAATATATGTATATACATGTTTGTTTAGCGTCATTTCTGTGTTTGCAGCATTTTGCTGGCCACCGTAGAAAGGTCATTACATGAAATTCTGTTAGAGGATGCTTGCAGGTGTATCATGGGGTGTATCAAACTGTGGGCCAAAAGTCGTGATACGGACCAAATGGTGAGTAGGTACATCGTCAAACCATGAAATTACAAGCATGGTGTCCATCAAGTGATGCTATTGGGCCCAAAAAGGTTTTTCCCCACTATAATGTGCAAAGAAGTAGCTGTAAAAATTGGTGAATATAGTTTTCTAAGCTTCATAACCCCAGCGAAAGGACTCTTTTCACTATCAGTCTTTACTCCATTTGGTTTGATAACTGAAATATTTTACCCACCAAGTTAGCAAGAGGGCTAAACCGGAATTAACCGTCCGAGGGCTCTGGTGCAGACACTCAATGGGCCAATGGGCCCATGCAAAGTATCATCCGGGTATTTATCTACAGAGGGAATTGTCCATTATGCGCCAATCAGCAACTCTCATAGGAATGAACAGGGTCCCGTCTGCAACACTGTATTCAGATATTATTATAGATCCGTGGGTCTAACACAGCCCCCAACTATTATCTGGCTATCTTTACCCACTGTCATAATCTAGTCCTACAAACTGAGTTAGAACACGCGTGACTCATCCCAGGGCTGATACAGGATGATGAATAAAACATATCTAGAGCAACTATTTATGTCGACAAGGACCACAGGCTTGCGGGCTAGTGGAACAAAGAGTCAATTTCCTTTATTAAATCAAAAGGTGAGTCAAGAATGCATTTTACAGATGCAGTCACATAAAGTAGGATGACCACTGCACCACCCAGCTAACCATGACTCTATAGTGCTGGAGGCTTCAATGAGTTCAAACTGATAGAAGAGATTTCTGCACACTTAGATCTATGGAGTGTTTTGCTTTCACTGCATAGATCTAAGTGTCTGGAAGTATTTCCTATCAGTTTGGACAACTGTAAGTCGCATAAAAAATAACGAACCCAGTGATCCATTGATTGATGTAGGGTCACAATTCCCTTTAGAGTTTGAATCCTAGATACTCCTATATAATGGGCAGACTCAAAGCATTTAGTGTATGCGTGTATAAGTAGGGGATCTGTCTCTCCTCTCTCTGGCTGGATAACATGCTGTTTCAGCTAATCAAACCATTAGGACTCCCCACTAACTGAGAACATCATTAACATATTATGCAGTTTCGCTCGATTGGTTATGCATAATCCAGATATACCAACGCTGGACGCAGAAAGAGAGAGAGGGGACAGAGGGGGAAGGGAAGTGGCGATTCTAATCTGACAATGATACAGCTTTAATCAAATCTTTAAATGAAACAAAGGAGTGAGACTATAAACTCATGTTCCATGAAAAGGTACCTCTGAGTGATTTAATTTAGTCTTCATGACAAAGAAATTACTACTCAAAAAACTACTTAGAACATATTTATTTGAGCATAAATAATTGCTATGATCTAACAGTAGGCCTACTTTGACTAGGTTGAGTCTAGTCTAATTATGAATAAATGCTGTTAATTACTAAACAAGTTTTTTGTTTTTTTTTTGCCTGCTATAACTGCGAATCTATCACACCTAATTTACAAGGCCACTGTTATTTTTGTCCCAGTGTTCACAGGCAGAAAACACCATAATTATTTTTAGTCTGGGCATAAAACATGCAAGTCTTTGCCTCAACTTTTTGAATACTGAGACTAAAATGCCAACAGCCTGGTGCCTGATAGATTAGATCTATGTGATACTATTATATTGCTACCAAATGTGTCAAAATAAATATGGAAATACTTGTTTTGCATTTTTGGAAGTCTAAAACCGTCAAGGCACCTTTGTTCTGGCATTCTGTCACTGTGGGATCTTGCACCGGATAAACACAGCTCTGTTTGGGGCTTGTGACATGATTTTTCGCTAAAGAGTTGTGCCATACCCGCCCCAGCAACAGACCGCGGACTGGTTCACTTTCTGGGAGCTTATGGCTGGATATTTATGTGAATGGGTGGTTGGTCCACTTCAGGACTGCCAGTCAGAAGGAAACTAGCTCGGGAAAATGATGGTCATCTGAGAGCACTACCAGCCTCTTTAGATCTTAGGCAAAACGGTGACTTTTACTACTACTGGCAATTATCCTCTGTGTTACTACGGATGTAGATGCACAACATTCTAGGAACAAGATGGCACGGAATCGCAATCAACTTGGCAATCAGACTTGTTTGTGTGCAGCCACTGTAAAATAAAATGCCCAAACTCGGTCTATCAATAGATTTGCTTACAGCGTTTCCCAACTGAAAACAGGGCTGTTAACTTCCCAAAGGGTTATAAGGGAACGGGCAGGCACAGGGTCCAAAATTAACACCCGCCAAGCACAAAGTGCAGGGTAAATTTTCCGTTTGGCGAGTAAATCTCAGAAGGCTATCCGCCAGCAGGCAGCTGGTCCTCTTGGTCAAACGTGAACAGGCTGCTCTTTGACAGGGCCATCGCCAACAGTCAGCATAGGTTGCAGGGAGCCCACTCTCACTCGAATAAAAAAGAATTTTATAAGGGGTCTTGAAAAAAAAAGAAAGAGAAAAAGCACTCAATCTGATAGAAGCACAACTTTAACTCTTAATAACTAGGTTATTAGTTTAGATATGTGGTTAAACTATATAGAATGACTATATTGAGTTACACAAAAAATCTGGCAACAAAAAGGAGGGTTCACTTCACACACCAAAAGGCCTTTTTTCATAGGACTTCTGGCAGTGAATCCAAGGTTACTCATGCAAGATAGGTGAATGCTAGCATCTTTGAAGCCTGATAATGTATCTTGCCTGCAGCAGCCACCAAGCGGTCTTCTTACCAGCACTGTGAGTTAACACCAACACTAAGCTGTCAGCACTATTGAGGACCACGCTGAGTGGCAGGGTGTGTCTTTCCAACGTTGAGACGAACCAGACATAAGGTGTCACACAAAGATAGAGAGCATGAGAAAGAAAAAAAAAAGTTCAGAACTCAGAGTAAAAAAAAATGATATGAGTTGGTCAGACAGCAGGAAAACGAGAAAAAAAAAAGTCCATACTGACGACATTCTCCTGGACTGACGATTATGGGAAATCACAGAACTACAGAGATAAGTTCCTACATGAATGAAATGCAATTCTGCCTGTTTGCTTGTTCCAGCAAACGCCGCAAACAACCTCAGAATAATTGACTTCATGTGTCAAACAAAGGAACTCGGACGTATAGTCTTCTACACATTCTCTCACATTATGCTAGCCAATCCCAGTGCATACACCGTTCGGCCTTTCAAAGGGCGAGAACAATGGTTGGCCTTTGACTACTTTTCTGTGTGGACTGGTTTATGATGTTTAATCAGGAGGCGGTCATCTTTACACATCTTCACCACAGGCAGCCACAAAACCTGTGGAGAGACACATCTACGGACATGAATTTGCTGCCTCTCCAGATTTAACTGCATTAAAACAAACCAAACAGCCTCATGCTTGCAGCCATCAACCAAAACATAGAAGTTGTAGTGCTGGCAGTACAACTGAATTATTCAACACTTCCGCACTTATGAGCTTCTTCGGTTCCAGTTGAAGCAAAGGAATATCATCAGGTATTGGGTGAAGAAAAAGAAACCTTGGCATTACTGGATGAGGTGTGTTTATTATTGGGTAAGTTAGAAGTGTGAATAATGTAGTTGTTATTAAAAAAGCGAATGCAATCCTTGTCTAAATTGTCTGAAGTCCTTAAATATTCATACAGGAGCAGACATTCCACACAAGGCTCTTAGTCCTTCGTGCCAGAGCACATTTCAGGTCACAATTCACAGCTTTTAATCTCAAGACCATCACATATCTCCGCAATCTGTTACAGATAAGCTTCAGGAAATTCACTATGAAATCATAGAAAAAAGGACGCTCCTTATGACTTAACATCTTCCTTCATAATCATTCAAACTTTTTTCTCCAGGCCAAACCCCTCGATCTTGTCACAGCTACATCTACACTTTGTGTGAAATGGAAATGTAATGCAGTGCGAATGCAGCACATAACTGGACAGAGACGCCGGAATATTCTTTTTAACAACAGTTTTCATTCCTAAAAACCTGATATTAAAAATTGGTATTCATCAAAATGATGTCACAATACATGACTTAGCATATCCCTTACTCTTACAATACAAAAAAAACTGAAGAAGGGGTTTCTCTAACTTTTACACAATCAATACATTTTGGGATTTCAGAATGTCCAATCAACATATCACTGAAACGCTGACATTCTTTTTTTGTCAATTCATATCTGGATATTTGTCTTGTATCGAAACCCTTTAGACATGAAGACAAAAAAGAATATTTTATTTTTTTGTTACATAATTCTCGACTATGTATAGAAAGACTAACAGAATGATGGCAATTCTGAACAGTCCAACTTTGAAGAAAAGGAAATGAAGAATTTTAACATTTTAACAAGAATTTAGGCGTTTCACCACAGATTCCAATAAGGACCATTTCTCACCATATTGTTTTAACTCTGAATCAATTGTTTTATTAACATTTTTTTCTATTGCTTTCATATTTGTTACATAGAATATTAACCAACTTCTCAAACCGCATACTGCAGACTTGGAATAAACTGCAGGTTGTGCCGCATGATTCTCATGATTTCAGCTAAAGTGGAGACAACTGGCAGAAATTATTTGTAATTTCTGGCTGCAAATAAATGTTTGGATGAATTCCAGTTTGCATATGTACGACATCCCTAGTTAAATTTGAACAAGTTGAATTAGGATCTGATGATAGTATCTAGTAAGACCTAACTCGCTCCCATGGGATCTCCCTGCCCTGTGACAGCAGGTGCAATTTATCTTCATTAAACAGGCCACACCTGTGCCCCCGTCTCCCTCGATCAGTCTTCATCTATCTACCCCCTCTTTTTTTAACACTTAACTTATATCTGTTCTCTCTCTCTCTCCACACACCCCCACCCCGACACACACACACACACACACACACACACACACACACACACCTCGACAGGTTCAGGTGTGCCGCTCAAGTAAAGCAGGCTCATTGCCTGAGGCCATTTAGCCATCACCAGCTGGGTCCATCCCCTCTTTCAACTCGGGACTTCTTGATGTTCAGGCGCAGCGAGAAATAACTTTAAAATTCAATCCAGGATTCTCTTCAGCACATTCTTTCATTTACAATAATCAGAAACAAACATCTAGTTTTGTGATCAAGGACTGTGCTTTTTAAAAAAAAAAGCAAAAAAAAAAAAAAAAGATTCACATCCAAACATGCATATTTTTTAATTTGGACTTTGAGTGTGGTTCTGTTCAGTAGGGACCATTTTGAGAAGGAGTCATATTTTAGAGGTAATAACAACCAACAAATATGTCGGCCATGTATCTCGCTGTAAATATTTGCCTATTTCAACAAGACTGATGTCAGTGAGCCGCCAAGTAATATTATTCACATGAGTAACAAGCCCAAAACAGGTATTTTACAGATTCGTCTAATGCAAAATAATCCTTGCTAACACCACTTTAATATGTAATATGGTAGCAATCTATAGCCTAGAACGGTGCCCAAAAATAAAATGTGCAACATGGCAAGCCTAATTCCCAAGATAAGTGGTTCGGCTTCACCGGCCATCCGCCTGAGACGGGGATTCCTGAACATTAATCATCAAATGCAAACGCTCTGCCATGAATTCTGTGTTTATGAAGCTTATACATTTTCCTTTGTTCTTGTTGACATTGTTCAGAAAGGTGATAATTCTACTTTGTGTCTATTACTGGGATTAGAGTGGGCTGCGGTGCACTGAAATGTAATGTATTCAAAATTGTTCCTAATATTATGTCCACCTCTTTGACATAGATTAACATTGATTGAGATGTGCCAACAGGCCTCTTCCATAGGAAACCCGGATAAGGAGTTTTGATAATATATTCCATTCATGTTCCCTTCTTTTGCTGCCCCAGACAAACTGAAATCCCATTCAGACTGAATTATGACAACACAGCGTGATTCTTCTGTCCTGTCATGGTTAAAAGGTAGAGAAAAGAAGACAGAGATCGGCCTAATAACACTGTTCTTAAAGTAAAGACTCTCGGGACCATGTGGGTGGTTTGGGATGTGTCACGATGTGTTTTCGAGGAAGAAGCTGCTGCAGAATCAGGGAAATTATGGAATCAAGAAGATTCAACTCGGGGAAGATTCTCATCACCACTCTGGTGTTTATAGCGGATCTTCTCTAATCAATTGGACTAGCATTGTCTTTCTGGTAAGCAATAGAGAATCTTAGTACTTCTGCCTTCCAGTTACCCCGTGGGGCCCTATTTAAGAATAATTACGTGTGGTGGTCAACGGTGAAAGACGAATGAATGGCGCCATGAATTACGCATTTGACATGTATCCATTTAACAGATCATTTTGCAGGTCAATAAAATCGCACTTTGCTGTAAAACTGCTGAAGTATAAGACTGCGAAACACAGAATGGCCGCAGACCCGATAGTCGCCTCTGTGACGTCATAACATTCTCCTCCTCTCTCTCTGCAAGCTGCTGGAGCTGTGATGGTGATGTATAGCTCTCAAGAGAAGTATTCTACCGAGCAGTTTCACACAAAACTATTAAGAACTTCACTATTTCCACGCTTTTTCTTTTTCTCCTCAACAGAAATAATAGATATAAGGTGACAAACGTGATTCATGGCTCTATACAAACCCACTGACCACCCTACATAATTCAGAGAGAAATTAAGCGGTAGGCACTGTACCGTTTATTTCACTTATTCCATTTCAAATCATTTTTCCTACATTCTTTTTGTATTTTCCCCTCCCCATATTAAAGGCATCGCAAACCTTAAACAACGTGCATCAGGAGATACGCGCTCTTTAACTTCCTGTAGCGGGTGTGCTGGGAGGTTCCCATACATCCAGTTGGCATTTATCAAAGTCTTGTCATTTTTGTGTCTCTTTTTTATAAGCTGAGATTGGTAAAAATGAATGAAAGCAACTTTAAAGGTGCTATTTCTAATGTAGACAAAAAATACAACAATGTATAGTTTGACTACATCAAATTGAACGTTAATGTTTATCATCTGGGCTAAGTTTATACCTTAATAGGGCAACGTATCCTGGGAGATAAAACTCGTGAAAGACAAAATATTGAGAATATATATTTTTAATGTGGAAATATTTCTCCCATGGCGAGATGAGTGGCAACATCAAATTAGTTTTAATTTATTTTCCACCCCTGCCTGTTTTAAGGTTTTTACAAATAAAGTTTATTATTATTATGGGTATAGAGCATGGTGGACAGAGCTCAGCAGCAGCAGCAACAGCAGCAGCAAGAAGAGGAACCGACTGCGACCCAAAAAGATGTGGCACTGATGCTGGAGGATTACGTCATCGAGAAAAAAAGGAGGACGCCTCTCTCACCACAGCTCACCCTCACATCCATTACTTAACACCGCACACTTAACAGCTTATCTGTCAGCAGACATGAGCTCTTTCCTATCAATTAGGCTCATATTTCGCGAAAAATATATATATATGCGCGTATGAATTAACAATTAATGACGCTTACCTACAGCATATACCGCGAGGCCCTCTCGCGTGACATTTCTAGGATGTGACACGTACGTGAAGCGGTTTGCGCTTCAACAATGATGTCGCAATGAATGGAAGAAAACAACAAAAAAAAAACACATCAGTTGCATTTTTTTAAAGGGTGTTATCTTGCTTTATCGATGCACCGCTGAGCCCTGGCTGTGGGGTAAACATGGAGGCAAAGAAATAATCGATAATTCGTTAAAAAAAAGGGTCGTTACTTCCGATAAAGGAATGTCATATTTGAAGGCATTTAACTACTGCCGCCGCGCTCGTCCCGTTGAACGCCAGCTGTCATTAAAGAGCTTATTGTACACTGTGCCAAGGGCGTAGGTTTCTTGAACATTGGGGGGAAGAGACGTTAAAGGGGGGGTAGGGGGGGTCCTCCTCTAGGAAACACTTTTTACATCGATTTATGGTGGAAATGTCTTTACAGGCTGTAAAGGAAAACACACGTTTCAAGCTCCAGGTGACGATTGCACATCATGTATTTTTTTTTTGCTTGTATGGTATTTTATGACTACAGATGGAATTTGGGAAAATTATATAATTTGGTACAATCTTTGAGCTCAATGTTCTTTTTTGCACAGTAAATATAATAAACTAATTTAAAACATAATTGAATGTAATGCAGTCAGGCTCTTATTCTGTATAGCTTTTAAATATCTAGATCAACTTTTCTCATTTGCTCTTGTACCTGCTGAGTCAACACCTATATAGGCAAGATTTCCTATATATACTATAATATACTTTTTTTCAAAATAAAAGTCGTCTGCTTCATTCATATTATATCGGAGGGGGGTGTTCTTAACACCCCCCCTCCCCACCCCGAAATCTGCACCTATGCACTATGTAAATATAGTTATATATCGATTACTACACACAAAAAAAAGAAGTTGAACAAAGAATTCTACAAACCTTTCAATGCATGCCAATACTGCGCACTCGGGATTAAATTACTGTTTCAGCTGCGTGAAAGTAAACTGCTAGGTATTGAATGGGCTAACAAGCAGGCTAAACAAGCGCTGTACAGTAAAAAAAAATGTATATTACGGCTTTCTATTGCTTTTTGTGACCTTCTATTGAAATAGAAACAAGTGGAATTACAAAACAGGCCCTTTGGAGCTGCGGTATCCCAATGTTGTTTCGCAATATTAGCAACTTGGATAAAAGTGACAGCACCAAGCTAGCAGGCTATGCTAACGTCAGCTGTAAAAAAAAAAAAAAAAATACCGCTGGCCTGTGAATGAGTGCGTTTCTTACCGTCATAAACTGCTCCAGGGGCGTCCAGTTTTTAAGGAATATAATTGTTTGCCTTGTGAGGAAATGGTATGTGTCGGGGCGATATAGCCCGAACATTCACGATCAGTTCACCCGCTGCCGATGAAACCCGAGCATCATCATTATCACAGTCTTCATCGGTAATACTCCGCCGCTGCTTCACACACATCCATCCAGCAGAGCGGGGCCTCCTCCGGGCTCGACCATGCGACTGCCTCGACGGATAATCCACAAAACAGGAGCCCCCGCAGTAACCATTGGCTAGACACGGCGACTAGCAGCAGTCATTTCAGATCGAGAAAATAACACATATAATCCCACGCGCGCGTCAAAAAAAAAACAAAAAAACAGAGAAAACACGGTCGCCGGGAAAAAAAACGCTAGGAGTGAACAGTTGGGGATATTAAGTCATGGAGAAGGCAAATGTTGCGTTCCTGACTTTCCCAGAATGAGCCAGCTCGTTGTTGTCAGCGCTCCCTGCTCTCGCTGCAGCTGCTCTCCGCTCGCTCGCTGCCTGCAGCAGCAGCGTTCAGCATAGTGACGTCATGGCGCAAACCGAGCGCGCAGGGGGGCGGGGCCAAAGAGTGGGAGGCGCGCTGTTTGGTTCTGAGCGAGCCCAGGTAGAAGGTTCTGCGGAATACTCCCAACACTTACGGAGGTTTTTTGCGGATTTGTGCGTGTGTGCCGGGGCGTGGTACCACATTTTAGGCCTTGTACACTCTTAATGTCAGTGGGTCCTATCAATGAGCAAATTTTGAAAAAATGAACAGGCCTAAATAGGGTTTTAAGGTACAATCAGATCCGATTATATTGATGACTGGTTCTTTCATTCACCACCTGGATTGATGCCTTTGGCCTATATTCAATCTGGGCTCATTGATTTGTCTGTAGGAGGTCTACACCATTTTATGTCTCGCCCAAAATGTCCAATATGTTACTGCGGCACAATATATTTGGCACCATATTAAATATGACACCAACTGGAGGGCCCTACTCATTTATTCATAAAAAAAAACTGAATTTTCGTGGGCCGTCTTTCTACTTGGCACCATAAACACAACAAAATATAATGCAGTCAGGCTCTCATTCACAAAATTCATCATCACTCATGATGTTTTTGACGCTATATTAAATATGACACCAATTAACTGGAGGGTTTAATTCATTCATTCATTAGAAAAAAATAAGTGGGTACACACTTAAGTACAGTTTTAAAGTACTTTAGGTACTAAAGTCTTTCTATGGTGCTTTACAGCTCCACTTCCTACTCCACTACTTGAGCTGAAAAGCTTCAGTTACTTTTTAGATGCAGATTTTACATCAAGTAATAATAATCTTATAATATTGTTATTTATAATATTCTTACTCTTTAAATTGTCATTTTCTTTTCTGTTATTCAATTTGTATATTAAGCATGTGATACACATACATAAAATGATGCAGTACCTTTACTATTGATCTACACAAAGCATCTTGAACTTGCTAGTGATACAAAGAAGTCTTATATACTATAATAATATAAGTCTGACTACTTTTACTAAGGATCTGAGTACTTTGTCGACCACTGTTGACAAGTTACCATTATCTTAATATGTAATGGACATTCTATGCGTTGCAGAATTGTAGCAATTGTTTCAGTTTTTCATTACCGTAGCTGTTAATCATTTTCTATCGTACATACTGACTAAAGAAAATTAGGTCTTTATTGCACGTATTCTGGTCTACATTTCAAAACATATACCTTCTGCATACCCTTAATGCATTTAAATGCACTTTTCTTCCTGTAAACATTATACAGGCCACCGAAATACAAAAGAAAATCTACTTTGTCAAGTTTGTTTTCTACAGTGTCTGCAGACAGGGTATTAGCAGGGTATTTTATAATACTATATAATTTAATGCATTCCCTTGTTAAAAGAGCTCCATTCCTACAGAGGTCACCATTTCAGAATAAATATCAGCGTCAATTCCAAAATGAACGGGACGGTGAAAATTATTTTTTTATTGTGTTCCCTTTCACTTTAAGTTCGAGCTTGTCCATTCACACCAAATCAATCCGCAGCCTTGTCATTCACATATACTGTGAAAGGAAGAGAGCAACCAACTGTTAGAGCGGTAGTGTGGGCTGTACTGACCTCAAGTGGCACAAACAAGAAACGGCCTGCAAACGCAACAAACAATGGCCCATTGTACAATTAGCTCTGAATGGCATACAATGAAGTAAGCAGATGAAGCCGACTGGTGAGAACGAGACAATGAGCCCAGTGTTGGTTATGCGCATATCCCAAAGCGGCTTTGTAGTTCGGGAAATGATGAAGTAGCCCGAAGATTTTTTTTTTCTTCCTATTTGTGACAGGAACTTTGCTTGATAGTAATATATGTGCGGCATTTCTTTCTATCTTTTACATTTGATTTAAACACTTACATGGTTTTGCCTTGTAATAAGGAGATTATTTTTGGTATAACACAAATAGTTCATGTCTTAATACAAAGACTCCAGAGTATCCACATTTTACTAAAGAACCATGTAGCTGGAACAAATCCAGCATCTTATTCATTATGCAGACAGGATTTTCTTTGAAGGACACAGGACTTAAATAGTCCTGTGTCAGTTTTTCTTGTCTTTCTACTCTCTACATTCAGATTTTTATTCACAACATGCACCTTCTCACTTCAATTTCATCCAGACAGCGGACAATTAAGAACAGATTCTATTTTCGTAGCTGCTTCTGCGGATTGGTCAACCCAAGCATAACAGCGTAAAAAAAAAAAGAAAAAGTGTCAGTGTATGTCTATCTGCAACACTATTAATTGCATGTTTCTATATTTAGTTCAGTCCGCAGGGTACAAGACTGGAAATGTAATTAAAACACCACATCTGAACCTTGTTAATATGCAGGCAAAATGACCTCAGGGAACCTGAGCTATATGATGAGTCCTGAATCCCAATAATATGTATATGAAGATTATCTTTGAACGAAATTAGCTCGGGATATGACTCATGTAAATAATGTGTTGGTAGTTAAGAGTGTTATTCATCTCAAAGGTAATTTAACTTTTGACCTAAGAGGCATAAAGAACAATGTTGGATATTTGTTTGTGAGCAAACTCAGTTATTCATGAGATTACATACAACTGCCTTGTGAAAAGGTTAAGTGGTCACATTTCCATGTTTCACGGAGCAAAACACAAACAATACGGTCTTTTCATTCTATAATTATCCAACATGTTTCTCGAAATGAAAGTGTTTTCCTGCCTTTTCATTAAGCTGTAACAGAGCTGTAGTTACTGTCAATGGGAATCAGTGCATTTCAATTTCTCTAACAGCACAGACTGGGAAGGCGGGGTTGCCATTTCGCTGCAGGAGATCGCGCAAACATTCGGCCGAGCAGCCAAACCAGAGAAAACCCGCGAGTTTGGTTAAAAAGTGCGTCCGGGCTGAAGATGAGCAATGGAAAACCTCACTGGTGTCGAGTGGTTATTATCCTGTAATGTGGCGTTTCATTATAGACTTTTGAAAGTTGGAAAGCTGGAGGGAGAAGAAATACAGGGGTTTACATTGTAAAAATAATACATTTTCCAAAGTAAAGCAGTCTTTACGGAAGCTCGGGATAAAACTGTTTCTTCATCAGTTGGGGGTGGGATCTCTAAATCCTTATAAATATCTGCATCGCTAGAAACTAAGGAGCCATTTTTTGGGGATGTGGGGAAACTACATCTAAAAACGACAACAATGTTGAATCAATGTTATCATACAGTGTTAACTCATGTTTATTCAACAACGTACATTTCATGACATGACATATTTGAATAGAGTTTCATTAGAGTGTCATAACACTGTCACAATCATGACATCTGCCATGAACATTAATAAATACTTATGAGTTGTCATTAAGTGTCATTTGGTAAATTACGTCACTTTTGATGCAAAGATAACATTGAAATATAAAATATAAACAAAGGCAAAAATAACAAACATGACATAGCACACCTTACTTTTAAACTTAAAAAAGAAACTACGAACCAAAACAATGACAGTTTAATGTCAATAAGATATAAGGTTTAAATCAATTTGTCATAACAACAAGGAATGTCAACTTTGCATTAAAAGCAACTTAATTAACCGAATGACACTTAACTGTCATAATCATTCATTAATGTTCGTGACAGGTGTCATGTCATGATTATGACAGTGTTATGACAGTCTAATGAATCCCCATTTAAATAAAGTCTGAAAAATATGTTTATTTTGTACTGTGGGTCCAGAATTAGTTCCATAAATATTTGGCGGATAAATACATGACGAGTCACACTGGCTGCAAAGAGACTGACTTGTACCACGAGTGGTTCTGCATTGGGTGAATCAAACGGAACATTCAGCTAACGTGGGATACCGCATTTCTGTGAGAATGATGCTAATGCCTTTGGCTCAGTTGTTTTCTTCTTCTCAAAATTCTTCTTCTCAAAATTTCAAAACAGTCAGAAAGATTATTGGAAAGAACTAACAGTTGTCCAGGTGAGGCCCAGCTGCCGTTACTATTCACACTTTCTCCTCTTTCAGCATATTGAGGATCCCTTCCCTCCTGGACGTGTACGGTGCGTGTTTCATTCTAAGAAGGTGAGCAGGGAACAGGTTCCCGCTGGGCGCGTACATCTCCACTCCCTTCTGCCCCATGAGCGAGCGCAGTGTCCTGTTTCTGGACAGAATCTTGTCGTAAAACTCTATCCCTCCCTTGGTGTAGTCGCGGGACAGCCCTGCCGCCCGCCTGTCTGAGTTATAATCGACCCACTGGCTGACGGCGTCTGAAGTGACGAGGTAGGACACGGCGCCGAGCGACAGCGCCAGAGCGTTCACGGCCCCGCGGAACAGCGCCGGCCCGGAGTAGAGCCCAAAGATCTGCTTCAGCACCGCGCTGTACACCCAGACCCCGGCCAGGCAGAGCGGGGCGAGGGCGCCGAGCATCACAGGTCCTCCGGACTGCAGGCGGGCGACCTCCCGCGCTATGGCGAACTTCTGCGCCTCGGGGGAGAACACCAGCACCTCCTTCAGTGCGGCGCCGGCGTCGCTTTCCCACTCCACCGTCCTGCCGTTGATGAAGATGGTGCGGTCGGTGATTCCGCTCGGGTCGTCGGCCGTGCTGTTGAAGTTGGCCGGGATGCCGACGTGGGCTCCCGCAGGAAGCCACGGGACGCCGGCACTGACCGGATGGAACCCGAAGGAGGCGAAGGCGGAGAAGTTCTTGGGCGAGCCGATGCCGTACTCCTTCAACACCTGTCAATGACACATCGTAAAAAAATAAATAAATAAATGTTAATTGAGTTAGTCATTCAGTTTCTATGCCCCACATATCTGGATCAAACTCCCAGAGAACCACTGCAACTGCTGCAACTTTCACTGTTTTTAAGTCAGAGCTGAAGACTTTTCTGTTTGCTGCTGCCTATTGCTGATTTCATTTTCTGATTTCATATTTCACTGCACTATTTTCCACGATTTGCTCGTTTTATTTTTAATGGTATTTTTTGATTTTTCCCACCCCTTTAGTCAACTATTTTTAAATTATATCTTGCTGTTTTTTTTGCTTTTAATTTATTTTTTTTTATTTAATTAAGTTTTATTTTGATTGTTCTTATTTGTAATTTCACTTTTTTGATTTTTACCCTTTTAATCATTATTTTTTTATTGAATCTTGATGCTTTCAATGTTTTATATAAAGCACTTTGAATTAATTTGAAATAAACTTGCCTTACTTTGTCTTATCACTTTTGTTTCCCCTCCATGCTACATCTAGATCACACAGGATTCTATGTGATGCCTTGTGTGCACAGTCAAATCAAAAGGTTTGTTTCTTTCTTTGCGATTCTTGCTCAGAACTTTTGCACATGCATACAATGGCAGCACCAGTAACCACGACAAAGCTGAGTGTACAATGTTTCCTGAATAGTTCTGTGGCTGTCAAAATAGTGAATTTATCGGTGAAATGTGCTTTTGTTTTTTTGGTTTATCTCAACTGCACCTTCTGCAAACAATTGTAAACATCTATTTTAATTTACAAATGTTATACTAAATGTAAACTTGAGTAATGAAAGAAAGGAAGGAGGAAAAACACATATACAACTGCATACAGACACACACACACACACAACCTGCTGGAAAAGAGCCTCTAGCTTTTCAGACAGTGTGACTGGCTCTCCTTTGTACCAGGCCTGGTAGGTAGAACGGTAGAACACGTCTGGCAGGACATGGTAGAAGATGTTGGCCACAAAGACCCCGCCGCAGCTGGTAATCATCAACGGAGTCCGGTACTTCTGAAGAAGTACTGAAAATCTTAAGAAGCGAGACGCCATGTCGGGTCTTTGTCCTTGACCGATTTTTCACATCTGTTGAGCGCCGCAGACTTCAGCAGGCGGGATCTGTGAAGGAGACGGGCAAAATGTTGGTGTGTGTTAAAGGAGGATTTAGCTGTTTTTAAAACGCTGACCTTTTCACCTAATTGTTAGTGATCGAAGTAGAAATTTCTCAATTTGATTCCAGTACTGAACAAGAACCAGCAGCCAGAGCGACGTGCTATAACGGAAGTGGATGGGGCAGTCATCCCCCGCTGATTTTGGCTTCTGGAAGCAATATTTTTGTCAGGCTCATGTTGTTATCTCAAGGCAGATGGTGAGGGTAGAAGCCTCCGCTAGTCTCGTGAGAGTCTTGAGAGAGTTGTGCTGTTGCAGGAAGTCAGCTGTGTTTAGAAACCGGAGGGAGCCGAGTCCCCAATAAACAGGGATGTTCTGGAGACATTTTTTTTCCCATGTGCTCAAAATAAAATGGAAGAGTCCCCAGTCACACCGGATAATACAAAGCCATTTCATACCATAGATCACCGGAGTATATTTTTGTGATTGTTAGGATAGCAGTAGAGTGTCCACCCTGAGATTGGGAGTGTCGGGGTTCAATCCCCAGCCGGGTCATACCAAAAACTGTAAAAAAAAAAAAAAAGGGTACCCATCAACTTCCTGCTTGGCAGTCCACATTTGGAATTGGACTTGGGGGTTAAATCACCCAATGATTCCCGGACACAGCATCGCTGTTGTCCATCACTCCCTCAGGGGATGGGTCAAAAGCGAAGAGCAAATTTCACATCCTTGAGGATGTCACAATCAATTGGGATTTTTTTTTTTAAACTTAAAACAAGTTCTCCTCTTCACTTTCACTTCTCAAAGCGTGGCAGAGCAACATCTGTTTCCAGCGATTTTGGAAGACATCTTTATTTTACTTTTGGTGTAAATGAAGCATTATGATTATAACCTGAGCCTGAGGCTCCATCTGCTTCCATTAAAGTGTTTCACTGTGAAGTGGGCTGCCGCTGTTTTTGGCTCAACAACAGACCAAATTTAGAAATTTCTTCCACTCTAACAGATTATATAGAAACTATTCAGATTTATAGAATATATTTATTATTATAATTTGATATGATTCTAATACCTGGGATAACCATGGACGTTTACAACAACGTATGGAATTACTGAGTTTGCTCATATAATCATTTCTTTTGTTTATGCATATATATATATATATATATATATATATATATATATATATATATATATATATATATATATATATATATAGTGACAGTTAAAAAAAACTAAAGCTTATCCAGGCTTTGTAAAATTGCCAATGTAATATAATATATATTATATAATATATATATAATATTATGAATGAAATGACAGTCATATAGCACACGTAGTTATATCATTAGTGCTAATAAATGCTAAAAATATTTGAGTTTTTCTAATACGGACGGACTGAATGTTTAACTTGACATGTCAATCACTACTTCCGGCCATTTTAACGTCGGCAGAAACCCGCCAGTCACTGAATTACTGAATGAACACAAAAAGTGCTTAAAAAAACAAATATTTCATTTCTACGTAGCCAACAAACACCTTCAAATACTCACATGTTCCCCACATCATTTACAAGGGCAGCTGCTCCACACAGTAGCAGTTCCTGTCCGTAAAGCCGATCGTTACGACAGTTTTACGGCAGTGGGCTTTACAGTCTCGCCTTTGAGTGAGATTTAACCTCTAATTGTCTCACATGAATGCATTTCAGAACTTGTACAATACACGTGGCTTATTGAAAACATCGTAAAGTAACGACAGAAATAGCTGCAGCACTGTGCCTGCCAGCAGAGCAGCTGACAGGAAGGATGTAGACCACAGTCTCAAGAAAATAGCCCCCCCACACCCCATTACACCCCCCCCCCCCCCCCCACACACACACACACACACACACACACACCATCTGTGGGTGTGATGAATAGATGGGAATGGTTCATCACAGCCCCATTGGTATTTTTGCATTCTTTCAAGAGGATCTGCCCTCTGCCTTTGCTATGTTGTTACACATGCATATTACATATTGTACATTCCACATTTCTCCTGTATGTTACATACACAGGCACAATCCAATATGCATGCTGTCACATGTTGATTATAAAAAGAGGGAAGGGGGGGGGAGCATATGTGTAGCTGTGATAATGCATGTCTGTTGCATGAGCTCTGAGGAATGTCTGCATGCCTGCGAGCTGGTGTTGAACTGTAACATGTAACTGTACATTTTAAGATAGATGTTTAACTAATCTAAAGGATGCCATTATGTTTGACTATACATGCGTATGTGAGGCTGTAGGAGTTCAATATACACTGACTGCTGCAGTCATCAATACATCTTCAAAGGACACAAAAAGGTAATTTACTTCATATGACTTACTCCTCAAATAGTATCGCAGCACATTACAAATGAGAGGCAGGGATACACCCCAGATGGGTTGCCAGTCTATCACACACCATTCACTCACACACTCACAATTTAGAGCCTCCAATTAACCTACGCATGTTATTGGACTGTGGGAGGAAGCTGAATCGGGGAAAAAAAAACACGCAGACACAGGGAGAACATGCAAACTCCACACAGAATGTAAAACACAGTTTAATAATACAAATAAAAGGTCTGTTTTATTGCATCTGCTGGGAAGAGAAAAGAAAAAAACTCCACATTCCACATTAAGAAACTTTTCACTAAAGTAATAAAGGGCAATAGGCACTGTGTCACCACTGTCATCTGTTTATCACCCCATATTCATTTAGCTCAATTACAAAACTGATGCTCTTCATTTAACATGCCTTTAAAAATGTCTTTCTTACCCTCATCTACCCTAATCTACTGGGACCAAGCAAAGAAAATAAGACATGTATACATCACACTAGGGGCTAATTCCTTTAGGAGCTTAGAGCTGCTTATCAAGGTGGAAAGTTCGAGGATTTGATTTATGAAAGAGACTCCCATCCACAGAGAGGAATCGGTTATCTATAAACAACGTCAGTTAAGCCCAGTAGAGGGATGCTTCATAATTAATATAATATAATCAGTGCATGTAGGGATCAGTTTGTGATATGGTACCCACAGTCATTGTAGTACAGACTAGTCTGAGAAAAAAAAAGAAAAATCACTTTAGGCGAGAGTTTGGAAGCTGTATGTGTGCATGTGTTGTGATTAAGTCAGATGGTGTGATCCTAGTGCAATAAAACAGGTGGTGTCTCCATGGAAACAGGAAAAAGGCGATGTAAATGAGTATAGAGTGTGTCTATGTATGTAAGATGTGGGGAAAACATTTTTTACTGTTTACATCAGTGACTATGTATATATAGATCTATTTAATTATTATATTCCCAAATGCTCACGTGCATCACACAATAAGGAGATTATAGGTAACATCTGCAATGGATGTGCATTTATCATAATTAACTTCATGTCTTCTGCACATTTATACTTACAGAGCAGCTGTCGTTTAAACCAGAGCTAAATTCAAACCTGTTTAGGATGTAACATGCATGTATGTGTGTGTTTAATCAAGCGGCAAAGGAGGTTGCCTTACACGTAGAGGTCAAGGAGGCTCTTTGCTGGACATTGATGTGCCGTGAATGCAGTGTGTGTTTTTGTACAGATGGATGCATGCGCCCATGCAGTATATTCACGCTGTGTGTCACTACATCGATACTGACACACTCAAATGTCACCGGCGCGTAATGATCCATGTCACTGAATGTCAATTATACACGTTTCAAGGTGAACATGATAAACGCTGTGGCCTCCGAATGTACCTTAAAGGATATAGCCGTCTATAGATTTTCGATATTTTCCTTGTTGTCAACAAATCACACGTGCGGAGCCAAACCAACAAAGAACTAATCCTACTTACAAGTATTTCACATGAATCCAAAGCATGATATATCTTCCTCTGTGTATTAGACCACTCTTGTTGCCCGAAACATATTAGAAACACTTCAATGAGCCACAAACCAGCTCATTGTTAGTCTTTTTTTAAACAAATTACCTCGGTTAATGTCATGGCTGATATCTTTGATGATAAAGGTCTTAGGATGTTTAATGATTTGCCAGGTACATATTTTTTCTTCTATTTTCACCTTAGGCTGGTAATGTGAGCGTACAGCATGCCCCGGGTTGCCCCCCTTTCCACTCACAAGTTACGTACATTAGTAGATGTAGGAGTGAGGTTGAGAGGCAAACCAAGGGTAGTCGCAAACCGAGGGGGTTCTCTTGAGGCATGGGTAAAAACAAAGTTCATACTATTCATTGTACTGAACTATCCTAGCTAACAACAGACCTCATATCAATGTAGATTGATATTCCATCTGGGAACTGTTCATTTGTTCCTATTGGAGGTATGGTTTATGAAAGCCCAGAGCCGTTTATTGGGCACTATGAATGTATATCAAATAGCTTACAGCCAATCATATTACACATAACCAATGACATAGCTGATAGCCAATAAAGATGTAATAGTTTAGCACTAAAATTTGCTCAAATTTGTCAAAATAAACTTGCAGTCTAAATGACACTTTCTAAGGCTGCATCGAAAGGTAAATCACTGTCTGCCGCCATGTTGTATCCACAGTTATCAACAGTCATTTATGTGTTTCATCATCGTCTTGCTGCAACCTCCCGTTCTTGATCGGCTCCCTAGATATGGGAAAAATTGGGTCCTTGGCGTCCAAACTAAATTTCATAGCAAAGTGAATTCGGGTATATAGCCTGGGTATACCCAGGCTAGTAACGAACTATGTCATTCCCTTCTCTTTTGATAAATAGAAACAATTGATCACAAAAAAATAGCTTGGGTATTGCAATGGTGTGGCTCCTTGTTTGTGTTTTTATAGTCTGCACGGAGGAATGAAATACATCAGGCTTTAGATTGTTGGTTTGGCTCTGCACGTTGTTAACAAATGAACCATATAGAAAATAGCTGGTCTTATCCTTTAGGAGAGAATCGGCTTTTAACTTGATACACATGCTCACAAATGATCCTGTGAGAACATAAATTCTTTTTTATAAATGTGTTAATAGTTATCAGTCGTCCTGTGACTGTACAGTAGGTGCACAGAAAGCCACCAGCTGCACTCTGTCTGACCCCGTCCTGACACCAACAGACTCTAAAGAAAAATGTGGCCTACAGAACAATCAATTCCTAAATTAAGATCCCATCAACTTGCCATCCAATCCAGTGGAGTGTCTCCTCAGTTAATGAATAAAGCAGCCACCCGCTCAATCAATTCTCCACCTCCTGATTGCTTCCTGCAAGGCTCCCAAAGCCTAAATCAATAGATCCTTACATCAAACAGAACATTCTTCTAATTCCCCATCAACACTTTGGGGGAAAAAAACCAGAATCCATGGGTCGCTGCTGACCCGCATGTCCTGTTTGTTTTTGATTTACTCTAATGTCTTCCATACCTGAGAATGTTAAGTCAAGGTCTGATTATATATTACCACAGTACTCCAATATATTAGCCATATCAATTCCTTTTTTCCCCATTTATAGAAAAGAAAACATTAGATGTTGTATCTAGGATTTTTACATTTAAAACTATTATGCATCTGAGACCAGAATGTACAATTAAATAAAGTTTTGCCACTTTAGAGAAAATCTATATTCTAGCTTTCTTTTCATTCTCCTTGTCAATAACTCCCTATTTTTGTATTCTTGAGAGTAGACATGAATGCATATTTAAATGGAGTCACCAGCAGTGCTGAGGAGCTTCAGTGAGAAGCATGCACCCTGGCATCCTGGCACCCTGGCACCCTGACCAAACCTGTAACAACAAGAACATGATCCTCGCCAACTTCTCACCGACGCAAACTGACGTGTGTGTTCACTGGAGCACCCGGCCAAACCAGAAGTTCCGGTGCTGGGAATTGACCTGACCCGGGTGTCCACAGTGGTCAGCTGGCTATAATTGTTGATTTTGTCAGGGGTGCGATTGAAATCCTTTCCCAGGAAATACTGACCAAACATGCAAAGAAAAGAGACAGATTGTTTCGGTTAGTCACTGTATTGTAAGTTATAAAAAGGATTATCTGTAGAGATAAAGCTCCTATCAAGCTTCCTCATTCTCATTGCATTCGTGTGCACATGTGTGTGCAAATATTAGCGGACTATGCACTCACGTGCAGACTTTTCATTACCAAATTTTGCCAGGAAGCTGTTTTTTATAAAGTGGCTCTACGAGACAATGTTTAATGTGAGATGTGTCGCTCAAAGTGATGAACTGACAGAGAATGATCAAACTAGGAGTTTCAGCTCATTGTTTAGCTGCCCAGCTAGAATTTTATTGCTCTGGTTCACTCTCGGTGCTCTCATATTGTTGTTTTTCAGCCTCACCAGACAGCTGTTTCCAGTGAGAAAGCTCTAAAACCACGTTCTACACACACATTACGTGCTCAGCACCAAATGGCAAACAGACACGGGTCTGGTAGAAAGCAAACACAGGGCTAAAAGAGAGTGAATATTGGACTTATGTTTGCCAGATGGCCAGATATACTGTATGGGTCCCTAATGAATTATAATGTAGACATGACAATGACTATACTAACAAGCAGTAGCGGGAATCTGTACAACAAACGCTATACAGTCAATCTTTATTCCTTCTGCACAGATCTGTTGGTGCTTGTTACCGCTTACCAAAATTAAAGTGTAGTCTACTGCATCTCCCTTAGTCTACTCTCAATGTCAGTATCAATCTCACTTTAAATAAGTTTCCATTTTATGCACATCCATGCATGTGCATACATACGCACAAACACACTTTGACTGATCGGATTTGTCTTTTTGATCCGTAGCTAAAGCAGACAAAGAGAGCATTGTCATATTTTTTGTTCACTGAAAATTCAAGAACACAAAGTTGTTAAAGATCCTCCCCAGAGAGTGAGACATAAAAACACTCAGCTTGGAACAACAATGCGTCTGATTTTTTTTTTTTTTTTTTTCCACAAAACAAAGTACCAGATTTCTTAAAATGGCGTTTATTCCTTCCAACTCGTTACAAATTCCAGTCTATGAATATGCACTTACATTTCATTTCCACAGAATTTGTCTCCTACTTGTAAAGTCCGTTCTCATTGTGCGTGCACTGGAGGCTTCATGTTTTCCATATTGCGCAGGAGGAAGTTGAATAATGGACCGGGATCGGCTCCGATCTATTTGTGATGTTACAAATCATGATTGAAGGCCTGCCACTTCAAATTGGATTTTCGATGATCACAGAGCAAAACTTTCCACTTTGAGCAGATGAATGTGAAAACAGACGTATAAAAACTCTGATGATACACCATTCTGAAGCAGACGGGGGAAAAAAGAAAAACCAACATTGCTTAAAAAGCCACAAATGCTCATATTGAAAAATAAAATAACACACAAAAACACATTGACCACCCAAATCCCCATGACATTCTATATATGTATACTTTGAAATTCATGTTATTTATAGTTGTTTTTCCCACCTATTTCATTACTATTACTAATGTATAAGATAATAATGTGAAAATGTCTCCAATTTCGTTCCTATTGTGGGTGAATGAATGTGCCTCCGTAAAAACACATGTCCAAAAACTGCATATTGAAATCATGAACCAACAGGAAACGCTGTTTCACATGTGGGATTGTTGTTTGAACACATGCCTTTTCACACGTGAAAATCTGTGAGAGAGATCTCACAAGTGAATAGCTTCCATGTGTGATAAACATGTGACTTACAAGGGATAAATTCACAATACATACACTTTTTTTTTCTTAAAACAGCCTTTTGGCATGTCACAATAGGAAATGCATTGGTGTAAGTAAGTAGTCCAATTAATGAATTTCATTTAGCCGCTTTGGTCTAAGGGTTCTAGGCTGCTCACTGGGTGTTTGAATAGGATTGGGCATTGTTACTGAATGGTCTGTCTTAAACAGTATTTAGGTGCCCAAAATAACATGACCAATAGAAGATTCCTTTATACAGTACATGTGTCGTCCTACTTCTGTGCTACATCTATTTAAAAGATTACCTGAAGCCAATATGGAGCTTAGTCAAATCAAGTAGATATTGGTATAGAAAGGATACAGTCTTATTAGCACCATACTAACTGTTAATAATATGATAATAAACAGTTACTAAACTTCCACTGCAGCTTAACAGGAAAACACAGACTATTAAAATTAAAGATATATATATATATATATATATATATATATAGCGTGGTGTCAGTAAATGAAAATGGTCGCTTTGTGATCAGTGACCTTGATTTGAACCTGGCGACATGAATCAGGGCCCTGTTCGGAACAAACTCACTTATTCTCATCTTTCACCTGCTGCTTGGTTACCTAGAGAATGTATGATTTGCAGGTATCTGGGTCATAAGCCTTTGTACGATTCTGTACCGTACTGATACAATAGACCCTTTTTCAAGGCAACCAAGTAGGTAAATACAGGTGCTACCGATGACGTTAATTAAGATTCTATTCCATTCAGGTTGAACAGAGTCATTGTGCTGCTATTGTGCATGTGGAAAGGCTCTGCTACACTAAATGGAACTGAACCATTACTATTATCACTTGTAACACCTGTAAAAAAATGTCTATTACTTGATGAGAAACATAAAACACACTTAGTGTAGGCTATTGCTGGTACAGACACAGTAATAATACTTTATTACAGTATTTAGGTATTTTTTGAGTGTACTTTACATAAGTTTTTATGTTTCCATCAACTTTCACTGTGATACCAACAGCAAACGACTTGATATGGCTATAATTTGTGACATCACAAAGAGTTTGGAAGCCAATTCTGGCTTTTTTTTCCCCTCCCCCTCACAATATTTATTTGTGCTTTTACTTTGAGTAGCCTACATAAGAAAAAGTATTATCTTATTATTGTATTCAAGTATCCAAATAATGTTTTGATATTAAAAATACTTAAGTATTATAGTAATATTCTAATGGGTGACTATAACTTAGACTATAACTATAGAAGTAATTTTCTGGTGGTATATCTGTACTTTTACTAGTGTGGCTTTCAGGTACCTTATACACCACTGTCTAGAGAAAATATGCAGTTCAAATTAATATATATATATATATATATATATATATATATATATATATATGCAGTCAAATAATGTATTTTAAAACTACAATTCTTTTTCTTTTTATATAAATTATTTCAACTCCCCCTAAATTAGGAATTTGACAGGACTATCCCTTTAAAAAAAACTCCTGTACCATAAGGGAACAGTCCATTTCACTGAAAGGGGGAATTCTTCTGCTGCTTCGTGAGATTTCAACATTTCAGCATTAGAAAAAGGGCATTTTTAACGGTAGCAAACGCATTACTTGTCCCTTTCCTCCAAATCTCGATAGCACATTACACTAAAAACCAACAAATTAAGGTGGGACTGCTCTCGTGAAAAGCTGCGTTCACCCCCCTTTGGGGCTTTTCTATTTATAGCATCAGCTGTTGCAATACAAAGACTACTCAACGTATTGTTTCGCAGATGTGGAGGGCTCACTCCCGTCTGTGGCGAAAGGGCGGCGGTGGCGTGAAGCTGAGAAGGCGAGAGATGAGGAGGAATATGTCGGCGTGAGGGGCATTTTCTTTCTTTGTGTCCACGGACAGCGGAGCTCATCTCGGTAAGTAGCTTCCCGACGAACGGTCAAGTGAGATTAGCTCGTTTCAGGAGAGAATATGAGCGACGGAATCGCATTTGCGGAAATTCCGTTTTGCTGTAAACTTCAAGAGAGATGAAGCAACCGAGATCTGTTATTCAGGGGCGGCTACTGTCGGTTTTCCATACGGCCGCTCACACACACGCACGCGCGCACGCACGCACACAGACACACACACGGGCCTTGCCTCCATACGTCAAAAATTCTCCCATGGGGAAAGAAAGGAATCACACTACTTATCTATTCCTCGTCTGTCCAAAAACAATGACCACGAATCCTTCAAACGTTACCACACACACACACATGCACAATACATACACAATACATACACACACATACACATTTTGCCATAGATTATAGATAGACATCCACTGTGGTGTCTAACTCTGGAGCAGAAATGGTGTGGACAGAGAGAACAGAGAGATTCTTCATGTATCAAATCATAGGATGAGATCATTCAGAAGCACCAGTCAGACTGCAGAAAGACAGACACACACACACACACACACACACACACACACACACACACACACACACACACGTTAATCACTATTAATAGCAAAGTGAAACCACCAGATAATTTAGCTGTCCAGAAAACGCCCCCCCCCCCCCCCCCCCATCCTTTCATCATAACCTCTGAAATGTCAGACCCCAATAATGGTGATGATGATGATGGTGCTCATGGTGGTGAAGTTGCTTGCGAGAGTAATAACGAAGTGGCTTTTGCATGCCGTTTCACAGTTTCCAATTAAAGCTGCAGATATACATACTTTAACAGTGTCGGGCACTGTAGGGATGGGTCAGGGGTCGGAATTTACATCAGCAGTCATAGTCATGGCAGAAATTTTTGAGACTGACGCTCTGTTGGGATAGTTAAAAAGAGGTCGTCTCATTCCTAGCTACTTTTCGTTGACTTCACTATAAACATCAAAGGTCAAGGAAACATGCAAGGAAGGTGATAGGCACAATCTAGGTCTCTTATGCTTAGGAAGGTTCCTCTCTGAGCGAAATGACTTGGAAGTACCTGATTGGCAGCCATCATGAGATCTATTCAAATGATCCAAACACTAAAGCCTTGTTTCCACCAAGTACAGTACAGTTGGTATGGTACAGTTTGGTTGGGGTAACTAGCACACAGGACCAGTACCTTAGGGGAGGAGCCCTGTGTAAAGCCTTGTTTACGGATTTACGGATCGGTATGGGTATAGTTCAGGTCGGTAATTGACAGTTGCATTTCCACTGTGTAAGTACAGTACAGGACACAATGGTACACTTATTTTAGCGTTAGCATTACCAAGGAACCATACTGGTCCCATTGAACCGTTGCCATTTTAACAACCCTGTTGGATGGGGTAATGAGTACACAGGACTGGTACCCTAGTAGAGATGCCCCTCTGTAAGTGTAAGCTCCACTTATACAGTGGTATCCCAAAGCTATCCAATACCGACCCGAACCCGTACCAATCCGTACTGTACCTTGCTGACAGTGAAAATGAGGCTTTACACAGGGGCTCCTCCCCTAGGGTACCGGTTCTGTGTGCTGGGTACCCCAACCAAAAGGGTTACTAAACGGTAACAGGTACCATGGGACTGGTATCGTTCCGTACCGTACCACATACTGGAAACCAGGTATAAGGGAAAGCAGCCCCAATGCTCCACAAGTTAGCTCTTTTAGCAGAGGTTAGCGGGTCTATCCTTTCACATCAGGAAAGTGGAAATGTAGTCCCACAATTGCCCGCGGCAGCATCGTATTTCAACGTGTCTATGTGAGCACATGGTTGAAAAGCAAGAAAATCTCCAGCCTAAAGCTAAATTTTGACCTTTGACCGAGGGAATTATCCATTGGATGATCGGTTGCTGCTGGGTTCAGTCTGATCCCTGGTATTAATCATTAAGTACACATCAAATTCAAATTGGAACTTGCACACATGGAGTCTCACCTAGGTCACATTTCTCATATTTGAAACTATAACAAGAAGTTGTAACCAGAAGGTTACAGTTTCAGTCTAAGGCTGCAACTAACCATTATTTTAATTATCGATTAAACTGTGGACTATTTTCTTGATTAATTTGTTCCATTACTTGGTCTACAACATGTAAGAACAGTAAACATATTGATCTCAGTTTCCCAAAGTCCAAGATGTGATCACATTTTGTCCTGACCAACAGTCCACAACCCAAATATATTAGGATTATGAATATAGAGGACAAAAGATAACTGAAAATATTGACAGTTCTGTACTCTTCTTAAAAAAAAGAATTCATGATATTAAAATAATTGCATTTTAAATTTCCTATTGATTAGTTAACTCATCATCGCAGCATCAGTTCATTTGACAGTCAGAACAAGTCTATGCAGGGAAATGCACAACTCCAACAATCTTCCAGATGTTCATGTATGTAATCATATTACTGTAAATCGGGGCATGAATCTGATCTGGACAAATAAAACGAGTGTATTATCCCAAACCCAATTTGCTCTCATTATAGGTGGAGACAGGAGTAGCCAAACCACAGCAGTGTTTCACTCCTCTACAGCAGCCTTTTCCTGTCAAGAAACACCCATGTCACTACTTATACGAATGCTAATTACACTGTATTATGTTTTATTTCCATTATTGATATTTCTTGTAGTTTATAGTTCCTTTTAACCATACATCCGAATGCAAGTCCTCTAGGTTTTTCTGCAAGGAAATTCAAATGAATAGCTGCCTTGTTGCTTTAGGTTTGAGGCCATAATTTCTGTTGCCAGGCTGAGGAGTTTCACTTATTCTTGCCCATTAATTTTAGACTTCAATATCATTCCAACGGGTGTATATAATATGATGCATAGTATAGATTATATGACAAAAGTGTAGCATTGTTGCAGCTGTAACTTGACTAGTGATACTGGGAGTCACCATCATCAATAAGACTGAAGAAATCCAATCTCCATATATTTAGTAGAGTACAGAACATGAACAACCATTAATAATTGTAACCGTGCGTTGATGAATAATGATGGTACTGCCAGGGGCATTTTCTGTAAATACAGTACGACTTTGTGTAACAACCCCAAACAAATTTAATCGTTTTTAACCTTCATTTTGAATAAAGTGACAAATGAACAGTCATTGGTTCATTTTTAAAAATCCTTATATTTTCCAATATCAATACAGATCAAGATGAAAATAAAGTCTCTCTGTGTGAAAGAAAACGTCAAGTACATTTCATCATTTTTAACCTCATCTTGCTGAGAATGAATTAATTTGGACATCATTTTTAGAACATCTGGAAGTTGATCTACAAGTGACAACAGGGAAATACCTTCATTGTCTGGTCAGACTATTGAGACTGCTCTGTCACTGTTGGATTTAAAAGTTTTTTCTTTATTACAGTGTAATAAATTGTTATTAATGACTTTACAATATACTGAGAAATACTATAGACTACTGTTGGGTAATACGTTTATCTAGAGTACCTCAGTTCTTTGAATGATCAGTAAATAAAAACGTACTGAATGGCTCAATGCAGTTCATTCTTTCTGTTAAAAAGCAACTGGGAATGAATTGTTCATACACTTAATCAGTCATTTATTTACTCATTGATGTCTGGGAGGGTTTCCAGTCATGACACCCTTGTTCGAATTCCCAAATAGCTCAAAAAAGAGATGAATGAATGAGAATGTTAGACGAGAAAGCGCCGCCAGCAAGTCACAGTACATCAGCATCGTTTGGGTTGTGTATGTGATCCCCCCTCCACTTTTTTTTTGTAAATAGCAGCCTTATCCACGGAGAAATACTCTTAACGGTGTCAGATAATGAAAAAGACATCGGTGCAATTCACGGCTAAATGCTGTGAAACTGGAGATGAGGGAGTTAGTCATTGGTTATGACCCACAACAACATTTATATATATTTTTGATGATGAACAGTGTATATTTAGCATAGCCTACAGCTGCTCAAATAATCATCCATTTGAAGCTATAAAAAAGTCACATGTGGCTGCTGTCAATTTAAACCACAATTTGGTCCCGGGGTGCAAACTCCAGAGCTGATTAAATAAATAAAAAAAAAAAAAGGCAAAAATGCCATTAAACTGCAATTCCTCAAATCACCACTTGTGATAATATAGTATCTGATTTTCGACAGCATGAATTATTTCAAAAAAATATCGCCAATATTCACGACTACTGTATGTATGGAAAGAACCTGCACCTTACTTCTTTGTATAGAAATGCTGTTTCTTTCAAAAACAAAAACAAAAAAGGATTTCAACATTTTGAAGAAAAAACAAATCTAAAAGTGAAATGGTACATTTCCTAAAATGAGTTTCATAAACCCCAAAAAGAACAAAACAATCTTTACACAAAAGATAAGATAATCTTTCAGTCCAAGGGGAAAAAAAATAAATAAAAAATCAGTGAACGATGGAGTTTGACGCACATTTGAGTACATTTTGAACTTTGTGAACTGTGTCTCAACGCTTCCTATGAGTGATCGATGAGTGCTGATATCAACGCTCCGCTACAGGCCGGGGTGTGTGCACCACTGTGTTCCCTCTTATTCTGTGAGTTATGTTGCTGCTTTGTTCTCATGCGAAGAGGGAAGTCCCTTTATCCTTTCCCAAGGCAGCAGCTTGGCCACTTTTAAGAGGCCTGAGTGACTTAAAGGAGTCTTGTTGGGAGACAAAAAAAAATATTAAAGCCAAAATCACACCAGCTGCCCCTCTTGTTATTTTATATGTAAAAGCACACACCTGTTAAGTCATGTCCGTGCTGCTGATTGACTGAACATGTCACTGGTCGGCGACCTTCTTTTGGTCTTGTGGCTGTCACAATATGATGGGAATTAAGTTGTTTTATTTCCCGGTTATCCCCAACTGTAGATATAAGGTGAGATATCAAGTAAATCAACACACAAAATATCCCAGAGCTGAACTCCGGGAGAGATTTAAAGCATTGTAAATTGTGTGTTGTCTGATCTGCTGGAAAGCAGTTTTTTTTCTGATTTAATGATTGCGTAGTCAAAAGAAATTCAAAAATGCGGACATTTTTCCGCCTTCAACCCCATTTTTCAGAGAATCCTGCTTTCCACACGCAGAGGCCAAAACGATAGGACAAAGGTTAAGTCTTTTCTTCCTGTTTTTGTTTGGCGACAAAACACCAATAAAAATGTTCTTTGCAACCAGTAATCTGTTCAGGAGTAAAGGAGAACAGGGTGAACATTATGACAGACACGGACAGATACTTGGTCTCAAGCAGGTCAGTTCTCAGTTTATTGCATCTTGTTCCAATTGATTTAATCAAATGACAGAACACGAATTTTTGGTTGAATTTCTGAAGGTTTTAAATGGTAATTAGACAAAACAAGAAGATGTGAAATGGCATAAATCGAGAAATTGTCAGTGTGTTTTTTTCAATTTATTTCTTTTAAATTAATTGGTGAATTAACTGATGAATAAATATAGCCTTTAGTTGCAGTCCTATATTATAAAGGGCTGCAATAAACAGTTATTTTATAATAGAATGCAGGTCTTCAGTTTGTTCATATACTATAAAATAATGATTTGATGCATTTTAAAAAACACACATAATTGAAGATAATAGTAATTTGTCTGTTTGTGCATATAGACTCTTAATCCAATCCTTGATGATATTATCATTAACTTGCATATCATATCATCAATTGTATAATTTACACCTCTGTTACACCGTCAGTAACTGCTGCTTTTCATAAAATTAGTTACAGAGAGTTGTGGTCATCGGAAAGTTGTTGTTGCTTATGCCAGTGATTTGTTTGGAAAAGCTTAATTTTTCAGGGTCCACAATAAGACCAATATTTCACAATTGAATCCCCTTTAAGAGGGTATGTGTTTAGGAAAGCACAATTTTTAGCAAAGGAAAAAGCCTGATTACAAATGTACTATAAATTACCAAATAATACTTTTCAGTTTCAATTAACTGCCGAGTCCCCTTTAAACGCTGGGTGCAGGTGTATAATTTAATAAGTAACCACCATTTCCAAATAAATGTTAAGTGTAATTAATAAAAGAAAAAAAAATCAAGTAAGAAGACCTGACCACTAAAGCTGCACAATTTTTTTCATTTTTGTCTTGTTTTTCCACATGCTCAGTCCTGACCGCGTTACTGTCCTGCTCAAATGACGTTGAAGAACATTTTGGTAATATCGCTCGGGAGAAGCAGCTGCGAGATGCTTAAATAGTATTAATTTTGAAAAATTTAAGTTACACGGTAGTCATACTAGTCAGTCAATCATCTTCTATACTCACTTATTCCTCATTAGGGTCACAGGGGTCTGCTGGAGCCAATCCCAGCGCATTACGGCGAGAGGCAGGGATACACCCCAGATGGTCGCCAGCCAATCGTGGGGCACACACACCATTCACTCACACACTCAGGCAATATAGAGTCGCCAATTAACCTCAGCATGTTTTTGGACTGTGGGAGGAAGCCGGAGTACCCGGTGAAAACCCACGCAACCACTGTGTAACCCTGGTAGTCATACTAGTTTAATAAAATAATTTGAGTAATTTAGCATATTTTTCCAGTTTTGCTGAGCAAGATTTTTGTCAGGAAGGAATTAATCTCCTGTCCCAACTTGAGATTCATGCACCCCACTAAACAGACTGTCAGTGGGACGCTGGCACACCCTACAGGGTTGTGACCTGACTGCTTTAGCCAAGCCAACCCACGCATGACTGGTGTGAAAACCACAACTGGTGGCAGGATCTCTATCATAACTCCATGGTGCTTCTCAAGATCTTGTGCTTTTTTTTATGTCCAGCACTGAAACCGTCCACAGCAGTAATTCAATTAAACGGTAGACCGTTACACACCTATTTTGTGACTCTATGGCAGACAATTACCCGATTGTAGAAGCTTTATAACGTCAGGATTTTTGGCTCAGGAGTTCTTTGCCCGGCGTGACTGACTGACTGACTGGTTCAGATTGACTGATTGGCTGTCCGGCTGGCTTTGGAGAGGAAGGAACCATCTTCCTTCCCTCCATTGTGTTGGGCAGGATAGGATGGACTGTAGCCAGCTGACAGCTGTTTCCTGGTTGGATGAAGGAGGAATGGGTGCGTGGGTGGGTGGGTGGTGGTGGTGGTGGGGGAGAGCTTTGTGCTAGTGGTGAGTGACTTTTTTTTCTGCTTTCAACTGGTTCTACAGTTTAATGAAAACCATAAATCTAAAGGTTTCACAGTGAAACAGAATACATTAGTTTAATTTCAAGTTTAAATAGAATTGACTAAAATTTACTATTTACCATTTACTAAAAATCGAAAATACTGGCAAAACGAGTTGGATATGTCATAAAACTGATAGATGTCTGATCTTTTGATATGCGACTTCATCTGAACGGCCTGGTCACGTTTAGCCAACCTACACGTCATCAACAAGCGATACACATCACTATTCTGTGCTGCTGTAGGCAGAAGTGGGAGGAAAGCAACATCCATGTCCAAAAAAACAAAAATGTAATCTCATTAAAATAAACATGTTATGCATGCTATGTAACGTGCTGCCTCTCGTAGGATATCAACTTTAAAATCGTCGGATACACACCGCTAGCGTCCATCTTTACTTCGTAAACACTGAGCAAGCTCGGAGAGATCACATGCAGGTTGCATTTAATTGGAAATGTGAACGACCTCGCTAAAAAAACATGCAGAAAACTGGGTAACAAAATCTTCAGTTTTTAAGTTAGCTTAACTTGAGCTACCTGGATTTCACTGTTCGTTAGCTTAAAATCAAACAAGTCATTAGCAACATGCCTGTCAGCTCAAACCTGCGAGGGTTGTTCCAGTCTGTTGACTGTCATGTGATTTAAAAAAAAAAAAAAAAAAAAAACAGTGGATTGTGTTTTAGTGATTTGAATCAAGTCTTAAGTTGCTGCTCCTCACTCTCAATCATATTTAGATTTTCATGTGTTTCATGGAGTATTTATTTACTATCAATATCATGCAGCAGGAGAAATAATAATAGATTAATTGGGCATGAATCAACTCAACACCATATTGTAGTAATTATTTCTCAACTTTGTCCTCATGTGCCCTTATTTCCGCTGCCTCACTCTTCTTCTGTTTCTGATTTCACTCACCCTCTTCCTGCAGCATGAGACTGTATGACACATATTAAACTTGTGTGTCATTGTCCCATAGTGACTTGAAGCAATGTTAGTGTGTATAATATAAGTACGCTCAAAAGTGTCAGACTTGGATTACTGAAAACGCCGTGTTCCCAGAGTTTGGAATAAATCGTTCGTAAATTCTTTTCACAGAAAACGTACTTTCATGTTAAAGTCCTCACATTTCACCAAGATATGTTATTTTTGTTTTCTAAAAGCCGTAATTACAAACCGCAGTTAACCATCTGTGTCAGACATCATGTATACTTGCTGGCTGTGCGGTCGCAGTGGAATAGGGAAAGCAGACGAACGTGAGTCATTAGGCCGGTTTCTGCTACGAGCTACTTGCTTAAGACACTTTTCCATTCGGTTGCGATACCTGTGCTTCTGAGCGGCCGACTGGAGCCAGTGCTGCAGGCAAAAGTGTTTTTCTATACAACAGGACAAGTCCACATCAGGTTTAGTGCAGCCGCTGCTTCTTTTACCATTCTGTCTCATATTTAAAGTGAGCCAGCTTACAAAAAGTGGGGGGAAAATGCCGCTCATATCTCTGGTTAGACCAACTTTCACCAAGAAAGCAGTAGGTTGTTGACAAATGCCGCTGCATTTCCTCTAGCTGCTTCATAATAAAAGCCTTTTTGTGGGCCGCCGGCAACCACAGTCTTTATTATGAAGCTGCACCCGCAGGAAATGTTCCATTTGAATCAGTTGGATCCGAAGACGGCACACACGACTCAAGTGCAACCGCGCTAGATTGCATCAGAAAACAGAGGTGGACGTCTGTTTGACAGTAAGAACAGGTAGAGTAGCAGGGAAACCAGAGAGCTGGACCCGCTAAAAGCTGAACAACAACGCTTCCTTTATAAATATAGACATAACCAGAACCAGGAGGTCTGTAAGATTTTAAGAAAAAATGGAATTGTGACTTTTCTGAAATCTTTGATTTCGTTCACCGTTTTCTTCAAATCAAGTTTCAGTGCACAACAACATTTCCAAGCATCACAAAAACTTACATCTTACCATTAAAACATTAAACTCTATAACTTTAATGCGAGAATGAAAACTAAGAAGAATTGATTGTAGTCCTAGTTATAAACAAGAAACATGTTATACATAGGCTACATCAAATGCTTGAGCAATGGCAGTTATTACAACTGAAGAACTAAAAGAGACGGCTATGTCTTAACTTAAAGTAGTGCAAGGAAAACAGAAAAAAAACAATGAAGCTTTGACGATCTCAAGGTCACATTACCTGAGATCGTGGTGTTCGGTTCAAAACGATATCTACATGTGGTTTCTTAGGTTTTTTTAATTTTATTTTGAATAAATATGCAAAAATCTCAAAAAAACTTTTTTCACATTGTCATTATGGGCTATTGTAGAACAAGTATAGAATTTTTTCAAAAAAATGAATTGAATCCCTTTTAGAAAAGGGATGTAACATAACAAAATGTGGAAAAAGTGAAGCGCTGTGAATACTTTCCGGATGCACTGTATCATGGTTTGGTCTCGTGATACCTGTGCATCACCATGATATTGTCAGTTTGGTTATTCCCCACTGTGCCAGTGATAAGGCAGAGTGCATTTTTTTTCTTCTTTTCTTGCATAATTTCTTAAATCAATACAGTAGTCCCCAATAAGAGCAAGTTCCTGTAATGTCAGCGAGATATTCACTCTTAAAAAAAAAAAAACTATTAAAAGGCACCGGAAAACACCAGCTTCCTTGTAAAAATAGAAGTGTTTCACTTTAACTTTTTTCACTGCTGGTTCACTGAGAAAACATTAAGGCCTAACTATTGGTATGTTATCTAGGTTGATTGATGGCCATACTGACACCTCCTCTCCTTAGTTCTCCAAAATGACTATTTTCTGATAAACCTAAATTGCAGTTTTGCCACAAAAAAAAAAGTTAAGGTGGTGAAATACAGCCGGTTTTATGATCTCATCAGTTTGACTCCATTCTGCCATATTACTGGTACTGGCCAGATATTTATGTTGCAGCCTTTCTTTCAGAGTTGAATCTAAATCAGCTTTGAAAGTGTGGGTCACAGTTCTGAACTGGGTCTATTTATACATTTTTTTCGTATTACATATATATATATATATTTTTTCCTATGCTTCTCCTTTGATCTCCAAGTCTTCGCTGTGGTCTGTTGTCTCCATGGTGATGAAAGAGCGAGCAGCCGTAACAAAAGCTTTAACACCTCACTCCCTTGCCCCCCCCCGCTATCCCACCCCTTCCTCTCCATCTGTTTCAGTCCTCCATTACACCCAGGTGTGTCTCATCCGCCACCTACAAGCCTACTTCCCACCTTTTACCACCGCTGCCGGAGGTAGCCATGGCGACCAGCGCTGTGCCAAGTGACAACCTGCCAACGTACAAGCTGGTGGTGGTGGGGGATGGCGGCGTTGGGAAAAGCGCCCTCACCATCCAGTTTTTCCAGAAGATCTTTGTGCCAGACTACGATCCCACGATAGAAGACTCGTATCTGAAACACACAGAGATCGACGGGCAATGGGCGATCCTGGATGGTAGGTAGAAAAGCATGTGAAATTAATCAAGTAGCTGCTGAGAATAAACCAATCTCCTGGTTTCAACAATACATGTCCATCACTGGCCAATAAGTGCATGTTTTTATTTGCACTTCAATCAGGTCAACGCTTCAGAAAGTAGGCCAACTATAGGAAAGCGTTTCTGTGAAAAAATGAACGGCATTTAGAAAAAAAAGGCATTGCTATTATTGTAAAATGTGGGAGAAATGTTCTCATTCCATGTTTCCATGCCTTCCCTCCATAAAGTACTCGAATTATGCTGGCAACATAAAGCTCTGGAAGGAATTAAGAAACCACACCAAAAAGAAAAAAAAAAATGTGTTTCAACTGTTCAATATGTGATTATGATTTTGAACCGAATGACCTCTGCCGTGGCCTTGAATCCGCCCAGTTTGGACAGAGCGGTTACATAAGGGGGACTTGGCCTAAAGGTGGGAAAAGATCATTGGATCACAAGGTCAAGGAACTCGAAATAGGGGGGAAAACTACGTTTTTTATGAAAGAAAACTCAGACCATTTGTTTGCAGAAAATTGGAACTGGTCCCTATAACAATATTGCAGTCGTATTTGTCCAATGATTACTGCGAACTGGGTCGGTATATACTCTGGTTAGGAAGTGTCAAACAGTTGGAAGAGTTGGATTAACCCTGACCCTTTATAACAGCTTTGATAGGTTATATATCAAAGTCTGTGGTTGGCACAGTTGGAGCGAAAGACTACAAGGTTTGAAAATGAAAAGAATCTGGTTGAAGAAGTGAGGTGACCTAAAAAAAAAAGCACATCAACTCTTAGAGACTGTTTTCAATAAAAATAACGTGTAGATGAATGGGTTCATGTAGTGCACAGATTCTTTTTTGTGATGGAAAGAATTACTTTAGACTTACCTTAAGAGATACTGTGGTATTTTTGCATTTGTCTAAAGGTCTTCTCGTTTACTGTTTGATTGTGAACCTAAAAATCAATCATTTAAATAACAAAAAAATGTGTGGTGGTCTGTCTATTTGATAAGAAAAAGTAAGGATAATGGGAACGCGGTACAAATTACTATCTACTACTATCAACTATATATTTTTGGAATAGAAAAGAGAGTAAAATCCTGCCGGTAATAAAACGTGCGTCCTTTTCTTAAACCCAGTGCTGGACACAGCCGGACAGGAAGAGTTCAGCGCGATGCGGGAGCAGTACATGAGGACAGGAGACGGCTTCCTGATCGTCTTCTCTGTGACAGATAAGGCCAGCTTTGAACACGTCGACCGATTCCATCAACTCATATTACGGGTCAAAGACAGGTAGGACACCCCGCAATAGAGCAATAGACTCCCAAAACCTGTTGGCCCATGCACACATTATGAAGATGTCAAATATGTGATATACTGTAGGTTAAGCTGTTTTATTTGTACTACTACCAGAAATTACAGGGTGTGTGTGTGTGTGTGTGTGTGTGTGTGTGTGTGTGTGTGTGTGTGTGTGTGTATATATATATATATATATATATATATATATATATATATATATATATATATAAAAATATAAATAAAATAGGCTATTGAATAGTTGGGTAGGGTTAGTTACTATAGGGTTGGAACTACATTAATATTTTAATATTACAAAAAGTCAAATATGAATTGAAGAACTAGAATAGAGAGACTATCTTTTGTAAGTTAAAGATTCTATTTTTTTTGATTTGGCATGAAATCAGGGTTAATTTGCAGTATCAGCGATTAGATAATCAGACTGGTTGTAGCTAAATAACCAGGTATGGTTGGATGCTTCACAACACACATACATGCATTTAAATTTAAACAAAAAAAGAAAGAAAAGAAAAAGGAAAGCACCCAAAATGTCCAGTACAATCAACCATTGCATTGAAACTGAAAAACTGTTAAATATAGTAAGTCCCGGAAGCCAAAGCTATGAAAAGAGGAAGTTTCTCTGTCAGATGTAAAACTGTATTTGCTTATAGCCTGACTCCTCTTCTGGCTGCTAATGTTGTTGGCCCTTTGTTAAGCTTTTTAGCAAAATCTCACGATAGGAATGTCAGTAACAAAAACCCTTAGCACTTAAATCACACAAGATTTTACCTTTTCTTTTTAAGGCCAAATCAACTCAATCACATCATCCACAACGGGCCTGCCAAAAGAAAATAGTCGGTTGAGATGCAGGTTGAGATTTGCAGGTTCAGCAGAAACTGTGGGTGATAGTAGACGGGGACCGCTTCTTTGCTTCGCTTTTCATGACACCCTGCATTTCTTTTGTTGCCTTCAAAAGTCAAACGTGTCGCGAAAGTGCCCGAAGAGTCTTTTCATGACGGTGATAGGCAGCGGCTGATAAAATGGAAGATGGAACAAAAATAGAAACTGGAACCGAGCGTCTCACCAGCCGTCCATATTTAGCGGTGTCGCTGCCGTAGCTTGTTTTTCTGCAAGATTCGGGTGTTGCAGAAATCTTGACACCTCGCGCAGTTTGTGTAGCATGCGATGCTGCTTCTAGGCCTTTATAGGATTAATGACACATATCAGCACTTGACTTGAACCCTTTCAGATCATAGATTAGATTAGACTCATCTTACAACAGGGAAATTTAGTAGATTCAGCAACTTATAAAAGCTATGTATGTATTATGTATGTATGTAGAGATGCTAAAACACAACACTAAACATTAGCAACAAATCAACCATTCAACTGAGCAGTGTGCAAAAACAATTGCCGAGGATATAAAAATAAGGTGCTTGATATAAAGGTATTTATAGGTTAAAGCGATTAATGGTATAAAAAATATTTTAACGTAAATAGACAGTGGTGCAAATATAAATAATATAAGTACTACTGAGGAGCTGTGCTTGAGATGGGTAAGAATTTGGATTAAAAGTGACCATTTATTTGTATATTTATATTTTTAAATGAATTTGATCTGGTTTCTTTGCATTGTTTTAGGTCTGAAATATTGTATCCTTTTTGTTATTTTGACCATTTCCTGCAAATGAATGCTCTAACCATTAAATATTTTTTCTTTGGAATTTGGGGGAAATGTCAGTAGTTTATAGACTAATACATATTAATAAATACTATTTTAATTAATAAATAGTAATAAATATTAAACTATTGAAAATGGAGTTTCCTCTCTTTCATAATTAGTAATATCAAAGGGAACTTTTTACTTATTTCATTAAAATGTATATATATATATATATATATATATATATATATATATATATATATATATATATATATTGCAAGTGACAACAATGAGTACAACATGAATCAGTTAGTGCAATAGTGACTATTCACTACTGAGTTATACATACCGGTAAATGTCTGACGTTGTATGGATGCCTTTTTCCCCTCAGGGAGGCCTTCCCCATGGTGCTGGTGGCAAACAAAGTGGACTTGGTGCATCTGAGAAAGATCACCTCTGACCAGGGCCAAGAGATGGCTGCGAAACATAATGTAAGTAGTGGCCCTGGTCAACACGTAACAGCTAGATCTCTGCCAGAGAAACCAGAATTTTTTTTTTTTTTGCCGTATTTATCTTGAATAGGTCGGTTCCACGTGTGCATGTGCACTGCAGCGGCCAGGGGGCAGCACAGGCCCGTCTGAAAACAACAGAGAAAAGAGAAATCATTGCTCCTAATTAATTCCAAAACCGAGAACATGTTTGATTTTAATTTCCACAACTGAACCATAGACTACTTGTAAATTCAGATATCCAGTATTCACCCGTGATTCACTTTAATGTATCAGGAATCACACAAGGATTGAGAAGTGAGGTTAAATATTTTTTGGAGAGATTACTGCCCTCTTGGTTTCGAAATGTATCCTGGTGCCAAGAGGGAAGAACAAAACCTCTACCGCTTTTTTATTACCCAAGAGTATTAATTGTGGGCTATGATAGTCCTATGAAAATGTCTGTGCGGTTATTCTGTAGGATGTCGTTTTAATTACGATCGTGTTGTGTGTTTTCTTACACTTCGTTGTATTCGGCGCTGTGTAATTTGGCTGAAAAGAAGGCTGAGTTTGCTTTCTCTCTGTGGTGTTGAATGAGTTTGGGCCAGACTGAGGGATTCAGGGGGGAAACGCCAGCTCACTGTGCCACACATACTGTAACCTCTAATTCCAGGGATGTGACTTCATGGGACTGTTTATGTCATGATCTTTTTTTTTTTCTATTTTGGATTCAAGAGGCCCTTTTTTTAAATTTAGTAAATTTGAAACGTTCATATTGCAGCCTAGCAAATAAGTGCACTTAAAGCCGTTTCATTCATTTGCTCACATCTGATGCATTTTCCTACGACATATGTCATACATGTTGGGTCCCCTCCTACTGTATTCCCCTATGGTGAAGTGTCAGTAATATGACTCTTTTGCTTAGATTTGGATCTTTTTCCGCTTGTTTCTTCAGATAACTTATATCGAAACCAGTGCCAAGGATCCTCCAATGAATGTCGACAAAGCCTTTCATGAGCTGGTCCGCGTTATAAGGTAACTTCAGGTTCAAATTTTTCAATTATTCATAATAGATAAAAGACTGAGGTACACACACACACACACACACACACACACACAGCATTCCTCTTCTCTAAAAGTTTAGAAGTTCATGGCACAGGGTGTGATGCCGCTATCTGAGGGCAGTGGAAGTGTTTGTAGGGAGTAGAAAAGGGAAAGAAAAATTCCAGAGCCATTTCCTGTCTTGATACATGTAATTTCAGAAGAATTTGGTTCGTGTCCATGCTATATATGCGGTCATATCCTGTTTTTCGGGCCTTCTCATATTGCTGAGACCACATCAAGCGACAAGTAGTCGCAAGAAGTTAGAATTTTTTTTTTTTTTTTTTACCCAGATATCCAAACAGAGCGCAAAACTCTCATTTATTCTGTCCTGAGCTTCCAAAACTGAAGAAAGTAGGCTGATGAATCAACATTGCCCTCTTGTGGTCAGACTATAGAAAGCCAGATTCAAGCAGCAACTGTCTGTCCTCGTCTTTCCGTTGACTTCAACACTCCACTATGAAACAGCTGATGTGAAATCTCCAAGAGGCGAGAAACAGTTCTGAACTTAGTATGAATCACTCGCGTAGCTGCCGTTGTGATTTATAATAGGCGCTGCTGGAATTACTAATGGGATCGGAGACGTCAAATGTATTGTAGAAAGAGGAAGCAAAAACAATGAGCAACACGTTCACCATCTCCAAGGAGCAGGGCAGCACTTTTCACAGACTTCTCAATGCAAACAGCTTCACCCTGAATCAGACCTTTTTGTCTCCTGTGGATCGATAACACATTCGACATCGCTTACCTTAGCCTTCACCGGGATAATAAGACTCCATTTAAGACTTAACGCGGCACATAACTCCCTGGAAAATCACAACTTGTAGCTTTTACACCTTAGTTTTCTGTGGATTAAAAAAAAAAAAGAAAAACAAGACATAAAATGTTAGATTTATCGGTTTTTGGACAGACCCAGAAAACAGACCCCTGACAAAGTGAAATAGATAAAAAGATCCTTAAAAAGCTCGATATTATGCTGAAATCTAAAGAAATTCTGTGAAACATTAAGCTTGGCTAACATGCAAAAAAAAGAAAAGAAATCAGGAAGACAACAAACACTTTTTCCACACCGCTGTAGATATGATAGTCTCATTGTAAATGTAATATTATTTGCCTAAAGAGAAAAAAAAGGACCTTGAGTTAACATTGTTTCAATTTATTTGTATTATTTCACACCTGCAGACAACAGGTTCCAGAGCGAAACCAGAAGAAGAAAAAGAAGATGAAATGGAGAGCAGAACGTTCCACGGGTTCTCACAGGTTCCACTGCGCCATATTGTGACCTCCCTCGTCCTGTTTATCATTCTGAACACACACACAAAACACACACACACACACACATCAACACACCTTTCGGATATCTGGGAACTCCCCAGCAGTCGTTAACTACTGGAGCACAAAAAGGAGAGGGGCCGGATCGACGAACATCTCGGCGGATCCAGGAGGGAGAAGTGAATCGGAAACGTTGGACCTACGTCTCCTCTTACCCTTGGCGACGCCTTGGAATACTACGTCCTCTCTCTCCTCAATTCGCGGCCCCCCTCCGAAGGTTTTTGACCTCTCCCATCCGTACTCGAACCCACAAGTACAGTGTCACTGAACGGTTTCTCAATCGAGTGTATTTTTGAATTCATTATCCTATGTGGCACAAGATAGACGGATTCTGAGAAACCACGAAAAAGAGCCAATATCACCGTGATATTGCAATATTTTTTTTTTCTTTTTACAGACTAATTCCCAGCATCATCACCTTTCTGTCCTCATACTCCCCCCTCCTACAGCTTCTGGTAGAAGAGCACCTGTGTTCTCTCTAGATGGTTGTTAGTCCTGTGTTCACATCATAAGGACACAGTGGATGGAAATGAGAGCAGTGATGGGTTTTTTTTTTTGTGGGGGAAAACTACAGAAATAGATGTTGTGCTGTGTCGTCGATGAGTGAACGGCGAGTTCTGCATGTACCCCGTGGGTCATGCGACGCTCTGGTTTTCGGAACGTGAGCCCAGGCGGGATGGAAGGATGTGTTGTAGCGAGCGAAAAAAAAAAAGACGTATCACATGGATTCGACGAATGAACGCTACGGTCGTATCAGCTTGTGGAGTGACACGTAACATTGTAATAGCGAAGGAGAGCGTGATCAGTTGGTGTTTATGCGGTCCAAAGCCGGGTTTATACCAACACTGACATGTCAAACGGGCAAGTTTACAGGCACTCTTATAAATGTGTTATAAAAAAAAACAGACAGTATATCAGAGCCACTTTTCATCAAGTACCCGAGACGTATTATGGTTAATTTAGGGTCGCCTCCATCGTCACTGTCTACACGATGAGCGCCAATCAGTACTGTATGAACAGTACGACCTGATATATATATATTTTTTTTGCCTTTTTTTCCTCCTCAGAAGAATCTTCAACACAAGTTACTTTTCACGTTTTTTGTATCTTAAAAAAATATCTAGAACATTAAAGTATATTTGTGATATAAAAAATCTGATTATAGCTGGCAACGTAAAACAAAATGTCATGCTGTTTTACAAAGGATCTGTAGGAAATAGAGTAGATAAGGGATAATGAGAGCTACGTGTTTCAGATCTGAAACAGGCTGGAGACGCTGTTTTGCACTGGCCACTAACCAAAATAATGTGATGTCACTTTAAATACAGTCTTGGGGCTTTTCAGACTGCGAAGCTGAATTCCGGACTATGTCCTGAGATGAATCATGCTCAGTAAAGGACGATGCTCCTTTAGATTGGGGATATATATATATATATATATATATATATATATATATATATATATAGCAGCCCCGGGAATACGTCAGAGATTGGAAGCCTTTCTGGATGAGGCATTGTGATGCTCCCAGGGCTTAAAAAAAGCCATGTTAACCTAGCTACAGACTAAGTTCAGTTGTTGGGAAACCACACACACTCAAAGCAACAAGACATTCAGTGTATTCATGTTCGTAGTCGTGAGGTGGATTGGAATGTACAATTTAAAAACCTGAAATGGCTTGTACTGTTAACGCACTAAAGTTTTGGTGGACAACTTTTTTTTTCTTTTTTTTTTTTTCCTGTCTGGATGAATACCGTCTCTTGAAGGAATACATTTTTGCACTTTTAATACGATTTCTGACTTTCCTATTGGCATGTCGTTTACTTTTCAGATCCGTAAGAGAAATGAAAGGCACGGTCGAAACGATTTGAATGTGAAAAAAAAAAAAAAAAATCAAATTCGACGATTCGTGTTGTAGCCCCGCGTGCCTGCGTATGCTTGTTGCCTTGGTGATGATTGTAGTGACAGTGAATTAGTCGGAATTTAATCAATCGAAAGGAATTGACTAGGAATAATCGCTCAGTTGTGAAATGAGATGCTTGAATGTGGGGGGAACAAACAAAACAAAAAAAAAAAAAATCATTTATCGAATGGCACACAAATTCACCTCAGCATGAAAGTGGAAAATCAACCTCAACATAAGAAGGAACACAGTATTATTCTACATCTACTGTTAAAGGGACTTCACAAAGACTTTCCAGAGAAGGACTTAAAAACATTGAAGTACTGATCATTGAACAAGGAAGCAACAGACCCTGGATTGTGGGAGAGGAAAAAAAAAAAAAAGAAAAAATAACCGAATGTGTTTGAAGAAAATGTTGCATCATGTATGTTTGATACCATTTTGTATTATTGATATGATTCTTGCAAAGTGTTTTTTAAAACAACGGAATAATTTATTACTGTCTATGTTACCTCAGCGTGTCCCAGACCTGGACAAAAAAAAAAATCCCCTCCTCCCTCCTTTTTTCTTTTGAATTTTTTTTCTTTTCTTCTGGACTCATGACGGCTCATAGGCCTTTTTGCCTTTGAGCCCCCTTATGAAGAGACTTGTAATGTGTCGTGGACCAAGGTGAAGAAACAGAAACATGGTCCTGAGCTTAAACAGTATGAGGATCTCTGCTTTACTGGAGCTCACGTGGATCGCTTCTCAAGTGAAAATATAAAATATTCAAGGGTCAAAAAAAAGAAAAAAAAAAGTTTGTTGTCCAACTTGTAATTTTTAAATATGTTCATTGTTCAATGTGAAATCCTTTCCATAAAGGAATAGTTTCACATTTTGGGAAATAGGCTAATATTTGTCTTACCGAGTGTCTGTACGGTTAAGATGGAGCTAGAAGCCGGTTAGCATAGCTCAGCATAAAGACTGGAATACAGAGGAAGCTAACTTTATATTGTCTTTGTTTTTTTCTTTTCTGCACAGAAACCGAAGTTTAAAAGGTTTTACAAGGGTTAATATGTTGTACTATTTCTTATCCTTTCGAACGGAGCCATATAGCCATTTCTTCCCGTTTCCAGTCTTTATGCTAAAGCTACGAGCTAAGCTAAGCGTCTCCTGGCTCCAACTACATACTTACCGCACATAAGCAGCATCGGTGTCCCCATGTAACTCTGGGTGGGAACATGCAGAATCATACTCCACAAAAATGTCCAACTATTCCTTTAAGCAGACCAAACTCATGCCCAAGCCAGGTGTCTAGTTTTGACATTTTTGACAAATTGGATTGTTAAGAGTTCTTGGATTAAATCATCATTGCTGGTACAAAATGAACCTGCTGATTTGTCGCGCCGTCTTCACATTTCAGGCAGACCAAATACAAATGCTGAAAGTGAATAAAATATCGATTATCTGACCCTGGATCATATGTGAGCTAAATTGAGCACTTTTGTTTTCAGTTATTTGAAAGGTAGCTTTCTTTGTCAAATAGACGGCAAGTATTGTTGAAGTTGTGCAAATAATTTGTGTCCTGAAACATTGTCGGTATGTAAAGGGCCGTGTAAACTTTTAAGTTTTGTATTGCAAAAAAAAAAAAAATGTTTGGGAGTTGTCACAGCAGTTGTGTAACGTGTGTTTTTTGGACGGGTCTATTATGTTCTAACTGGCTGTGTCAGACTGAGGAGCTAGACGAGGCACAAACTGTGTGGCCTTTTTTTATCTAGCCTCAGGGGTCGATTATATTTCAATAAAGAAATAAAAGTATTGTGACTTCAGACATACAATATTTGAGTCCTTTATTTATTTGTGCAGGGGATTAAACTGCATGCTGGCTCAGCGGAGCCCCGCTCTTCGCTGTTCACGCGGTTTTGTGCTCAACAGCCACGGCGAACGTAGCGATGCATGTTTTGAGAGTCGTCTTGCTTGTTCAGCAGAAGTTTCCCTCATTAATCTTTAGAGCTGTCAAGGCCCATTGGCTTCAACGCTACGAGAATGCTGAAGGCTCCGTTTTTGCCTCATTGATTTTAACCCCTCGGGGAACAGAGCACCTACTGGATCTTTTCTATTGATTTACATTCATGTTCTTTTTCAGAATTAAATTGCTAAGGAGATGTGCTCAATATGAGGGAAAGGGAGCAGCATGGTGTTCTGCGTTATTAGCGAGATGAATATAATTACTAATCTACGGGGGTGAATCAACAGAAATCATCTGAGCGGCTTCAAAAATTAACATTTTAAACATGGATTTACATGTACATGTATTCCGCTGAGAAGGTTTTTGAGCCTCTAGCAAAACAGCTAAATTTAGCCTTCATTTGATTAGGAAAGTTACCCACACATGATTTACAGCTCAAACGATTGACGGGAACAAACGCACCATTAACTTACACACTCATAGAGTTTAAGTCACCACCGAAGCATGTCTTTGGACTATGGGAGGAAGCTGGAGAACCTGGAGAGTTTCCATGCAAACACGGGCAGAACATTCAACATCCACACAGAAAGGTCCCAGCTAAAGGTTTTGAACCTGCGACCTTCTTGCTGTGAGGCAACAGTGTCATCTACGGTGTCACCCCAAACAATCAAGTCTAAGTGTCATTAAAAACCTAAATATACCCAATATATTGAATTCCTTGGCCCGAAATTGTGTAGAAAAATGGGTTTGTCTATGTGGTTTGTTAATCTGAAAAGGTATGCCAAATTTGTTTTAGTTTTTTTTTTTTCCAGGTTTGGACATCAGAGTTGGTGACATTTTTTCCTCCCCTATCTGTTATCTGTCAGAGTTTTAAAATACTTCAAAGATTACGAAAAAAAATGGTAGGGAAAAAAAAAGGTAGGGAAAAAAAAAACTCAATCTGTTTTGTGCTGCAGGTTATATTTTTTGGTTATTCTAATTAATGTCAATCTTTCACAGGTTCTAAATGTACTGTATTCCATCCTATCATCTATTGCACACCTGTCTGTCCTGGAAGAGGAATGTGAGGGTCTTAGGACAGGGGATGTTGTGTTGCTGTTGTACAAACTGTAAGACCCATTGAGGTGAATTAGACTATGCAAATAAATCTGACTTGACTTTTATTAAAACAACACATTTTCTATCAGAGCATGTCTGAACCTCAGTTTCCCTGAGTGCTATTTACAGTTCTTACCAGTGGGGGTCAGCACTTTCCTTATTTGTCATCTTCACTCACTTATTAAAATGGAAATAGATGCTCTCTGGGGAGCTATTCACAGCCACCCATTTCCTGCTTCATCTGATAATTACGTGGCTGCCCACTTATTACGTACAGATGTGTTTCATTCATCTCACTCTGTTCTATACAGTTTCAACCATCAACATGCAGGTATCTCCTGGTCTTGTGATACAATCTTGCTCAGTATAATGTCCTGTATTAATTTCCCATTCATATGACAGCTGGCTTATGATATTTTCCTCTGCTTCACTGCCCTCATGCACACCATTTGGCAAGCTGTCTGAATTTGAGCAGCACTTTTCACAGCAGAACCTTTTTACACTGATTGCAATTGTTTAATTATAGCTACAAGCAGACTGGCATCATTTTTTAAATGGCATTTCAAAACAGAATTTTAAGGTCACAGGGATGACATCGATCAGCATTTGCACTAAAACGCTTACCCCCTGTGAGATTCTATAAAAGTACGTATGTATGTATTGATTCTACGACTGAGGTAGTTTTGTGGTTCAAATAAAGAAAAGCAAGTGCTATTCCTCCCATAGACAGATCTTATGTGCAGATTGATGTCTTTTACCATTTTCCCCCAGCTCGATTATTCATTTTTGTAAGTACAAGCAGGCATAGTTAAACCTGTTTGCTGGCTGCAAACCCATTATCTATCTATAATAGCAAAAAGGAACATCTTGTGTACTTCTCTAATGGAGTGACTGAGCTGTGGAGACTGCAGCCAGGCAAGGTGGCTGGTCCAGATCACATCTGCCCAAGGTTCCTGGAGGTATGTGCAGACCAAGTAGCCGATCCACTCCAGAGGCTCTTTAGCCTATGTCTGCAGGCAGGCAGGGTCCCGGTCATGTGAAAAACATCATGACTTGTGCCAATTGCAAAGTCTGGCTGAGCTCGCCAACTATAGACCGGTGGATCTCACGTCGCACATTATGAAGACCCTGGTGCATGTGATCGCCAGCTGAAACTACAAACCAGGCATGCACTCAAACCCATAGTTCCGATACAGGGAACGCATGGGAGTGGATGACTCTGTCCTCTACCTCTTACATATAGGGCCTATTTAGATGAGCCGGGAGTCAGATGAGGATTCTCTTTTTTTACTTCTCGAGCACTTTTAATACCATCCAGACTCTGCTCCTGCAAGAGAAGCTTGGACTAATGGGAGTAGAACCTGCATCACATCCTGGATCATTCATTACCTGACGAGTAGGTCACGGTACATCAGGCTGAGGAGGATCTATGAGTACCGTCTCTACACATCCGACTTCAACTACAACTCACCATCCTGCCACATCCAGAAATACTCAGATGGACAGGAAATGGAGCACAGGGACCTTGTGAGAGCTTTCAGCAGCTTTCAGTGTGAGGGGAATGGCCTCATCCTGATTACAAGGAAGACAAAGGAAATGGTTATTGACTTTCGCAGGTCTGAGACACCATTGCAGCAGGTAACCATTAGGGACAAGGACATCGAGGTGGTGCAATCCTACAGGTACTTGAGAACTGCACCTGGATTGCAGCTTGTCTGGTTGGTAAACGCTGACGCTGTCTACAAGAAGGGCCAGAGCAGGTTCTTCTTCTTGAGGAGGCTTAGGTCCTTCAATGGCTGTGATGGGATGATGAACATGTTCTACCAGTCAGTGGTGGCGGGATCTATCTTTTTGCTGCAATCTGCTGGGGAGGAGTGTAACAGAGATGGATGCGAGAAGGCTGAGCAAGCTGATCCAGAAGGCTGGCTGTGTGCTGGGAGGGTGTTTGGACTCACTGGAGGCTGGGGTGGAGAGGAGGACGTGGTCTAGGCTGACCGACATCCTGGGAAACACCAGGATGGAGGTCTTTTGTCTCTGCGGCCATCAGATGTTAGCAGCAGTAGCTCTGGGGCCTACTACTTTTCACACTGATTAACCTTTTTTTTAGCACTGTTAGCTCACTTTAATCCATAACGGCTTATTTATTTATTATATTTGTCTATCTATCCGATTGTCAGATCAACCTCAACTTTCCGATATACCTTGCACATGACACCATGGTGTGCATCCTTTTTTGAGCAATTCTCTTGACAGATATTCAAAGCGTCATTGTCATTAAGAGTTAAAATTCCATAGAATTACGTATCACAACACTATCCCGCAGCAGCACTTTCATTACAGTGTAAAGCTCTGTATCGTGGCGTTCCTCCTCATGTTGCTTCCCAGCACTTTCATTAAAATTCAAAGCCCTGTTGTCCTGTCTCTCAAAAACTGCACGCTAAAACATTAGATGGTTTAGCTGCTACTTTATTCATCATGCCAACACAGGCTACTTGTGGGCTGTAGCCATCTTACTCCAAGATGCATTCACAAACCCTCCGAAAATGTCAGCACTATCACCTCACAACACAAAATCTGGGCCTAAACTCATTTATTTATAATATATAACATAACAGTAACATGCCCAGGGTGTTCCACTAAACAGGATAAGGTATGAAGTAAGTGATTTATCATATGTCCGGTTTTACTTACCCTGTCAAGACCATTTCAAAACGGATATGTAGATTGACATCCTCACTTTCAACATAAATTATAGCCTTTTTCTCACAATAACTGTATTTGCATTTCTCTCCTTGTCTCAATGTATGTCCATGTCTTACCCAGTGTACAATTTGTCTATTAAGACTATGTAACACACCCGCAATTGGCCAAACATAAAAAACCTACATAAGCAAACCTTTTCTATAAGAATACATACTTCCTACAGGCACTGCAGTAGTTCCAATGAATTAACCAATACTCTTATCTTCCCAAGAAGGCTTTGTTCTAGTCACAGTAGTTAACTTGTCAAGCTTCCCAGTCTTATTTGGTACATGCATTTTATAATAACAGGGGCAGACTCACCAGTTAACCTCCACTGATTATACTGAAATAGCTTTCGCATAAGAAACTTACTCCCACCCCTTGCCAACACAATTGTTATTTTCAGTTGTGCTGAGGAGGTTTGCACTTATGTATGAGATTTTAAGTAAATGTGAAATACTTAAATGAGGTATGTCCAGTACAGCCCCAGTATGACTTTTTTTTTTTTTTTTTTTTTTTACATACATCTAATTGAGTGATTTCAAAGACAGCTGATGAAACCAATTATTCTCTTAAGAGATAAAGGAATGTGTGCATGCCTGTGAATACTGGAAGCTTTAATGGCAGTTATCCAATGTTGTATTACACAGAGGAGCTAAAAAATGGGGGGGGAGACTGGCACTCAAGTTATGTTATATAACCGTGCCTGGCAGTACGGGAGGCCCACAGAAGAGAAAACTGCAGAAGGATTAATCTGCCAGGGGTACTGGGGGCATAAATTACTTGTTGACCCTCTGCTGCTCCCTCTGTGCTATAAAGTACCCCGTCACCCCTATATACCCATCAAATACTGGACACACAGCGGACACCGAAGGCAGAGCAGTTGGTTATATTTAGACTGTAACAGCTCAGGGGTTTACTGTTTTCAGTGAAATTCCAATAGTTGCTTGTGGATTTCAGTACAGACCAGGAGCTAGCTGATAATAAATTCAAACTAAGCCTTGCACCACATAGTTCTTACATGGAGAGGAGATGTTACTCGATATGTACTAATTCCTAAACACTCATATTCCTCTTTTAAGCAGATAATAAACAAAGACAGACCTCACAATTACTGGTTTGGTTTATTTCATCTTTTGGCAGCTTAATGGGACATAAATGAATAAATGTGCACCATCTGCACACATATGCTTTGTTATCTCTCTGTTCGCCGGATTAAATGAAAGATCTATTTTATATTTACCTGTTGCCATAGCGACTCATGTCAGTGTTCCATTGATGGAGGCTTTTTTTCCCCATTCACTATGCCCAAGCTTAACTCAGAGTTCAACATACTCAAAGTTGATGGAACTCAAATCAGCTGTTCTTGGACTGACAGCTGACAGAATATCACTGTCATAATTTAATATGGTGTCAAATATATTTATAACATCCTGAGGGAATGAACTTTGAATGAAAAGACATCGAATGTGATGTCAGTGAGCCCAGAATGAACAAATGCATTGATTAAGGGTTAAACACAAAAGAGGAAGGGAATAGGCTTCTGCAGCTGATGAGGTAACAAAGGTAGCAGGTGAGGATAATTGGGGGAGTAGCAAAAAGCAAACAGGTGGGTGTTTGGACCCAGACAAGAAAGCCTGGGGGCATCTGTTGGACAGAGAATGGCAAAACCAAGAGAGGAGAGAGTGCGGGGCCGAATGAGCAAAAGAAACCGGACTGTAGCGGAAATCATGACACGCTTATTTTTGCCTCATTATATTCCATATAGACTTGCTGTAAACATGGTTAAAGCTATTATGTAGTTGGGTGAGTGCCTCCTGTATACAATCATTAGGGCACTGTTTCTTCACCTCTCTAGAGAGGTGCCACAGGGCTCTGTAAAAGTAAAACTTTTACTTTATTAAATGTGCTAATGTATTATAGGGATCATTATCTTTTAATGTGTCTAATACGATTTAGATGTATTTAATGTGCGGGGAGATTAAACATATACTGGTATATGATGCTGAATAATACAATTACATTTTCAACATATCCCAGATCAGTGAATTTTGTAGTCATGGAAACAGTGAAGTATGGGACACTCACCTGCATTCATTTCCATCATTTAGACATATTCAGTGAGCACGTTGGATATAAGTCCATTCAGCTAACTTAATAGCACAGTGAAAAGGCTGCGCTGAAAAGACAGTTAAGTGTTGTTCGTGTTAAAGTGGTCTGCAGTAGACTAGCTAATGAGATTAATTTAGCTGCTTCATGTACTGTTGGGTAGGTAATCTATTACTGCATTCCAGTTACTAGGCAGACTTCTATCCTATGACAGTTCACCAGCTGCCAACCTCAAAGTTGCCTGGTAGCTTGAACTGGAGAATAACTGGAGGGACGAATTTCACACTAGCTCGACTTGATTAGGATTCATTTTTCCCCAAAGGTGGATTGTCACGAATTTACACATAATATCATTGACAGCTGTGGAAAATGTCATGTTTCATCCTGCAACATAACCCCCGTCTACTCTTCTTGTTTATTCTTATTCTGCTTTGATACCATTTCAAAAATACTTTTGAAAATTATAAACATATCTCCCCATATTGCCATATTTGGGTTTTCATAAGATGCCTCCAAGCGATTAGATATTCTTGCTTTCCGTGCCTTACTGGCAAAATGTCATTAGCAGATTAAATATATATTCAGCAAATTAGAAGTTCTATAATAAGTGGCAATCTTTTTTTTTTTTAAACATTTAACTTTTTTTTGTTCTTGAACTTTGAATAGCATAAAGACAGCTTTTAACTAAGGAACAAATTAAGGCTTGTTTTTCTTTTGATCCACTGAGATGCAAAGTTATTTAGTATTGTCTAACTGTGCTGTCCCTTTGTTCAATTAATAGTTTTTTTCCCCTCATGCACCACAAATAATTCCAAGCAAATGTAACATTGACAAGATATTACAAAGAAAAAGGCAATATTTTGTTGTAGATAAAAGTCAATGAGGAAGCTGATGATAATGGTGTTCATGGTGTACTTCAAAATAGATTATATCTACACTTATTACTAAATTGAAGCCTTTTTATTTTGGTTCCACAATAAAATGAGTATGGTCTCCAGGTTAAGGTCAGAGAGTTCCTGACAACTGATAAACTAAACTAAATGACCTTAGCTGCATTCTGGACAGGTGTCCATCAGGTGAAAATATGGCTTAAAAAGCTAGATAAACCAAAGATATTGCACGGTTTAGTTCACAGGCCCCCTGGCATCAGAAAATGACATTGTGCATTGAAATACGTTGAATTCCCCTCTTTTTTTTCTCTTGCTGTGTTCGACGTAACTGACCTTGTGTATTTTTTATATTTCCTGAATCTTTTGTGAGGCGCTAAACAAATAAAGACACTTTCCTCAGACTACGAGCGCATGTGTAGGGTCGATTTGTCAGGGTTGACTTGGAGTTCAAGGTGTTGTAGACACGCTGAACTGATTCAACGCTATCGATTTTTACTTTGACATGAGTCTTTGAGCAGTTCGAAGCATTTTGTGAAATGGAATGGGTAAAATTGGTATTTTGTGAGCTTCAACTTCTTTCTTGAGCAATCTGTCAACATTTTGCATAATTGTTTTAGTGTGACAAAGTACCAAGGGATAAAAGGAAATCTATACAAAACAAATCTGAAACCTGTAGTGGAGGGCTGAACAAATCTTGGCTCTTTTTGGTTTTTTTTTAAAACCAATTTCATGTTATTACTAGCTTGTTACTGCCTGTCAGGTGGAAAATAACTATAACTATCGCAAATATTTGCAGACAGAACAACTTTGTCAGTGTAGTGTCTATTCTGACAGGTTGATGAATGTTTAATTCATATCATCTCCACACAAACTCACGACATGCTGGGAAGTGGTACATTGGGACTTACTGCTCCCTTTCTACTCCGCCACTCAAGAGAGAAGCAGCAGAGTGGGCGCACGTTTTATGTCCTTGAGGTTAGAGAACATGTTTATCAGCAAATACATCTGCTCCTTTAAGGCCTTAGGTCGGTTTTTCACTTCTGATATTGCAGCAAATAAATAATAGCATTGCATTTTACAGCAAGGATTCCTGATAATCTGCAGTGTTCCGCATAAGGGTGAAACTTTTTTTGCTCAAGTTGTTATTGAATATTTCAGTATATTTCATCACTAGAATGTTGCTTGCTGAATCGTTTTTTTGTTGTTTTTTTTTAAATATGACTTTCCACAAAAAGATTCATCACATTCCCCAGATGAAAGTCAAGTTGAGACAAAGCAGTAGTGACTTGGGGTGGGAAAACAGATAATGCTATACACGGCTCTGGAAAAAAAAGAGACCACTGCTTTTTTTTTTTCTGAAATCAGCATCTCTACATGTATTCCAGCCATTCCATTCCAGTCTGTTGAATTTGAACACATGCACACCTCATTCTGAATAAAGGGGAACCAGCAGTGGAATAAAGTCACCCAAGAACAATGGTAAAGGCTCGTGGAGAACATGCCAAGATGCATGAAAGCTGGGATTCAAAATAAGGATTTTTGCACCATATATTGATTTCTGAACTCTCCTTAAGTGTAAACATTAGTGTTATGTTGTTTTAAATTGAATCTGATCTGGTTTGTTTGCATTGTTTGAAGTCTGAAAACATATCTTTTTTGTTATTTTGATCACTTGTCATTTTCTGCAAATAAATGCTTTGGGGGAAATGTTGTCAGTAGTTTATAGACTCAAACAAAAATGTTCCTTTTGCGTTTTATAAGTAGTAAAATCAGATGAATCAGATGAAAAATATGATGATTTTTGCAGTGGTCTCCAGAGTTGTATAATAATAATAATAATAATATATACATATATTTTCACATTGTGGACATCACATTGGAAATAAAAAGATATTCACATTACAGACAATACAGTACAGTCATTTTTAGAGGTGACCTAGTTATATGTAATTAGCAATAACATGTACACTTCTATTCTCTATAAATGTGTTAGTCAGCAAACACTCTGTCATAGAGCAAGTATCATCAGTTTAAGTTCCCCTCCAGTTAAAAACAGGATTTCAGAAACCACAGAGCCGCATAAGGAAAAACTCACAATCTGACAAAGACTGAACTCGAAGCAGGTGAGGTAAACAAGGACGAGACAATTGAGTAAAATGAGGACAAGAAACACAAGGAGAAACTTTGAAAAAAAAAAAAAATCCCAAAGACAAAGACAATCCCAAAGACACCCAAGCCAGTGGCAGATCATAAGATGTTGCTGCAGCTGGATGTTTGGGCTTCACTCTGCAGAATGGTGAGTGGGTGTGTGTGTGTGTGTGTGTGTGTGTGTGTGTGTGTGTGTGTGTGTGTGTGTGCATAGTTTGACACCGGAAGGCTGTTTTTGCATTCATCTGCTGAAGTAAAAGTTCCTGTGAGATTCACTGAAAATAAAATATCATGCAGGTCGTCTACGGGCTGGATTTATGACATCACAAACGGTTTGAAGGCCATCATGGTCTAATATTCAAGTTTTGCAGTGAACACTAGGAATTTACTTTACAGTGAAGTAAAAGACATCTTGTGTGCAGCAGTTACATTTCTGAAATTAACTCGCCTCATTCACAGATCCTGGGAGCAGCCATTTTAACCCTATAGTGCTGTGGGTTAACGATGCAAATGTGACCCATATTAATTAATTAATTCATTTTAATTAATTAAAATGAATTCCAGAAATCCCTTTTCATTTTCAAATTGCATTCTTTGACTAAAACGAATAATTAATATACCAGACCGTATTTTAATTTTCTTTTTCAAGACTGTGCTGTCACTAAATTAAAATTTAAAAGAAAATGACATTTATAATTTATTTTTCTAAAAACTCTCCAGCGAAAAAAGATTTAAAAAAATGTAATCACATAATAGATGCCTGATGTATCAGATGTGATAAACAGATATTTCATTTAAAATCCCCAAATATTTTGTGTTTTGTTGTCGTCCTGTCCATTATAATGGACATACAGGGAAGTGAATGAGGCAATTAATAATGAGGTAATTATAATTGCATAGACTGAAAAACGGTTCAGTCTCTCTTCCGGTATCTTGGAAACACACACACACATATATATTAATAATACTAATTAATTAACTCATAATTTAATACATTGGTGATTATATCTTTAGAAAGAAAAGCAGCATTTCTGGATCAAATGTCTAAAAAGTTGCAGGCACTAAGAATATTAATCTTTGCTATGAGTATTTATGCATTTTTACCTCTATACAGGCATTGTGACAATAAGTGGTTAAACATCTTATTTAAAAAAAAACACATGTAAGATCTGTTGTTCTCCAACTTTTCACATCAAGGACCCTTTGGGTCCCCGGGTCCCACTTTGAGCACCACATAATGTGTGTGTGTGTGTGTGTGTGTGTATGCGTCATGATGATCAGCAGCAGCAGCGCAGGAGGCGGCGAGTTGATCACAGATCACATGCAGCTTAGGCTGTTACCCACAGACTGAGAGGATGTTTACCTCCAGGAGGAGGAGGCTGCTTTTAGCCGCATGAACATGTAGTGATCCCCTTTTTCCCCCGCTCTTTTCTATTTTTCTTTATTTTTTTTCCTTTTACGCTGCTTGGAGATGCACGCGGACAGACAAACTAACTTGTTCGTATGGATATTAAACTTTTTCCTGTGCAGGACGTGCGTTGACGCGCAGGTAAGGAAACGTGTATTCGTCCACTCGTTTATTTTAAGCAGCTGTGACACCGGCAGCTTTTTTTTTTTATTGCCGGATACTTAGGAGCGTTTTTTTTCCCCCTCCTGATTTGACGAGTTTGTATCAAGCCGCGTCTGTGGATTTTATCCCCACAGCATCTGGAGGCACAGTCCGCATTTCCGATAATAAAAATAAAATTAAAAAAAAAAAAAAGCAGGAAAGACAAACAGCTGCCCTAAGTTATGGGAGTTTACGTGCTATTTTCTTTTAATTGTCTTCATTTTGTGAGTTGGGTGCCAGGAAAATGCGTTATCAGCACCAGGGACAGCGCCTTCAGCTCCAGGACTACTACAAATACTACTGAATGTGTGTGTATGTGTTTTTTCCTTCTTGTTTTAAGTGTCCCTTTATTCTATTGTATTTCTAGCAGTTCACAGTATGCTTACAAAATAAATGAAAACTAAAAATACACTCACACGTATGCATAAAACTCATTTTACCATAAATAACCGGGATATCCCTTTGTTTCAGCAGTAGTGTTAGTTGTCCTGGTGCTGATAATGCATTAGGATTTTCTGGATACAGCAATGACAGTTTAATAGTTTTCATTCCACAATGAACAGCTCTTGGCCATGGCTCTGTGACTAACAACCCTCTGATTAAATGTCTGGTGAGTCATTTCTCGTGTGTTACTCAGCCGAGGCGCTTGCCTCCTGTGGTCAGTCATCATTCATGGCAGCCTGAGGCATTTGGGATCCAAACAATAATGCATTTAAACTCCAATAACTCAGGGGAGCTGTTCCGTTTTACCATTTTCTGACTTGCAGATGATGTAGGTTTATAAATAATTCATTTATAAATATCTGCCATTAAGTTCAGATAAAAGGTGTGTCAGAAATTGAATGTGACTGGAAAAGGCAGACAATTAACGGCTGATGTCAAGTTGACTTGGCTTTATGATCATTTCCATAGAGACAGTCGTAGCAAATACAGCCTGTGTGGTTTTAATTGATTGTGAAAAAGGTTTTTTTCCCCATGTGGTTACAGAGGTGAATATTTCAAAGATCTCTAAAACTGTCCCGTTTTAGTTAAAAGTGAATTATTTCCTGCAGTTATTTCATCTCTAAACTACAGTACCTTATTCCAATATTAAATAATAATAAAAAAAAAGTAAATGAAATTACAAATGACAGTCACCTTGAGCTGGGACCTTTCTGTGTGGAGTTTTCATGTTCTCCCTGTGTCTCTGTAGGTTTTCTCTGGATCCCCTGACTTCCTCCCACAGTCCAAAGACATGCTGAGGTTAATTGGAGACTCTGAATTGCCCGTAGGTCCGAGTGTGGGAGTAATGGTGTCTGTACCCCATGATAGACTGGCAAACTGTGTGTGTGTGTCCCTGCCTGAAGGATTCTGGGATTGGCCCCAGCAGACCCCTGTGACCTGAATAAATGGGTATAGAAAACAAATGACTGGATCGTTCAGTATGTTACCTGAGATACTGAATTACATTTGTTTGCTAATTGATAGTAATCTGCTCTCTCTACAAAAACGACTGTGGTACTTTGGTTACGGTGAAATTTCTTAATTTGATAATGCAAATGTGCTACTACCACTAGGTCACTGTAAATCCACTTCATTAGAATAAGATTATGTTTTATCCTATGGTTTTATTACATTGTAGTATAACAGTAATAAACAGTTAATTTTACAGTAAGCACAATAGATGCCAGTATTTTAATGTGAAATCAAGAAAAAAAAACTAATGTTCTGTATTATGTATCTGAATTATTACAGTAATATACTGTTAACTAGATGACAGACGAAAATTAACAGTAAAATGCTGGAAATCCAGCTGATAGTATCTTATAGTTAATTTGCAGGGCAATCTTTTTTTCTTTTTACGAATTCTCTCTGAAAGTTTTTTTTCCCCCTTTATAATATTATTTTATAGCATTTCTCTAAAGCGGATGAGCAGGCTGATTGACAGAGGTTACGCTCCATAGTTTGCCCCCGATGAAACAACTCAGGATCAAATCCTGTTGTCTCAGTAATGCTGCCTCGCTCTCAGTCAGAGCTGGGGGGATTTCTATTAAAATGTCATCTCAAAGCTTCCTCAGGGAGGAAATCCAGAGGTTTTACTTCAGTTCACAAACAGATTGCTGGGAATGAGACCCATTGCCTTTGTTCAACAAATTGACATCCGCCCTTTCACATGCCGACAATCAGGCAGGTGCTGGAACGTGTTCAGCACAAAGGTTGATTCATGTCCATTGATCTGAAGAATGCATATTTCCACGTTTCTATCATCCTAATCATTTCTCCAGGGATGTTGGGGTGGGAGCTTGGTGCAAGGGATGCTGAATCACCGGTGCTGACCACTGGTTCACCTCAGACAGTTGCTCTTATCAGACCCTGTTAGTAATGTATATCTAGTGTGGGGTCTTAGACAGTGTTTTGGCTGTAATGGTAAAATGCAGTCATTACTTTTGCGTTATAGTGTCTTTATGCTGGGATTCCATTCAAGACCCTGTTCTTGGGGTAAGATGGTTTTTTCCCATATTTAATCTTTCATTTCCACTGCAGGAGGTTGATACTACTACTGGAAGCCAGAGTTCTGTTGATCATCCTTGTTGGAAACCCCTGGTATTCTCCTCCTAGTATGAAGGTTCACCCACCTGAGTTTGAAAAAAAAATCATGCCAGACTTTTCTGAATTCTGCCACATCCTGACATCACCCAAACATCATTAATTTTCAGCAGCTGCGGTGCTGACCCTCTCCTCTGTGTCCCCCGGGTGAGGCAGCCCTGATGAAACATTGACCGAGATCTGACTTGGATTACATCTGGTGCTCATGGAATGGCCACGGCTAACTAGCGCAAGCACTACTGGCTTCAATGTTTAAGATAAAGTGTTTCTCTAATTAACACGTGAAATGAAATGTTTAAAAAGGAATCGTGATACACCCCGGCATCAATTCACCACCTCGCCATCAGCACAGAGAGTTGCTGGTCTCTAAAAAAAATCCCCAAAAAACATTTGTCTCCAAAATTCATACACATGAATCACAGTTTACGTACATTCTTCTGCCAGGTTTGTTTTTATATATTACAACTTTTTTTTATAGGATGTGCACCCCTTTCAGGCCCGTTTTGGTCATATTCAATGGTTATTAATGAAGAGTTTTCAGGAAAGGAACCACATGCAAAAGTAAGCTGGCATGGTGTGCTGCATTCTTTTTCTCATTCCATCATTGGTTTAAGTTACAGGAAAGTGCATCTGTAGGAGTTATCCATTTACGTTTTTAAATTTTTTTTTGACTCAGGCATGCTTGGAATGAGTGATACCACAATGGGGTGGAACATGAGATAAGGCAACACACCAATTTGCTGCGTACATGGAAGCGTTTCCTGGCAGCCTGTCTTCATACTACCTGCACCTATGTTTGAATTCACATTTCTCACACTTACTGGCCAACTTGACTCTGGAGACAAGATGACTTAGAAAGGGTATGCTTCTAAAATTGGACATGCTCTCAGCTCAAATCAAAAGGTGAGACATGAAGCAGATGGTAAATCAGTACCTTGACTACTTATTTAAAATGGCATTTGGTTTGTTTCGCTGCCAGCATCATAGCATGTACATTTTAAAAGACTAGAATTCTCAGTGAAAGAAGAATGAAGTAATGTTGCATTTGAAATTTACCCTAAGTTGGGGCTCTGGGTTCTCTGTATATGCTCTAAAACATATGCTGAATATGAATGCTGATTTTGAGATATATATATATATATATATATATTTGATATGGTCAACCATATCAAATCTAAGCTACTGCAGTCTTGTTTTGGACAGTTCTGCAGAGAGATGTGGAAAGAGAATTAAAAGCCCAGCGCTGCACTGGGGTCTTATCATACCCTGAATGGATTAACTCGCCAACCTACTTCATGGTTGATCTCAGTTTATTAAGCCAACTCAGTTGTTAATTCAAGGCAGATATGCCTCTATCCTGGTGGTAAGCGACAACATCAAGACATTCGGTGGTATGAACAAATCCAACATGTTCCCCAAAGGGGTGAGCGACACCTTTATTGCCTGTACGTCAGCACAAGATCTCAGTGGAAAAGCAGAGGAGGAGCTGCTGTTAGCATGTGATGGCATGCTGATGCTTTAGGTCAGCCAAAGCCCATGTGGACTTATGGCCATCAGTTGTTTTAGAGTATCCAGAATTGACTGTTTCCAGTCACATACCCGTGTGTGAGGTTCTCTGCACCAAACACCATGAAGACAGAGTACAGGGCTTAGATGGGAGTGAAGAAATCCCAATGTGTAGCTTCTCATCTATTTCTCAAAGGGTGGAGAAACTGTGCAGGAAGATATGGGCCTGTTCCCCATTAGTGGCAATATTATGCTGTCTCTTTTGGTCTGTGTCTCTCTTTATCTGTGTGTGTGTACATCATCATTGCAGCTGAGTAAACCTTATAAAGGGTCCTTTTTATTTTGAGAAAGATAAACACCAGACCATTTGACCACTGAATGAAGACAGGGATCATGCTGTTCTGCACTAGCAACTGTAACAGTATTGGGGATTTAGTGCACAGTTTATTATGTTGGTCTTTTCCTTTGTGAGACAATGGAAGCTGAGTTTCCTTCATAATGTGGAGACCACTGATTGCATCTTGTGTTATATTAAAATATGCCATCTACAATGGTATATAGTATAAATGTGAGGACTGCTGATTGCATCTTGTGCACATTAAAACATGTCATTCTAGTTGCAGATTCATGAACAGGGAATTCACAGAAAGTTGTACAAATTAAGCAGATTGTACTGTCTTCTTCACACCTTTTCAACTTAAATTGAGGTTTGGTTTCCTTGACTGAAAAACAAATGGATTTAAAAGATTGTCAAAGAGGGTATGACAAAAGTACAGGTGTTCTTTTAAATTTCAAATGTCAGACCAAATCACATTTAATCACTTGAATAACTGAATGCACATTGACTCATGAACTCAAAGAGTGAGCAATCAACAATTAAATTAATGGCAAAATATATCATCTACAATGCCAGATTGATCCACCTATTTCTGCCTGAATGACTGACAATCCTCATGGAAAATGTTTTCATTTCCAAACCAGGAAAAACCAAAAAAACACCTCACATAATGTCACCTAACCCATGTTTGATTGATGATGCTTCAATCATAACTCATTTGTGAACTAAAAAATGTGTTTAGAAAAGGTATTACAGTGCTTCCCTTTAAGCAAAAACTGTTTATGACAAAGCTCATAAAACCAATTAATGGGAAAACTCAGAAAACAGCTGGAGTGTTTTCCCATCCATGTAATGTTCAGCCTGTAGATCTGAATCAGTAGATTCTAAAGTTCAGAAGTTTCAAAAAAACTTGGATAGAAAAAACTTCTATAGAAGTTGTTGGTAATGATCGATGTGCGTTTTTATCCTCAGACATCTTAGACCGAACCGATGTGATCAGAGACTGGATAATTTAAAGGGCTTTAGAACAATTTACCTACTTAAATGTGTTTATTTTTCCAATTTGCAACTCAACAAGTCTTAAATCTATAGCTAACAGGCAGCCCAGTACTTTAAAGTTTACCAGTAGAATCAAATATAAATGAATAGGTAGCTAGTCATGATTAGCTGAGGCACAAACAAATGAACATGATAAATCCTCTCAGTAAGTGCATAACAAATATAAAGTGACATGAGAAATGTGCAATAAAAGGTTGTTTCTCACTGATTTCTGCTTTTCTTTGGGTTTGTTTTCCAGCACTTGACAGCCACAAATACTGGCTGTACCTGGCAAAGTGACCCCAATGCTTTTTAAAAGCTAATTTCAGGCAAGGGTTATTCGTGCAAGTTGATTTCACCTTGTTTGTTATGCTCCACAGATGGGGTTAGATGGTCCCCTCTCTGCACAGGAGCAGATGTACATCCTTTATGAAATCAAACTGCAGTGCAACGAGAACCTCTCCAACGTCGACCCAGAGCATACAGGTAACTGAAGTGATAGTATCATGTTTTATACAAGGTTCAGCGATTTAAATGACCACTTATCCCGACATAGAATACATTATGTAACCATTGTTTATGATAATGGCCCTTGTTTTATCAACAGAGAATAGATCCTGGTAATAAAATAGAAAACACACACACTCTATATCATCCAGCATGAAACCAATAGATTTGAAGGTTATTATCATCAAAGTAAAGCAAAGTTACAGTGTGTGTGTGTGTGTGTGTGTGTGTGTGTTGACGTGATCTCCTCCTTGCTGCAGATGAGATGTGTCCTCCAGACTGGGACGGTCTTATTTGTTGGCCACGTGGCTCCCCAGGGCTGGTTACCAAGATTCCCTGTCCATCTTACATCTATGACTTCAATCACAAAGGTTAATCTTTCTTTTTCTAGTCTTTTGTGTTTGCGGATATAGCACCATCGACCATAAGAACTAGAAGGACCTTCAAATGCATACATACAATCAGGTGTTGTTTACATTGTAGGTTGGCTTACATTATATTGAGTTACCGTAGTTACAGTAGTAAAGCTCATCTGGTGTCCATGTACTGAGGCCGTTTTCACAGCAGACATCCAAATTTGTCATAGCAGGAGAAGCACAGTGGTTAGTAATAATGTTGGATTCTACTGTGACTAGTAGAGGCACTGACAAAGGTATCAGGAGTCGGGGACATTCAGCAATTACCAGGGATAGGGATACACCCCAGAGGGTCGCCAGCCAATCGTGGGGCACACACACCATTCACTCACACACTCACACCTACGGGCAATTTAGAGTCTCCAATTAACCTCAGCATGTTTTTGGACTGTGGGAGGAAGCCGGAGTACCCGGTGAAAACCCACACAGACACGGGGAGAACATGCAAACTCCACACAGAAAGGTCCCAGACCCAGGACCAAGGAGGTCTTCAACCTGCGACCTTCTTGCTGGGAGGCAACAGCGCTAACCCCTCCGCCACTGTGTCATTCCCGAATATTTGTCAATTAAAGTTCTTTCTTAAATTTGTACTCAGCAATAATTTGAAGCTATTATCATACAGCGTAAGTCAAAAGAAGTTCAAAGCTTTTATTTTTAAACAAATAATTGCTAATTGCTGTAGAACTTTGACACTTGTTTTTTTTTCAAGGATGCCCTTGAGTGCATGGATTATTTTCTTGAACAAAACTCAAATAAGAGAACATTGGTGAATGTCAGAATCAACAGTCAGTGAATGGGGCTGAAGGATTGTGCACATTCCTGTGAAGTCCTGACAAGAGGCTTACAGCCTGGAAGAAAAATTCAGTTAAATTTACATAACATGCTGATTTAGCTTAAATCTAATGTGAATCAGATCCAATTTTTGCAAACAAACAAACAAAATAAACTTATGTAATGTCTTACTTGATCTCATCCATAGCCAATTTCTGTCTGTGTGACCGCCCTCATTTTTCTGTGCATGTGCCTCTAATTCCCGTCGCCATCATTCAGGGCCAGTACATTTAACAAGTTTCAAAACTATTTGATATTTATGGAGAAACTCCTGTTCTGGTTCTCCTGTTCAAACTGGTTATTATCATAAGTGAATGCCAGCACAGCCACGTCTCCATGTTTTCTCCATGGAAGGAAATATTAAAATCATGAACAAAATGGTAAATGAACTAAAATGTTTAATCATGTCAAAATATGTGTTTACAGGTTATGCGTACAGGAAGTGTGATGGCAACGGTTCCTGGGTGGAGCAGTGGAACAAGACATGGACCAACTACTCAGAGTGTCTGCATTTCCTGCAACCCAGTGAAGATGAAGGAAAAGTAAGTATGGCTGTGAAATATGTAAACAGAAGCCGCTTTGGTTAACTAATCGCAATATTCATCGTTGCATGGTTGCATGTATTAAACAAGGATTCACAAAGCATTTGGAGATTCAAAAGAGAAATTTAGAGTACTGATGCAATTTATTTGACTGAAATAGATGTCACAGAGGCTGCCTTAACCTCATGACACATGACACAATAGCACCCAATGAGACATGTGGGTGGTTGAAGTTTGGTTTTGAAAGTGTTTTCTGAGGTCAAGCTCAGCATTTATTATGCATTATTCCGTTTCTGTATTTTGGCTATAATAGAATAGAAAAACCTAGATTCACATAAGTGTAGGGTACCAAACTTTAACAGGCTGTAGAACGTGTGCGTTTTAATGAAATCCCTGTCCAACAATAGCCTGGCTAACCTAGACTTCATCTCGTGGAGATTGATATTTGGTCTGGGAACCATTTGTTCGTATTGAAGGCGTGATTTATGAAAGACCAGATCTGTTTATTGGGCACTATGAATGTATCAAATGCGCCTGTACATAACTTGTTACTAATCATGTCACACATACCTGATGACATGCATGATATCGGATGATGATGACGTTTTCTTTCTAAGACTGCATCCAAAGGTAAACCATCATCTGCCACCATGTTGGATGCACAGTACCCTCCACCATTCTGTAATTGGCTTCCTCGCTGAGAGGAAAATTGGTTCTGCAACTCTACCTTTAACTTCCACAATACCACTGTTGCATGGGTTATAGACAAACTCACATCAAGATCCCAGTATGTGAGGCTTGGTTGAGATGTATCATTTTCTTGTCATAATCATCATCACCATCAAGGACGAAGCCATTGTAGTGATTCCTCGGTGCTATTCATAACAAGCTGGACAGGAAAAAGGAAACCATTTTTAAAAAGACCCTTTCTTAGAAAACTCCTACCCCTTTACATCAGCAGACCATTCAGCTAATGGATTATTTTATGCAGTTGTCCAATAACATTGTGCTTAAGGTTTTAAGGAACAAGACTGACGAACTAGACAAGAAGGCTGGACATGAGTTTAGAGCAGTGTGGAGCAGAGTGTAAAGAGCCTAAGAACATCCACCTTTAGAAAAATGATGTTGGTGGTTAATGGGCAGAGACAATTATCTTTTAATCCTGTTTGAGGATTTAATTTGAGGTCTTTGAAATTTGCCGACCACTCTACAGCTGTTCACAGGAACCTGGAGCCCCTCCTTCCAAGGCTCCTACACAATTCCCATTTCAAAATTTCAGACTTTTCCAGGCTTACCATGGATATCTCAAACCACATTTAAAGCCCGAGTATAGATAACTGGGCAATTTCCTTAACTCAATAAAAAGATATTGTTTCATCTACATTTCTTTTACAGATGAGAACCAAAAAATAATTGAAAAATATTCTGAACACAGCCATAAAAGTTTCTTTATAGAGGGGGAAAAAAAAAATCAATCTTTATTCCTCACAGGTGATCAGTGCACAAGATTACGTTTGTCTGATCACTGCCTTACTCATAAATGTGCAGACAAGCTTGGGTTGTGTTTATATACAATGCAAAGATTTTGCTTCACATTTTTGAATTATATATATATATATATATATATATATATATATATATATATATATATATATATATATTTAAAAAATAATAGATGCAACAGTCTGGAAACAAAATTATTCCTCCGATAAATCCTCTCTTAATGACTTTTGAACGTCCATGTCCTTAATTCTGGCTGCTTGCGTCAATAGCGGGACAGACTCACAGGCTCATTTTATTTGCTGCCTCCTCAATCGAGAGACAAATAACTTTTAAACAGATTTGTCGGCTACTCCCTGATGCGGCGATGTTTGTCTCAGAAATGTGGAGGCTTCATAGCTGCTCCTTTATATACTGGTTACCAGATGAGAGAGAAGATATCAATGAAAGTGACCTCTCTTACCCGTCACCATCACATCACTCCATCTTTTAACGGATACCCACATAAGCTCATGCTCTTTCTCACACAAACACACCATTTACAACCTACACTTGTGTTTACTGACACACACATTCTCGCTCTCTCATCCATGACCCCAAGTTTGGGAAACAGATTGTTGGCATATGCAGCAGTGAGAGCGGAAAATCCCACGGGATCCTTAAGAGGAATTAATGAGGGAGCTGGCTGTGAACGTTGTGAGATGCCCTTTGAGAAAAGAAACTAGATGAAGATGCCAGGCTGCTGTATGTGCACCAACTTATGTAATGAATCAATGTGTAAATGTGGTTGTTGGTTGATATTCACATCCAACCAGTGAACACCAACCATTCAGTTTATCGCATAAACACTGCAAAGAAGGAATATTAAGACACCTGGTGTGCAGAACAGCCAGTTCTCTCTAACCTGTGGGCAGTAGAATCAGCTGCTGACAGAGACACACTTCATTTTTGCTTTCTGGCAAAAAAAAAACCAACAAAAAAAGTTAACTGTAGGTTAAAAAAAAAGTTCCTCACTAAAATGAACAAAATAATGTCAACTTTACATTACTACAAGTTTTCCAACTTTTACCTCCCTTTCACTGTGCCTGGCAAAACGAAATGAAAAAAGAGAAATAAAAATAGGGATACACTAATGCACTATGATAAAATTCTATTTGATTTTTTTGTTAGCTTGCTCAGTCATGGTTTATATTTCAAAATTGCTGAGTTGCTTATTTTGCTGTCAATCAAAACGCGACATGGCCTAAGACTGATCATCCAGTCATGTGTAAGCTGAGCGTCAAAACCCAGCAATTACCTAATGAGCGTCTAGTTTTACTCAACAACCCACTCTCTGCTTCCCCATTGAAGTCGATAGATGTACAGCTTCAACACTGTTTAATACACTGAAGCTGAATGAAGGATGGCCGATTCTGAACTAAAGTTAAAAGCATTCCACCAGATTATTTAGCCAATGAAATGTAAATGTATTTGATCACTAATTGTTTGGACATTTTAGGGGAAACTGAGTTTTGGAGCAATCGCCACTGGTGTCGAGCCATGGATAATTTGAAACCCCTGTCCCTAAATTAAACGAACACACTACGTTAAAATACAAACAAACCTTGAGTTTTATTGTTTGAAAAACAAAACAAAACAAATAGACTTCATTCCCAATCAGTTTACCTCTGAAAAGGCAGATTGAGCAAAAGGTCTTTGTTTTGCAGCAATACAATTTCCACTTGTTTCATCTCTGCTGCTGACTCCACTATTTTGTTTGTTTACCAGTTGACATACAGTAATATTTCTAGCGTAAGGTTGTTCACACACTTAAAAAGTCTTATAAAATAAAAAGGAGACATTTTGAACTGTCAAAATTTATATTTGTATTTCTGTAAAATAGGCAGTGTCCAGATGCACTTACTTACTGATGCATGTTGATTCAGTGCAGCTTTATTTTGTACAGTAAGGAGGCTCTTCAGGAAAGAAAAAAAAAAAAATCACCGTCATCTGTATTATTTGAAGTAGCTACTTCTCAAACATGGCGCCCTCTTGACATTTCTGCTGAGAAGAGGGGCAGCTCCTTTGGCTGGACAGCTGTTGCGGCTGCAGTGTTCAACAGGAAACGTTTTTTCCAGATTAGATAGTGTAGCTTTCATCAGAGCAAATAAATAAAATGCTCCCTCAATACTGTGGTATCATACCATCATTCATTCTATTTAGCAAAAACAGGACAATAGTTTAATAGTAACTATATGGGGATTAATTATGGCTCATTATAGAGACACATTTACCTTTATTCTTTAGCCTCCAAAGCTTGGTCCTCAGCTAGTGAATAAAGAAACCAGTCTTTTTGCAGCCGACAAATCATAGGCATTTCATGACTGATCCAAGGTAGAAATTACTAACCAGTCGGATTCTTCTTAAATGGGTGAATCCCGATGACGTGAAGGTGCTTCTGTTACTTGGTGTCAATGCGTTTTGCCTTCCCACTGCTGTGGCTGGCTTCTTCCAACAGCTGGAAAATAAATAATGGATCTGGCATTGGTTGTTTCATTAATATCAGCTGATAAAGTACCATGCAAATGGCAACCTAGCCAATTTACCCGTCAGATCATCCCTGGGAGTCCGGAATTAGCGAAATAGCAAAATACTGTCCTGGGTGGATCAATTCATCCAGAATCCAGGGTCTGATGTGGCTGTAAAAATTGTCGTGCTACATTGATAACATGTAGAACATGATGAAACAACCATCGCCAGATCCAGTCGCACTGTCAGAGTACATAATGTCCACTATTTCATCCTGACTTGTCCTCAATCAGGCTCAGATGAAGAGTACTTTAGCTTCTTTGTGAAATTTAATGATACTGTCTCCAATGTACACGTGTTTGTGAAGCGATTCATCTGTCAGAGAGGAAAAAGGATTTAAAGCTGTCACATTTGACCCTTTCTCTGTAGAACTTCAGACAAAACACTCACTGATGCGGTAAATGATCTGAGGATTAGTTATTGTTCCATTTTTTGACTTGTCATATGCACTAGCTCTGGTAGGTGCAGATTAAAAAAAAAAAAAAAAAAGGAGCATCTTGTTCAGCCAGGTCATTGAGTCATGGCTGTGGAAAGCTGACTGAATAGCAGAATTAAAATTGCCTCTCTCTGCGTTCACAGCAAGACTTCTTTGAGCGGCTGTATGTCATGTATACCGTGGGCTACGCTTTGTCCTTCAGCTCTCTGCTAGTGGCCATCATCATCATTGGATACTTCAGGTAAGAGACGAGTTTCTAATATGCCGGATAAGCAACAAACTGCAGAGTAAAAACAACATATGTCAGAGAGAGTGGAATAACTGCAGAGAGGGGTTCTGTGCTGAGGCATCTTAATATGCTGCCTTTTATCTTTAAACTACAGTAAATGCCAGTTGCAGGAAGCCTCGCATTCATGAATTTTTCAGGTTATACAGACTTATAGGATTCCAGATACCTAGGAAATGTCATTTTTACTTGCACCACTTTCCTCCTTTTAACTTTGTGTCCTACTTTGCTCCAACTGCGTCTCACCTCGGGTACTTATTGTACCGTGTTCACAAGGACAACTTTACTAGAAAAACTAGAAAAGCACTCAGACCAAAGTCAAGCATATTGTGAGTCTCACCCAACATTCTTTTCCTGTACTATGCAGGTGTAAGATATTACCACCAGGTGGTCCCAGACGATGGCACCCGTTTGGTAACGTTGTTGTAAATTAACCTTCAAACAGCATACGAACCAAAGTGATCCAGAAACTAGGATTTCTTCCAGATAATCACCAAAATGCATTCATCCATTTTTGGTACCACTCCCAACATTTACTGAAAGTTTGACGAAAATCTGTTGAGAACTTTTTGAGTTATCGTGGTAACAAAGAGAGCCTCCAAGGACTCCAAGTTAAATGATTGATTTAATGGCCGTTTCGAGTCCTTCTTTAGCGCATGTATCAGGGTATTAGCTATCAACCAGACAATCGCTGCATGTGTGTCAAAACTGAAGCTGTGGTTATGATTATATTGTTTCGCGATTAACGATTTCTCATGATAAATGTGTGTAGAGAACTTATGTTCATGTCTCAGTTTTTAACTCAAATCTCAAATTCAGTTTTACATGTGAATATGACTTCGTTGGAGGCTCCAGACTGAGGATGAGTGAAATGGTTCCCTTTGATCAAAGCATAACAATGAATTCAATTAATTATGGCATGGAAAATTACTGCTGGGAATCTGAGAAAGAAAATTAATAGGCCTCTTAGGCAAATCTGAATTTACTAGGAGATAATGAAAATTAGAAGCTCTCTTATAGAAATACCTCTCCAGAGTTTAAAATTCACTAATATGAGTAGGTTACCTTGAATTTAGCTCATTTTAATAATTATTTTTTACTTCTGAACTCCATTTAAGCTTTATGTTTGCTGCAAGGTTGCATATCTTCACAGATCCCAAATTGCGCTTATGTATATCACTAGATTAAAATGTATTACTAGTACATCTGTTTATATCCTGTAAAATAAGACTATGATTATGTTAATTAGATTATGTTAATGTTAATTTTTCAAATTAAATTGTCTTCAAATTAAGAAAAGTCTTTATGTAGAGAAAATCCCATACCGCCCTTGACTTGCACCTTTTAAAACGGGGAAGCCGTATCTCTTCATGCACTGCAAATTGCATCCTCAAAAAGGGAAGGGGCCTTTATTTTAGTAATGGCATTGATATAATGACTGAGATTTGACATCACGAGAATCATACTTCACAGGAATGGCAATTTTCCAAAGTGCGTCAGTAGGTTCTGATGTTTGATTGCTTTCCACTTAAAGGTAATTCATCGCAGTAATATGGCTATGTCAGTGATGATGAGTACTCAGTTTTTTTTTTTTAATTCTATAATTTTCACAAGAGTGGGGTGCAGAGAGGAGATATTGAAAAAGAAAGTTTAGTCAGCAAAAGAAGTGTCTAACTTTCCAGAGAGGAAACTCCTTTATGTTTAATTAGGAAAACGGCACACATTTTCTCGTTCTCTGGAGACTAAAATTTCAAAGGGCCATCAAAATGCCTTTTGACAAAACCAGGTCTAATATCCGCTATGTGTTTGAATTTATCTGCAGGATCTTCCTCAGCCTCCCTCAGTTCTTTCTGCCTGCTCTGCCTCACCGTAAACAACATGTAAAAAATGTGGAGTCTTATTTGTAACTAACTGCACTAGAATTTTCCAATAGCCAACTGAAAAGTTGCATTAATAAACAACTCTGGTTTGTAGGTAGAAGTAGAAAAGCCACCATAACTGCTGTGCTGTATAACATTTAAACCATAGACTGTATAACATTTAAACCCACATATAACACTGTAGTGAATGTAAAAGATTCTTACTTTGTGAACACTATTGCTGAAAAATCTGTCCAGGAGAACCTGTAAAAGTTCTTCTATGTTAATATTGTAGTCATAAAATACATGTTACATTTCAACAAAATGTAGTCCTGTTGTGACAGATGGATTGGCGTCTTTTCTGGGCTATTAAGAGCTGCTCCATGATCTTTCATTTTGAAAAAAAAAAGGAAAAATACAGACTAAAACCTCTGTTCCATGAAACATTTTACTTTTGTAAACCTGCATTGAAATCATGATGTTTTGGTTACTTTATTAGCTAGATTTTCTGGCAGAAATCCCACTTTAATGTTTTGCTTCCAGTTTCTATGAAATGCAGACTTTTCTCATGATCATAATTAATCATGATTAAGATCCTAGAATTTAATGATTTAAATCATATGCTCCTGCCATGGGTTTATTTCATTTCTGCCAAGCGATTATTCACCTCTCAAAATAGTTGACTAATTTTCTGCAGATAGCATTATCAATTAAGAGACTGATTATTACAGCACTAATTGGCCTGTAAGACACACAACCACGATGCTCGAGTCCCTGGTCACGTCAGCTTCAAGATTCCTAATGCAACATGCATTTTTAACACAACGATAAAGAAAAACTCCATATTTATACACATTAGAAAGGTTCAGGCAGTTAAACACAGAGCTTCCATGCAGCGTCTATAGTAATTAACTACAGAGATTAATGGGATCCTATTAAGGATGAGTCAGTTACCTACAAAAACACTGTAACCATCATGAACAACAACTCATCACCTGTCGAATGGGAGGATTGTTCACAGTAATAATAAGCAGCAGCAGAGGGGCAGTCAGCAACAATACAACCGTTAATTAGCATGATAATTAATATTGTGATGTGTATTCCAGAGCACTTCAGCCTTCTGGCAATCCAGCCCACCAGTCAACAACTATCAACCAGCACTACACTTCTGCTCGTTACAGAACAACAAAACACATTTCAGTGCCTTTAGAAAGAAGGTGGTGCCTGTTGAGAGTGTGGCGGTGCTGGTTTTCTGTTCTGAAATACCCCAAGGACAGCAAAGTGTCTTTGCTAATGCCCGGCGACGTGCAAGCTGCGGCTGCTCACACAAATGGGTAACCAAGTTCTCGAAAGCAGTAGGTTTGGCTTTTTATTGACATGACGCTGTATGAGATAATGATTTGTGGGACAGACGTTTGCTGCCTTACAGAAACATGCTGTATAAATTCTTTGTTGCTGCAGAGGGGGCCACGCAGTACAGTATGTGATGGTGTCCTTTAGAATATGGTGAATTTGGATTGTGTTCTCGCACTTGTATTTGATTTTTTTCCCCATCACCTTCTATATCTTTCACAGTTACAGCTTTTTTTTTTTTTAAATAAAATAAATCCCCTCTGTGTGCAGTGGAAGGATCATCACAAAGCAGTAAAAATAGTATATTTGTACAGTATTACCTTGATTTGACTCATCTGGATAGCTCAAGCTTCAAATCAATTTTAAAAGTTTAAATGCATTGAATGTGCACTGTGAATAGACTTATTAAATGACAGAACAGAGGGAATTATGCAAGAGAAATGTATGAATCTTCAGTTTGGAACCTCATTATTGTTTCAGAAAAGACTGTGGACCTTTTATTCCAGTTTTTTTTCCCCCCCTGGAATGATGTTGCTACACTATATAAGCAACATCATTTAACCTCCAGACTAACCTAAATGTGTTTCAGTGGCTGGATTGCATTTTATTGCGCTTGAACAAGCATTTGCTTTGTAACAGGAATTTTTTGTCTTCATGCCAGGCGTCTTCACTGCACCAGAAACTACATCCACATGCACCTGTTTGTTTCCTTCATGCTACGCGCCGTCAGCATTTTTGTGAAGGACAAGGTCTTTCAGTCCAGCATCGGCCTGCAAGACTTTGACTCTGCTCTTCTGGACAACTTAAAAACCGTTACCATGGCACCGCTGGACAATTCTCAGTATGTAAGTATCCAGCTTACTCGTTCTATAGAATAAATGAGGTGTTTTGACTGCTTTGGCAGTAGAACCCTCCTTCAGATCTGCATTTTCCCACCAATTCACTGAGCTGTAAAATTAGATGACTACCTAATATCACACACCTAGTAGCACTAATAAATGCCTCACCTCGCCATGATTGCGCACACAATGTCATGTAAACCATCATATTGATCTCGCTGCCCCACTTCATATGCAAATAAACGTGTCACATAATTATTGTTTGCAACTCGCTGAGCTTTTATTGCACTTATGTTACATAATTAGCGTCGTCACCATCTGTCTCTGCAGAGCAGCTGAGCTTCACATGCTGTGAGAGAGAAGTCGTCATGAGAAAAAAAAAATAGAAGCTATAATATACCATAACACGACACATTACTGTTGCAATCAAACCTCAAACATGTCTATATAGGTTCAGTAGTTTGATATTGTTAAAGGACAAGTTGGCAAAACCATCCTTGGACCTTTCAAACTCATTCAGTTTCCTCTCATAATAGTAATTAAACACAGTCCATATTGCACCTCGTGTGAAATGTTAAGACAATTGTACCAAACGGTGGTATAATTATAACCGTTTTGATAGTCGTGCTGATGAAATGGCATGTGATGGACTGATCAATACTTCAGAAAGACAGTCCAAATAATTAGAAGTAAACACCTCTGTTAAAAATCACCATTTTTCACTGCTGTTCACTCCTGTGAAACCACATTCAATATTCAACCTCAGGCCTTCTGTGTGGTGTATGCATCTTTTCCAAAGGATCTGGGAGGTATACCTAATAAACACCCACCCTAATGCAACTGCAAAGGGTTTGTTCTGGCCTTCATTTTCCTGTCTGATCCACCCACACATCATCTTTATACCCACATCCAACAGTGTGCACGCATGGGACTGTCTGACGTTAGAAAAGTTTGTCTTATTTTCACAAAAAAGATGAAAAGAGTTGCGCGCTGCCAGAAACTGGTTTAAAAATTCCTGGGGGAGGGGTGTTCTGGGGTTAATGAGGTATCAACTGGCAGGAGAGTAAATAACCCCCCCTCAAAAAAACAAAAACCTGATAATAATGCTGTTTTGTTACTACACCTCCACACAAGATGCTTTGAAATCAACAAACTTTAAAAATGATCTGATATTTTTTTACTTTTCAGTGACTCAGCTTGAGTCATGAAGTAATTAAGACAAGTAAAAAGAAAAGCATCTGGACACTGAGGTCAAGTCTCAATTAAATTCTCACCCACACACTAACCCTACCTTGAATTTTAGCTTTAAATTTGAATTTGCTTCATGAGAGCATCAAGGTGTGTTGAGCTGGGTAAGAAGCACTATGGAGATGGTGACTAATTAGCATCAAAAGACAGAATTGCTCGTTTGATCAAAAATAATTGTCAGGTTGAGTTTACACTCCTGAGTTAAAGCAATTATTCTAATTTCTTCTGAACCACGTGGCTTAATCCTTCTGTCACTGTCCCCCAACAGCTGGCACTAGCAGAGGATAATGCTCGCTTGTCTCAGCTCCTCTACCAGCCAGACAACCGAAAAACTTATTCTTGAGCTAAAATAGGTTTGTTTGAGCCTGTCTAAGCCCAGCTTGCCGTGTTTTTGAGTGTGGATGGAAGCCAACCAGTGATCCGGTGTCCTTAATTGCCTGGCGTCGTCCTTGTCAGAGAAGCCCGAGCTTTGAGTCTGAGCAGTGAGCAGCAGATGACTAACAACATCTGCCTTTCAGTAATTCTTCGCCTTATCTGTGAAATGTGTTGATTCACAGTGCACATGGCGAAAGGCAGGGTTGTTCACAGATGGTCCATTGTCATGCATTAGTGTGTGTAAGAGAGAGAGAGAAGCACGTTACAGGAGAGTGTGTGGGACTGGTAAACATTTCTGTAAGAAATAACCTCTTCCAACCGTGACAGGAGGCGAAACACATGTCAACCCTGTGCAAGGGGATCTCGACAATCTAACGTTATACACTGGTTGAAGCAGCCATTCACCGCATCAGCAGCAGCATCTCCAACATGTCCTTCAAAAATGGTCCACAAAACGGGAATCTAAATGGTTGCTTGCATGGGAATATTAATAAAATCAACATATAGACAGTCCTGCAGCAAAAATTTCCACTTTTTTTTTTATTTAACTGTACACTACTTCTTCCTGTCATGCTAGACTGAGCAGATGGGATGCTGCAGTGACTCATTATCCCAATTTGTGTAGTTATCTCTGCAACGCAATGATAGATCTTGTAAATATGGACTTAGGACTTAGTTCCTGGAACGTCACCCGTTGGAACACAATACAAAAGGTCTGTGACATAATATCAACACTGCTATTTCACCGTATTCTGAAATTGATAGTTTTTGTGATTTTCTTTTCTTCTACTAGGGTTCTTGTATACCGCATGTCCTTTGTGAACAGTGAAAATTGGGAGATTTGTTTTAGCTCTACTGCTAAATATTTGTTTATCATTTATTTATTTTGAATATACATATATGTACACAGTCCAGGCCAAAGGTTTGGACACACATTCTCATTCAATGTGTTATTTTCGTTATTTTCACGACTATTTACATTGTAGATTCTCACTGAAGGCATCAAAACTATGAATGAACACATGTTTATGGTGTTATGTACTTAACAAAAAAAGGTGAAATAACTGAAAACATGTTTTATATTCTAGTTTCGTCAAAATAGCCACCCTTTGCTCTGATTACTGCTTTGCACACTCGTGGCATTTTCTTGATGAGGTAGCCACCTGGTGAATGGTTTTCACTTCATAACGGTGCCTTATCAGTGTTAATTAGTGGAATTTCTTGCTTTATCAATCAGAGCATATTTTTAGAGCATATATTTTTTACAACATTTTAACATTATGGATGCAGTGTGATGATAGTTTTACGCTAAGAATATATTAGCCTTGTCTATAGGCATCTAAAATATCAGATGTGGATGATGGATATGAATAATAATAGATGTTATTAAAGTGTGCGTGTTCATGCATGTTTTATGCATTTCATATTACTGAGAGCTCCAGAGGGAGCCTATGTCGCAATTAGCTTTAATGCATGGACATGTAATTGAATGCAGAGGACAACACCCATTATCAGGATTACATATTCAAAATTATAGTTTGGCACAATTTGTTCCATAAAGCTGTTACTTTTTCCTCATCTCCACTACTGCTGTTGCACAATGAAGTTGGCACTTTATTCGTTTCATTTAAATATTAAGAATTTACCAATTGCAAGTTTTATTTATGCTGTAGTATAGCATCATATGTTTTATGTATATTTTCATGTGGTATCAATATTGTTTGTTATAGTATTACTATTTTAAGGACTGTCTAAAGCAGGGGGTGTCAAACATGTGGCTTTGGGGCCAGAACTGTCCTGCTAAAGGGTCCAATCAGGCCCACTGATGACTGTACAAAGTGTGACAAAAAATAAATAAATAAATAAATGGGACCAGTTTGGAAGACCAGTCTGTTTCTTCACAGAAATGTAAACTCAGTAAGCATCTTCTAGGGTTCAAGGGATAAAATATTTAGGGTTTTGATTTACAAATGGTTTGTAAAACGCAACAGTAGACTCACTGAATATGGAATAACACGCATCAGTTTGTTAAAATTGCATTTTTTTTCTCAAGCCATCTCTCCTGTCTTGTTATATGAAGTTTAATATTATTGTGCAAAATATTTATACTCGGTTAGATGAAATTGTTCTGCACGTAGCCCATTAACTAAAATGAAATGACACTCTGGTCTAGAATCTCTCCAGAAATCAGGAGAAAGATTCATCAGCTGCTTAAAGTTTGTGATGCCCTTGTCTAACCTCAACAGAATAGTCAGAATATTTAATAATACTCCCACACATGAACAAAATGTCAGTGTCTATTCATGCAACGGTGGTAATGTGTTATTGTATGCTTATTTTTTTGTATAAACTTATTAATATGCGTTTTAATCTGACAGTAATTTTGTTTTGTGTATTTTTGCCTCATTGTTGCGCAAATGTGCACAGCAAAGTGTGATCAGATGATCTGACCTCTTAGAGCACCACTGATGGAAGAATAATTTGTGTGGTCACAAAATATGTTGACACACATGCAGACAGCATAAGTGCAGGGTTAAACATATTGTGACACACGTGTTGATGTCTTGTTGTCAGATTGGCTGCAAGGTGACAGTCCTGGTCTTCATCTATTTTCTGGCCACAAACTATTACTGGATCCTGGTGGAAGGCCTCTATCTCCACAGTCTCATCTTCATGGCTTTCCGATCGGACTCCAAATACCTCTGGGGCTTCACGCTCATTGGTTGGGGTACGCACACGCACACACACACACGCCTATATCTTCTGACAGCCATGATGCACTATGAATAAAAAATCCAGTCTAAACATTCCATTAGTTACCTCAGAATAAATCCAACTGATGCTGAAAGCTATGTAGGGCAGATCTTGTTGGGTCTAATAATTAATGTTTGAACATTAAACAACAATTGATTGAATCAATTCCTATTCTTCAATACTCACTCATTAGACACTCGTAAATTGTGATACATTCATTGATCCAAAACAAGGTATATATAGAGAGAAAGAATACGGCCAGTATAATGACACAGACGTGTTCAGTAGCTGGTTTCAATGTTTTGTCTAAATGAGTTATTTGTAGGTTTGTGTTGATATGGAAAACAAAGTCTGTGCTATAATCCCCTATTGAGCTGTCATATAAACGAAAATGCTTTTCCTTATACCAGTAGCTACCAAGAAGTGCTCATAAACAATTACATATCAACCCGAGCTGTTCCAGTCGTTACATCCCAGCATTTTCCTCCGCTCGCACTCCGATAAAGCCTCTTACTCTCGGTTTCTCTCCCTTTTTTCATTTTTCTCCATTCCTCTGAAGCTACAGATATGAGACAGCATTCTTGTTCATTTGATCATATTAAATTTGATTAAAATACATGTTTGAATTGGGGTTGGTCATCTAAATAATAGTAAATTCCACACTGTATGGTGAGGTATATTGTAGGGAGGGTGTTGCAGTGTTTTTCTCAGTCACAGATCCAATCAAATGACTGTTTTGTCATTCTAAAGAGTTCCATCCTCTCTGCTCAATCAAGTATTTTTTGTACAATCTGTAAAGATGTTAAAAAGTGTTCAGACAGTGTCTGGTTCTTTGCAAGATGCTCCCCATGGAAGTAGTTCATGCGTTTTCATTACTTTGTTAATATGATGTGGGAATAGGGGAATATGGCCTGCACCATATATACTGTATGGGTAAACAACATCATTAACGGCTAAGCTCTTTTTTTGTGTGTGTGTTTGTGCCTTCAGGTGTTCCGGCTCTTTTTGTGGCAGTGTGGGGGATTGTCAGGGCAACATTAGCAGATGCAAGGTGAGAGCACAGGTCAAGAAGCCAATAATAAAAAAGGTGGTGAACAAGTATGATGAGCTTGGAAAAAGAAAAACACGAAAAAGGAAAAAAAGGTAGAATATTCAGGATATTGAAAAGTTAAAAAAAAAAACGTGGTTGGTAGATTATTTCCCGTTTCTATAACATTGATTCTCAAGGAGAATCGATACATCAGAGAAAAAGATCTACCAAAGACAAATTTTCAAACTTTTTGTTCAACATTTACAAAGATCCAGCCATGACATGGTACCAGGCAAGTATAACTATGTGGAAAATCTCTTTGCTTGACAATATACATGTATTATCTTCACAGAACTGACCCATGTGACCGGCAAATGATGAGTTCCTGTCTGAAATATTTGCTTTTATAGCTGCAATTACATTAAAATTAATATTATCCTGTATAAAAGAAGATGAAGGCAAATCTATTAAGATATTCATGATGAATATGATTGTGATGAATAATTCATCCCTTATTCTGCTGGCATTCAGAGGGTGTATTTGCATTGGAGATAACCAATTATTTATCATTGTGCATAAAACCTATTACAATAACCACATTTATGATTAAATTTCCCATACCAGGACAGCTGCAGACTCCCCAGCCCCTGACAGTTATTGTTAAAGTTTAGTATTGTAGGTCTTTCACAGACAAGTCTTTATTCAGGATACACAAAATCTGGTGCAACCAGCTTAGTTTTGACCACCTTAACTAAAGCTTGATTGGATTTTCTTTCCAGGAAAGTGGTGCACTGTTGCTCTTTAAGTTGACAAAGTATCAAACTTTAATTTATGTACTAACTTTTACCCAAACACAAACGTTGCCTGAAGATGTACAAGGTTATTCTTCTTATTTTATGGCGTTCCACAGTTCAGAGATGTTTTGAATGCATATATCTGAAAATATATGTATAAGACGGAAAGTGTAAACTTTGCCAGACTCGACTCCTGCTCAACTTTTGTGATGCAACTCAATAACCCTATTTGCATGATCCCTGAAAGCCTGAAACAACTGTTCCAGGGAGAGCGATGTACGTATGCGATGTTCGCTTTGAAGATTTCATAGAAATTTCAAATGAAACCATGTGTGTTAGTTTCACTTTTAGCTACAGTAAGATTAACATGTATATGAAGGTATGGAGGGTTCACTCGTGGGATCTAAAGGATGTTAATGCATGTAAATTGAGTTTAAAATCTCTCTGCAAGTTAAACATTGTGCCTTTAAGGGAAAGTTAGTAAGGAGCTAGCTTGGGGGAGACTTTTATATTTATCGAGTTTAATCTTGGGCATGTTGAAAGGAATTTCCTGCTGCGACTGACAAATTAGTTTCTGGGGATGCAAGTTTTGAATCTTACATGCAAAATTACACAGATGAGATGTTATTAGATATAATTACATTGTATTACAGCCAATAGTTGACATTTCATAGGGAAAATATATAATGGAATTTTATGGTATCAGAGAATTATCATCCATCAAAACTACACCATTCTTGTTGCGGTTTTACAAGGCGAGTAAAACAGGTGATGATCAGGAAAGTTTTTTAAGAAGGGTGAGAAGAGGGGGACTGAGAGTCCTTCCTGATTTAGTGAATCCTAGCATCTAATGTGAAACATTGCCAACTCAATTCTTTGGGGAAAAGCAAGTCCCACAAGGGGAAAATCTGGGGTCAGTTCGATATCAACTCGCCTCTCGTCTTGGGAAGAAAAGTCTGTTTAGAGAAAAACAAAACAAGACCATGTTCTTTTCCTCCAGAGAAAAAGTCTTGGATCACGAAAGTGACCATTAAAAAGGAAATAAAGAACGTGTTTCTGTTGTATGTCCAACATGAAACTGAAAATCTGAAGTAAAAATGGAACCATCTACATGGTATGAAAAACCTTACATTTATAATATACGTGCACATGGGTAAAAATGTATAAAAGCATTGTGTAAAAGAGAAAAGGTCACTTCAAAAAACTGAAAATAAGCTGCAGACATACTGCATAATTGTGTTGTCCTTTTTCTCTCTTGCACCAGTCTGCTTTAGAATATGCCTGTAAATGATGGTTAATGGCCTGAGGAGAGATAAGCAAACACTTAGAGGCTTAGTGGCATCCTCCTGATGCTGGTACCCTATATATAACTGAATGCTCAAACACAAATACACACATGCTTGTCATGGATGGACCATGGATTTAGAATTCTATGCAATTTCTGTGATAGTTACTCTGATACATAACATTTTCTAACCAAAATATAACTTCTAACAATTTCTTTGTCAACAAATGTATTAGCTGCATAGTGAGTCTGTTGACACGCTTTCTGTTAATATCTCTCAGTACCTTCTTCCTTCTCTCTTCCAGGTTTTTCTGGCTTTCTCAACTTCATCTTGTTTTATCTCCTTTCCTCTTTATATTTGTGTCAACTGCAGGTGCTGGGAGTTTAGTGCTGGTAACATTAAGTGGATCTATCAGGTTCCCATCCTGGCAGCTATTGGGGTAAGGGTGTGAGACTGAATGAGTTTAGGTGGAACATTGTGGTAACTTGAACACAGTGAAGTAGATGCGTCCAGCAGTTGATAACAAATAAGTCATTCATAGATTCTGTATTTTTAAATGAGTTAGAATACAATGTCATTTTAAGGATTGTATCAAGATAATTTAACTTTTTTTGTGGTGATGCACTTTGCTGTAACAGATAAAGAAAAATGAGCTGTGGTGATGATGTGCAGAATTTGAAGAACTGTATCCAAATGTGTCTAAGTGCCCAACAGTTTTCCATTCTCACTGTATGATTACAAACTATTCAGCTGACCCCTCAGCTTATATTTGATGGCAGATGGCAAACATCCCAAACTCTGTCTCACTGTGTTCCATTAAAGGTCAGATCCACCACCCTGACCTTTCATTCCTGGAGAAATCTGGCTGTATAGACAATTTATAAAACATCTGCAAAACAAATAGATATGTACTCAAATGTGATAATGTCCATTGTACAGACTGTTTTATTTTGGGGCTTAGGAACATTTTTAGATTCAATTTTTTAGATTCAATGCTTTTAGCGAAGGGCTTTTATTAGCAATAGCTACTCTTCATTATGATCAGCAGCTTTTCTGCCAGTCTAACTGTTGCACATTGTATGGAAAGGACAGAATAGCCAAGTGAATAAACCTGCATTTGAAAGAAAAATAGAGCTGCCACAGGACAAATATCCTATACGCAGATTAACCAACATAGGTTATCATGTTTCAGCAAGCTGAAAAAGATGTACGAGCATCTTTTGTGAGTGAAGCAATTACTGGTGTAACACCAGGCCAGTTGCCTGATATCGGAGCAAACTATCAGCTTGACTTTAAAGAGTGGGTGGCTTTAAAAGGTCTGGACCGAGGCAACCAGAGAGAGCATCGCTTTAAAAAAAAAAAAGAAGAAAAAAAATCTGATCGCAATTAACCCCAAGAGAGTACAGTGTCTGTTTTCAGTGCACAATGGAAAGAGATGCAATAAATGCTGAGAGACATGAAGCTGGGGGGAGCAGAAAGGCAGGATCATTAAAAAAAGCTGCATCCAACTTGGTATTATTTGTTTCTCAGTGAAATGCGGAATGTGGAAATAACACAAAAATATCCTGTCACTTCTCAAAAGAAATGAAGGGTTTGCAGACACGGGTGATTGAAGGATTCATATTGCTGTAAAAACAAGCAAAACACCTCTCACATCATGTTACAATAATGAATACTAGAAGTGATGCCTCATAAGTTCCGCTTGTCAAATGCAGGCTCGGGCGTAAGGTCTTCCTCTTTTGTGCCTGTTTTTCAAATGAGTTTTTCATGAAATAGTCAGTGCGAAACACAACAGGGGCGACACAGACACGAGTGGCAGACAAATTAAAAAAAGTCAATGAGAAAAACAGGAGACATAATTTCACATAGTATGTACAAAACAACCCTTGTTTTCAAGAAGCCTAGTTAGATGTCCCACATAGAAAATGAAAAGCTGCCACACCACATGACACTTCCACTGGATCCCTGTAATGATGTCTCTCTTATGCATGACCTCTTCTGTTCCGCCTGCCAATGAAGGGGAGATGACCAACACATATAGGCTGGTGGGAGCATAATTGCATCTATGACGGAAATAATCTCAGGAGCAATGTTTGAGACCTTGACCTCAGATATAATGTATCCGATGTACATTTCTTAAATTAAATAACCTCCCCAGAGGGTCATTAATTTCGCCCAAAGCATCATCGGCTGCCCTTGTGCCCTCTCTGCTAAAACATGTCCACTTCCTGTTGCTGCAGCAGAGCCAAAAACATCAAAGACTGCTCAGCATATCACCCATTTAGCCTGTCGCCCACTCAGTTTCTTTCCCTGGGCCACAAGAAACCCACCCAGAACTAGTGATCATGTCATTACCTCACTACCCGTACACATCTCAAATATTGTGTATATACACACACACAGAGACACACTGTCATGTGTATTGTGAAGAACTAATGTGTGAGTTATGAATACCTTGGAATGATGAATGTACAGTCGTGTTCAATGTAATAGCAGTTTTAAAAAAAAAAGCCAATGTCCTGAGCCAGAAGTTGGTCGAGTCCATACAACACAGATGTGACGCAGGTCTCAGAAACTATGGTCATAACTAAATATTACTTTAGTGTTATTTAGTGATTCACAGGAATACTAAATCCTGAGGATTTTCAGTTTATACACTAAATATTTGAGATTGTAAAGAAAAATGCAGACAGTGCTGTTTTTTGAACAGCTTAATGTTAATTTTTCTTCATTTTCTGTAAAGTAATTCAAAATTTTGACACATTTCATATTTTGATTTAGGATATAAAATGCAGTGTTCCCAATGCATCAAAATAAAACATGTTATAAGGACCATGGCTTTAATCACATTTTCCACTATTGGAAAGGTAGATAGGTGAAGTGAAATTTCACCTTCAGGAGTGATGATACGCATTTGAAGTTTATATCAAGTCCTTTCACATGTTGCTTTAGACTCGCTCTGTGCTCCACTGCCATCAGATCAGCTTCACTGTCTCCAAATACAAAGTACAACAAAATTCTTCTCCACTCTTTATCTCGTGTACAGTATATACATACTGCTTTCCCCCCCCAGTTAGAAAGCTTAAAAACAAGGCCATGTCTGGATTGTGTGTTCTGCATCTGTTGCCACATCCTCATTCAGGCTCATCCAAGTAGCACACATGACTGAAAGGATTATATGGATCCAGCTTTCCAAGTCTTTTATCCACATTACACAAACGGCTGCAGAAAAATAAGCCTCAATTTGCATTTTTCAAATTGCTCATTAAGGTCTCTGAAAAGAAATCCCTAGATTTGGCTTTTTTTTTTACCGCTCAAAAATCGACAGTCTTTACAGAACATTACGATCAGTGACTTTGGGCTGAGTATGTGTCTTTGTTTTGTTGAAAATGGTCTAACAAACGTACAAATTATAGTTCCAAAATTAGATTGGATTAGAATGAACCAGATTAGATTTCAGATGAAATGGCAATAGGTTTTCTTGAATTTAATTTGGTAAAATTGCAGTAATCATTTGCCTTCATGAATGTGATTTAATTTCTTGTTCTTCAGACGTGTCAGTTACAGAAATGGGTATCAGACTCGACTTTTACTACACAGGTTAAGAGTTTTCCACTTTTTTTCTTCTGTTTCAGCTCAACTTTATCTTATTTGTGAACATTGTTCGAGTGTTGGCCACTAAAATTTGGGAGACCAATGGAGGGAGATGCGACACCAGGAAACAGTATAGGTTTGTACTGAGCAGTTTCTTGTTTCAGTATATTCCAAGAACTTTGTTGAAAAAAAGTCCAACAAAATTCTGGACGCATGCCATTTGCAGCCTTGAAGGATAAGCCTGCAGCTATAAATGTACTGTAGCTTAGTTATTTTTGACAAATTGCATGAAAACACCAACATCAACACTGCATTAGTCAGTCTCTCCAGGGGATTCATTTCATGCTACTGATATCTTGATGTACTGACAACAAACATGTATAATTTGATTTTAAAAAAATATCTAGTAATAACCGAGTACTTTAAACCCACTACAGAAGGAGAAAATCAAGTGGATATATAAACACTAGTATAGTATTAATATGGGATCAACTCAGTTTTTAAGTCTTCATCAGTTAGACTTAAAATTAACTTGTGCCTGTGCTCTTGTTTTTTGCTAATCTCTTTAAGATTTGAATGAATGCAAAATTATATCAAATAGATTTTATTCCCAGCCACTTCTTATAGATTCAACTCCTCACAACTAATATTCACTAATATGTAAACTCAAGCAAATGAGTACACACACCTGGTTCACCTGGAAGCTGCAGGAGATCCAATCACCTCATCCTCTACATACACCACAATGCAATATATTTCTGTTATTCTCTTTCAACTTTTCTTGTTTAAATGTATTGTTTCCATCCTATAGACACTTCATCTATTGCATGCCTATCTGTCCTGCAAGGGGGATCATACTCTGGTTATTCTTCTTGAGGTGTCTTCCACTTTTTTCCCCCCTTTCAAAGGTTTTTCCCCTTTTATGATGTGAGGGACTAAGGATAGGAGGGTATTGTGTTTCTCTTGTACAAATATGATTTTTGCCTATACAATTAAAATTGACTTGACAGTCAGATTTGTCTAAATATCACTAGAAAGCCTCACCCCAACCATTAACTATGACTTGCAGTACTTTCTACCCTTTTTGCTTTTAACATCCACAGTTCTGACATAGTTTAACTTCAAAAACTGTTAAAATGATCCACAAATATTTCACTTAGATTAGAGAGCAAATCTACAAAACTGAAACTATATCTGTGTATCAGAACTTCGTTTTTTACGGTCTTCCTCTCCGCTTTATCATCTCACAATCCCTACTCTGCATGTCAATGCATCCTTGGGCAACATAATTAAACCCAAATTGTTCCAGTTCAGTGTTGAAATGGGTGTGAATTATAACACAACATCCTAATCAGTGGCACCCTGTATGGCAGCATGTAAAGCCATCGGTGTATGTATGCATGTAGAATTGTTTGAATACATTTATGGTGTAAAGCGCTGTAAGTGGTTGGAAGACTACAAAAGCCTCGAACAAATGCCGTGCATTTAAACTGACATGCACAGACACATTTCCACATGTGCAATTAGAAAGATGCTACACAAATGCAATCTTTGTACCATTTACACATGCACACACATTTTCACATCTGCAATTCCCAGTATTGTTGTCCCCTGCTGCTGCTGCTGCTGACATCAGTGTGCCAGATTAACATAATTACGTGTTTTCCGAGAAGAGCTGCTGTTTTCAATGCTGTAAGCAAGGCTGATCTGTGGAAATGAGCAGACTATTAGCCAGCAAAGGTGATAGTGATCCTATCTGGAAGCCATACTGGGAGACAAAATGCAAGTCAGTGAAACCCATTGCATACATTTATGTGAAATCAAACTAAAACGAGAAAAGGAAAATAGGGCAAATAGGAAGAGAGCGCTGAGAAAACGCCAATCATTTGCCGACAACATTTTTAAAGACATAACTCACCTAGTCTTTGTGATAAGTACTGACGTTAGTGTTGTTTTGTGCCAACAGTGTGCAAATGAGGTATAATCATAATTAAGGGAGCACTCCCCATCAATTTTACTTCCAAATAAAGGGGATTAACAAAGATAAAGTTTAGCCACTGTATATAAAAAGGGAGAATATGCAGGAAGAGAGGGACCAGGTGAGGAAAAGTGCCCTGAAGCAGAGAAATTGCATGCAAGTCTAATTCTTCCACAGTGATTATATTGAAAAGCACAAATGATACACCCACACCTCGGCTCCTTAAGGTGCCACTTTGTCAACACGAGACAACATGCACATACACACAAATGAATACACACTTGTTTGCAAAGAACATGGCGACTGTGAGCTATGTGATGCTATAAGAGGTAAACAAAGCAGGATTTACAATACTACAATACTTTACAAGACCTTCAGGTATCATGATTCATTTTTTTTTCCCCTTTTCATTAATAATATGTGCAGGTGTCTGTCACTGTTGCTTCACCAAGATATTGTTTTCACTTGAATTGACTGTGACGATGAGATGATTGCTTTCAGCCGTAGCTAAATTGTAATTCATATACACATTAGAGATCCCACAGTGTCGTTGCCACATCTGCAAGCAGCAGGAGACACAGTTTGCTTTCCCTAATGCAGGATTTCTTCAAGGAACAATGAGGCCCCAACTACACAAAAATATTTGGTTTTCATCCACACACTTTTCTATCCAATCCAGCCTCTAAACCACACCGGCACAGCACTTATCCAGTGAATTTTCAAACCAGATAAATGAATGGAGAGATTAAAAAATATCAGATCAAGTGTAACGACTCCAATCCAGATCTTTCTCGGTCAAAGTGCGGTTTGCGCATACTCATAGACAAAGTGGTGGTTGTGATCAAAACAACGATAATGGCAGACATGTCTCAGGTTATGTCTATAATTTGCAGCTTTACATCTCAATTTAAGATTATTGCATGAAGTGCAAGTAGACCTGCATGTCATATAATCCTTGTAGATGCACCTGGGTTTTTGAATTCTGTTGCACTCTGTATGTTCACAACGTTCTTTCATGAAATTTTGCTTATCGACCACTACTGGCCTGGCATGGTATCGCAGGCTTTTAGGCAGATTGTATTCCTGTAGAGGTATAGATATTGTAGAGATATTTGTGGATCGGAGTGTGGAAAGAGAGTTTTTTTTTCCTTTTAACTGGTGGACGAAAATATCCAGTTAAAAAGAAATTTTAAAATTATATAACTGGATAAATACTGGATATATATAACTCTGATCATAAGCACTGTAATATAAATATATTCTATATATATGTTCTTTTTCCTAAGAACTTATATACCATTTTTGACAACACAAATTCAAAGTTGGGCTCCATACATATTTACATGCATTTGTCTCCATAGGAAACTGGCGAAGTCCACCTTTGTGTTAGTGTTGGTGTTTGGCATCCACTACATCATCTTCGTTGGGCTGCCAACAGCTGAAAGACTGAGCTGGGAGCTTCGCATGTATTGTGAGCTGTTTTTCAACTCCTTCCAGGTACTTTTCCCCCCGCCCATCAGTTGGTTATGGAATATACTCATATCAGAAAGCTCAGTGATTTCATGATGTTCAATTTGGTGTCAAGACGTTGACACATTTCAAAGATGGGGATCAGACATAGATCACACATAAAACACTTTTAAAAACCATTAAATGGCCGATGATTTCACTTTGTGCTGCTCCACAGACAGTTATTCACTGTGGGCAAAGTACTGGCTTATTGTATCTAAAAGCAGATCAGAACAGAGGGAAAAAAAATCACTTTTAGAGTGAAGCACTTCATGATTCAGTATAACAGTTGTGTCCTAAATTGACTCTGCCAAAGTATATACGAACAATTTTAAATTAGTTGGGGTTGCTTTTCCTAAACATTCACAAAATTACATTTCATGCCTAGTTAATTTATTTTGAGCTCAGCGAGACCAAAGTCTACTTTACGCTGTATGTAAATATTCATCCTTAATTGCTTCGATGACTGAAATTGGCACTTCATTGTAGAAATAAGAATAGATTGAGCATTAGCTAATTACACTGCAGGAGCTCAGCCAAAAGTAGAATATATGTCTACTCACTTTTATGTCAAATTATGGAGAAAACACATATACAGTATATATTTGTCTTAGATCTCTAGAAAAGTTTGCAGAGCATGGTATAATGCAGACGATGTAAGATAGAAAAAAAAGTGTTCCCTCATTAGAGTGAATATTAAGAGTCAGACCAATGTGCAACAGGTCTTACGCTACCAATTTAGCCAGATAATTGGCCTGCATTCATGCAGGAGAATTTAGATGAAAACCAGGCATTTCAAGGGAACACATACAAATTAGAGTAAAATTAAAGCGCATGACGTTGCTCAAAAGCCTTCCAATACACACTTCGCCACCAAAATGCTCTGCATTTCACAGTACTCACACATTCCCAAATAATTTGCAGTAGCAAATACATTTTAATCATCTTAAATGTTTCCTTCGAAGTTTTTGACCTCTATCAGGCTACGGATCAGATTTTTTAATAAATCCAGCCATAGCGATTGTTTCACTCATTCCACGAATTTACAGAAGGAGGCTGCATGCTTGTCATTATGTAAACAATTTAGAAAATATATGAAAAGTAGTTTTGCAAATGGCTCATGAGGAAGGAAACTGCTTCAACACATTTGTTAGTTCACCAGGATATAAGGATCTCATTTTGGCTCTTTATAAGTAGAACATCCGTTTATGGACTAAATAAGACTATTTGTATACATTGGAATTCATATTTAAGTTTAGTACTTTTTACAACCGTCCATATGCTGCAGACACAGTCGCACAGTTATAGAATGAAAATCTTTCTACACAGTTTCACACGGTGGCCTGAGACATGAGAGACAGACACAGCGGTCTACATCAATATAAGAGTTATTCAAAGTAGAGCTTTGATCCAACAAGTCATTTAAGTTAATAGACACTAATAATTATTATATAAAGACTCATTATGGATGTTTGCAACTTTGTTGTGCCCAGTATTTTCAAAGGCAAGAGCTATGCTCTAGAGAAAAAGTTGAAGAAAATAGTGTTAATTGCTTCTTTTTTCCCTGTTTGACGCATAGTCTTGTGAGCATAGTTATCAAGGTTAACTCAATTAATATAATAATATACAGATATACAGAAAAATAACAGGACAGGTTAATTTGTTGCTGGTGAAATACAACAACCCACATAACGTTTACCCATTTATGTTCTCATTAAAAGACAGACAAAACATATTGTGCATATTTTGTTATGTATAATTACTGTCAGATAGTAGGACTGCACTTTACAGGACCTTTACAGGAATTACAGGACTTGACTCTAATTTCCTACTCGCAGCATCAATCAGAACAGCTTCTACAAACCACAACCAGTCATCAGCTGACTGACCCTGTTCATTCACAACCAGATCCATCCCATAATATCACCTCCATTAACGTCAGCTTCACTTACCTGTCACTGCTCAGCCTGGAGTCACTTTAGCGTCGTCCGGTTGTTTTTCCACCGTCTGTAATCCGATAAAATGAACCCAGAACATCAGGAAACTTCTTCAACTTCTTCCTCCTCGTCGTCATGGAGACAAACACCGTCAAACACCGTCTTAGTCCGTGTTTACGTCCCACTCGCGTCACAGCGAAGTGATGCCGCTGTCAGACTCTAATTATCCGTTCATCAGCATCAGGTGTGTAACAGTGAGATGTAGAAACACAGCTGCTGTTAAACTGTTAATCACCTGTCTTCTCTTTGTGTTTTAATGAAGCCGAGTTGTGCATTAGCCTTGTTTTACCTGCTAGCTAAATATAAATAACACAAAATATCACCTTGACGAGAACGTGATAGTCACGTTATGACGCATTCACGGACACACAGGCTGTCAGATTTTACAACTTCCGGCAGCTCTACAAGTTTGAGCCTGAATTTTTAACTTCAACTTTCTTGGGAGGACGGGCTGATTTGTATGGAGTTCCTCTGGTGACATTTCATAAAAAAAATAATAAACTCATTTTTTTTAAAAATAATCTCAATATGGTCTACTGCAATTAGAAAGAAACTTTCAGGCCATCAGCTATCAACTGTTTCATCATCTGAAAACAACCAAGCAGTTACACACATGGTTATGCTGAATAAACCACTCGGGCCCTTGCTAAAGACCTTCATTAGTAGAATCAGGTTTGTTAATGCTTGGTTGGAACAAAAGCCTGCACCCACAGCAACTCTCCAGGACCAGGATTGGAGACCCATGTAGTAAGTAGACCACTTGATCTGGGCACCTTAAATGCATGACACTTAGGGCGAAAGAAGGGGCGAAAGCGTCAAAGCGCAGTCCCAAAGTGACATCATGCATTTTTAAGAGGGTAAATGAAAATTACTGACCTCTTTTAGTGGGTACAAGGCATATACCATGTAGACTACACTGCTGGGTTGGAGAAGAGGAATGAACGGAGCAGGTACAGCTCTTCCTTAAGGTCAACTGAGGGAGAACTCACAGAACCTTCTCTGACCGTGTTGAACAGGACCCACCTGACTCAGCTATGCTGCATCAAGCAATTCCACTTTCACGGTGGAGGAACATGAGGTGAGGTGAACCAGAGGACTGCTGCTGGACCCTTCCTCTGGTTGGGTTAGCTGGAGTCCTTACCAGAATTTTTAACCAGTTCCCGCCCCAGTCTATTTCCCTACCTACCTGAAATCCTCCACCATAGCCCCCCCTAGCCAAAAACCCTCACCACTAGCCTTAATCACTAGCAGCATCAACGAGAGGGAGAGGAAGAGGCTGGACAAGGTGATCAGGAAATCCAGCTCAGTCCTGGCCTGTTCCCTGGATTCAGTACAGGACGTAGGCGACAGATGGGTCCTGGCAAAACTGACCAGCTGGATCAGGGGTCGTGACCCCTGCAGGACGCAGTGTCTGTTCTGGAGAGAAGCTTCAGTAACGACTGATCTAAATGCAATTTCCCCACTGTGGGACAAATAAAGAGTTATCTTATCTAGCTTAATGGCTGTTGGCCAGTAGATGAAATGTATAGGAAAACAGGTTTTGAGTCCACCACTCCAATTTGTCCCACATCAGTTTAATTACCAGCCTAACAGAAGCACAGAGGCTGCTCTTCGTAGGCTATGGCTCGGCGTTCAACAATACCACACACGATAACCACGCAACCACCTGCTTCTGGACTCATAACTTGACAGGATGAGAGTGGGCACTCAGCCTCAGCACTGGCTCCCCACAGGGCTACGTGCTGTACTCTCTATACCCACGACTGCATCAGAAACACCATGGTACCACTTATCATCAATGAGGACCGTGACAGGCGGGTGGCTGATTTCTGTTTCCTGGTAGTCCACACGACCTGGGGAGTGACCTGCTAAAAAAACGCCAAGCAGAGCCTTTTTTTATTTCCTGAGAGTGCTCACTCAGGAAGAATAATGTCACTTAGAGGCTGTTTGAATCCTTTTATCGCTGCTCCATTGAGAGCATGGTAGCAGTATGTGTGTTTGGTACAGCAACAGCAGTAGCACAGCAGCCCAGAGGGTCGTTGAGTCGGCACAAAAAAAACAATCATCAGATCACATACTGAAGGTGACTGCTGCCTCAATGGGATCCAGAATATAATCAGGGACACGTCCCATCTGGGTCTCAGCCTGTTTGAGCTGCTGCCATTAGGCAGACAGTACAGAAGCATTAAAACCAGGCTGAAGAACACCTTTTTACCCTGCTGCAGTAAATGCACATAATAATAATAATATAATTCTATTTTGTAAAATAAAGATCAAGAATCTGAACATGTTTTATACTACTTTTATACTTAAACTCCATCGGTTTTGTATGTTTCAAACTCTTCTACAACTTCACTCTTTTGAAAATGAAAACATTGAAACCCCTAGAATCTTAAAAGGGGGGTTGAATAGAAACAAAGAATTTGTTAGTGTTGCTGGTTTCCGTAGGCTGTTCTTCTTTACAGAGTGCACAGTGTTGATTTAGACTTCTGAGAATGTCATTGCCAGGTTGTCTTATCATGGGCAAAGATGTGCAAGAAGAGATATTGATGGTCGCATGTATTTTCTCTTAATACACTATCTGACGAGGGCACACTGTGTCCTTCAACCTCTTATCATAGCAGGAAGCAAGAACAAGGTATAAAACAGAAATTGTTTGTCTTTCTTCTTTTTCATTGGATAAGCAAAGGGATGACAGTGCCTCACCTGGGAAATCCTTATCTTTATTAAATAATACATGCATTACTGAGATGAGAATGTCATCCCGTAAATGCTTGTGATCATCCAATGCCTACTACTGTGGGTCTATAATAGAGTTTTTATCTCTTGACTTGGATCTCACTGTAATCGACAACTGTGTTTTTCATTCCTGATCCTGGGGCAACCTGACATGCATGTTTTTATTTTACATCTGATTGGAAGAAACGGGTCCTTATCAGGCTTCTGCAGAGCTTGATAATGATAATTTGAATCAGGCTTTGAAAGAAGGAAACATCTAAAAACATGTAGTGCAGGGTGCCCAAAGGCAATGACTGAAAAACACGGATCACTCCTAATATATATATGTCAATGTCTTCTCTTTAGGGTTTCTTTGTGTCCATTATTTATTGCTTCTGCAATGGAGAGGTGAGTATATATATGTATATATATTTCCTCCAAATGATATTAATCATAACAGAAACCCTCCAAAACTGAACATTACATTTTAATATAATGTAAGGCATAGAAAATATAGACAACAGGTTTTCAGTCACCAACCATTCCAATGAAGTATTTTCTAACCTACCCCAAGGTGCTGACATTACATTGAAATTACCAATGTTTTCTTATTTGAGATTCATTACTTGCCTCAGCATTAAGTGGCAGAGATAGAAAACAAACACAATGCTAGTGAAGGCAAACATCTAGCAAAGAACCTTGATGTTTTTCCCAGTCGTTGGCCGAAACCAAACTTTGCTAGTCACATGAATCCAGAAGAAAGTAGGCCTCATTGATGACCTGCAAACCCTAACCCCAACATAAATAACGAGATTAAAAGTCTAAAGCCATGCTACAGTACTGACTCTGTGAGACTCTACATTAGACGTGAGCTAATGCCAGCGTAATGAGAATGTTAACATGCTGATGCTTTAGGCGATGACGTTCCCCACCAGGATGATCATGATGGTGCAGGAGTAGAAATTCCATAGCATTTAAGAGGATTCCTGGATTTTAAAACTTAAAAATAATCCCCATGCAGTGAGATTCACAAGGCACAGCAGCGTGTAGTTTAATTTACAGTTTTTATATAGAAGTAGATATTTGCAAAAAAAAAAGACCTTCTATTATGCATTCTGTTACCATTTTACAACATCCTTGATGTTTATTGTCTCCTTTATACCCATTTCCACAGGTCCAGACAGAAATAAAGAAGACATGGACCCGCTGGAATCAGACCTTTGAGTGGGAAGTTCCTGTGGTCTGCGGCTGCTACCGTTACCGCTCAGTTGTCGTCGGCCTCAACCACAACAGCACCTGCAACCAGTCCCACCAGGCGGGAGCTGGTCTGGCCACGCGCTCCACCACACTTTCCTCGAGCCATGCTTATCGCAGCACAGGTCCTCCCATGATCAGCATGCACGCCACCCTCCCGGGATACATGATCAGTAACTCAGACCCATCCATACCAGAAGAACCCGACGACAGTGCCCCCAAGCAGGTGGACGATATCTCGCTGAAGGAGAATCTGCCTGTTTTTAATGTCATTGCTACAGTCGAGGATGAAGAGGAAACACTGTAGTAGCTAACAACATCACACGAAGGGGATTGAACAAACAGGATCTTTAACAAAGCATGTTGGTCTTGGCTAAACTTTAAAACATCAATGGGTACTACTTGTCTTGGCCCTGTATGTTACTGATCGCTGACAGATTATTGTCTAAGGACCCACTTAGTGCTATATAGGTTGAATGCAACTATTTCAACAGAAACAATACAGATGTTTGTAGGATTCAACGGAAGGGCAAGCATTTTTGAGCATTTTTTAACATTTCAAGTGTTTTTTCTCAGGAGGGCAGCACCATAGTGCTCTCTATTGTCCAGCAACCAACTGGAGGCCATTTGGTTGCTAGGTCACGGATCGATGCTGCACAGCAGTTTCCGGTAAAGTGCACTTTTCCTGCTGTGCCACACCTGGGGATAAACCATAATGGGTGAAAAGCACACAGAATTCTAGCGAAATTTACATTTAAATAGGTACCTATTAAACTGGGAGAAATGGGCAGTAACAAAACAGGTGCAAAGTTTTACAAAAGATAAAAATGAGAGCACCAGCAGCATGGCAGCTGAAGAATAAAAACTGGAATGGGGAGACAGGAGGAACTTTTGTTCTTGGCAGTGTGTGACTTTCAACCTGCAGCAGAGTACTTCATTTTTTTAAAAAAGTAATTATCATTTTCTCCGTATCGCTCAAAGTGCCACAGAAAATGTAATTTTCATTTATTGAAGGAATGTCCATCCCTCCTGTTGGCTTGAGGATTTACTATGTTTTCATCTTCTCTTATTTTTAATTTAATCATTTTAATTCTCATATAAATTAATATATTTATTTATTCAATTACAATTACAGTATGCAAGAGGAGTCAGTCAGTGTCATGGCAAAATGATGTTTGCTTGTACAATCAGCCTACTTATTGTTATCACCTTGAACTGCTCACATTAGTGGATTCCCTTGCTATGTTTATCACCTGTAAGCAAGGCACATGAAGTGGCCCCAGTCAGTATCACATAATAGTTGATATGGCACAAAATGCGACAGCATCACAAGCAAGATATTTCTAATTATCACCAGTCGAGGCCTCTGATGGCTCTATGCATGTCTATCTTCGTGACAGAAATGGTTATTGTCATTGTACACATTGTAAACTGCTGAATGGTGTTTAATGTTTTCAACAGCTACCTGTTGAGCTACTCTTTAATTTTCTAGCTAACAATGTGTACCAGATAAATTATTTCTTATAAATAAATTATTCCATCATAACACATTGTAAGATATGCTTCAGTGACCTTGATTATCCACTCCTGCTTCCAATTACTAACTACTGGTTTTGTAATCAGCCAAACCCACTCATGTGTTCCCCTGTCAGATTGTGCTTTGCATCCCTTGTATGTTGAACACTAAGTACTGATCTTTTTTTTTTACACTGATTATTTTTCTTTTTTCTTTTTTAAACCATTCCTGCAGGTAGTTTTGTTTTGGATTAACAGTAAATACTTTCCTTTTCCTTTTGCCATTTCATATCCTACGGTTTCCTGATATTTCTCCCTTTTTGTTCAGTTTTGTGTCACTTTATGCAGTGATGAAACTGCCCTGGGGTCATGAGAGCTATGGAGATAGATTCATTTATTGGGGAGATTTTTGCCTTTATTTAGATTGAAAGTCAAAAGATAGACAGGCAGCTGTGATTTGAGCTGTGAACTCACTGCGCAGGGCATGCTCGCCCATATGGTATATGCCCTAACCACTTGGGTATCACTTAAACAGTTAAAAAAACATGACTACAAGTTTCCATTTTGTTGACCCGTTGGCTGATTCTGAACATTAGCTGGTGGAGGTGGTTTTGGTGCTGGAGGATACAATGAGTGTTTTTATTTTGTTAATCTGTTCATACAGTGGTGGTGGGGGTGTCAGGGGAAGTGGTGGCGGTGATCTGAAAGGAGGAGAGGTGAAGAGACCCCAATGGCTGCCCCAGTCGCTCCACGTAATCACACCAGACACTTTCTGCACACTGAAAGCATCTAGGGTTTCTCAAATCTTCAACTTCACAACTTCAATGGCATCTGGCACTTTGGAGAAGTAGTTTCTTCACAGATGAATTACGGTTTTAACTGTACTGGGCAGATAGCTGACATCAACTATGGTGTTGTGTGGGTGAGCGGTTTGCTGAGGTCAACGTTATGAACAGGGTGCCCCATGGTGGCGGTGGGGTTATGGTATAAGCACGCATAAATTATGGATCATGAATACAAGTGCATTTTATTGAGGTCAACTTGATTGCACAAAGATACTGCCATGAGACCCCGAGGCCCGTTCTCGTGCCATTCATCCAGCACCATCACTTCATATTGCAGCAGCGACAGCATGTTCTAATTCCTGCCAACAGCCAGAGTGGACCAACATTCCACAGGCAACAATCAACAGCCTGATCAACTCGATGTGAGGACGATGTGTCGCACTGTGTGACGCAAATGTTGGCCAGAAATGCGCTTGCATCAGTTCCTTTAAATGAATCTCATATTACATAACACCCGCATTCTTGATAACCTAATAATTAATTCACTGATGAAAAGAATTTGATAGGATTTTTTAATAGTATTTTAAAAGATATTACTATGTAGAAATGGATGTTGTACTGTTGTGATTTTAGTATCTAATTATTATAAATGCTGCAGTAACACAATTCAAGATAAAATGTAATGGGATTATAATATATATAATCAAATATATAGATAATAAATAAACTAAATACTGGTAGCAGAGACAAAAATGGTAAATTAATGTTATTCCGATAACATACATGTGCCAACCCTGCAAACGGAGCTCAGTGACCCACTTGTTTGTAAACAAAATGTTTGGGGCAGGTTAAAGCATTTCTACATGTGTTCTCCTAAAGTTCTGGAACTTTTACCATGTTTAGCATACATATCTGACATTATATAACTAACAGAAAACCAGAAAAAATATGTCCAATATTATATTATATTATATATTATACTCTTGTGACTTTTATTAATTTGTATGTTTTTCATATGCCATTAATTAAGAGCCACACCTATGTCTATATATATAAATAATATATATGGAATGTGTCACTTTCTTGCAATTGGCATTCAAAGCCTGCATGTAATGATTATTCTATTACAAAATATTTGAAAAACTTCATAGCATGCTCTGATATTGGAGGGAGGTAATACAAGACTAATGAACAAATGGGAAGGTTAGTGGATGCAAAAACATATGAAACACAACATAAAGCTACAGTATATTCCTAGGGATTTTCTGAGTTCTCAAATGAACATTGCTTACATCCATTAAGGTTGTCTGGGAACATTTCAGAACCACTGCTGTTCTTCACGTCAGGCCCCAGGATATCTGTAGGAACTTGGTGTCTGATCCCAAAAAGACTGCAGGTTTTCTTTAATATTAGGTCAACGATCTCCTCCTCCTCCGAGGGCTGAGTAAAAGAGGAGGAAAAATCATTGTTTGTGACAGAAATTATTAGAGAGGTTCTTGACCCACCACATGCTCTAATCATGAAGCATTGCATTACATCTAAGTGTCATTGTCAAATCGCAAAAAAAGAGGGTAAAGAACAATATTTCTAATGAGGCGTAGCTCACACTCATTTATTTCAACAAACAAAACAGAAAACTTGCTGAACCACGGAAATACATGCATCAGAATTATGAGTGTGTGTTGTTCCTTTTATTTTCATTGTAAAATAAACTTTATCATAACTCTTAATAAGAAGGTTTATAGGAGTGAAATCAACATTGCATGTGGAGCTGTAATAAGAGCTGCAATACTAATTAGCTGGAATCATTTTCATTTATTATCCACCATCACCAGAGGGGAATGTATATCTCTTAATCTGTGCTCCACTATATTGATAACAGTGTTTGGTGTTAACAAAGTATGTTAACCTTGTCAGCAGCAAAGTGATTCAGCCCCAAAACAGGAATATATTGTGTGTATGCTTAGAATAATACTGTATGTAAGCAGTATAGATAATTATTTTTGGCTTAAACATATTTGTCTTAAAACAACTACTCATGATACATTTTACCTTGTGATGTGTTTGCTCCTGATCGAATGCCACAAGGATCACTGAGATGAAGAGATTGAGAACCACAAAGGTCATGAACACAGTACAGGAACCAAAAAGTAATGCACCAAGCAGAGGGTTGCTGTCCAAAACCTGGTAAACAACAAATCGACTTGGAATCAAACATACTTCATCAAAGGAGAGAGAAAAGAAAATCATGATCCACTCAAGTTATTGGTTAGAGATACCGCTCTATGCACATATTATTAATCCGGAACAACAGTTAAGTAGGTTTAGATTTCACATACCTCGGCATAGTTAAATATGCCTATCTGAAAGCTGATGATGGTCAGGAGAGCATCCATGAAACTACTGTAAGTGGACAACTTCCAGCCATAAATCATGTTGCACTAAATAGAAGAAGCACGGTCATTGTATTAATTCCAACATTAAAAGGATTAAAGAAAGATAAAACGACGAATAAAATGAATTACAAATCAACCTTAATCCTACCCCCCCATGTACATCATGATTAGAAGTATACAATACTAAATCAAATCAGTTGTTTTTACATAAATGAATAAAACATCAACAGAGGAATCACAAATCATTTCTAAGAGGACATTTTAGAAGGTAGATCAAATCAGAATACTCCAATTCATGAATATATTAAAAACAACCACGCACAGCACCACTCTCTACCAGTAGCTCCTTTGTGTTATTTCCATAATAAACCCCACTACGCTTACCCAGTATTGACAATTTTATTTTTGAATGTGCTGTATGCATCCTTGAGGAAAAGGTGATGAGGGTTAGGGACTTATTATTATGATTATTAATTTTATTAAGTCCAGATGACAGCATGAATTTTTGTGTAGGGGGAAGACACTCACCAGAAAGGAATATGCCATCAACATGATGACAATAATCAGAAGAAAACCAGATATTTCGCTCCAGGCTCGCTGCAGTGCGGCTGTGATCATGTTCATCTTGGGGTTTAATCTAAGCAGGTGCCACAGTTTTATGGTGGCGAGCAGAACCAGGAAGGCAATCAGATACTGGAGTGTTGAGTTGGCTTTGGCTGTCCCATGAAAACTTGCAAATCTACATACACACACAATAAAGACAAAAAAAACCAGACAAATCATTAAATAAAGAAGCTTTTAAAAGCAAACCTCCTATAACAATATGAACCCGGCTTGAATGTAGTTTATGTTAGTCTCACTGGTCTTTGTTATTTCGGTAGTAGGTCATATCACGATTCCAAAGCAGAGTCCTCTTGATGAAGAAAGCCACAGCGGTCCAGCTCAGTAGGATGATAGTCAGCTCAAGAAGGTTCCATTTGCTTCTGAAGTATGCCCACCGCTGCTGCTTCATTAATTTGGCCTGAGGAAATAAGGAAAATGGTTAAATGTAACACAACAGGAGCCAGTTTGTGTGAATGCAATTGTATATTTTATGTATGTATTAAATGAAATTATATTGTTCCAATATTCATTATAATATAACAAATAATAAAAAAAGACAGCCTGCTCGTGATGTGACATGGCTGCCATTTCCTTTCATGCTTTTGTTCTCACAAGCCTTCTACTCTTATGCCGCTACAGAAAAATCTCCCGTCAAATAAGAAACAGTCACAAAGCCTCAGCTTCAGGAAAAAAAAATAGCAACTGTAGTAATGATTATAAAAGGAAAGGAGAAAATCATTTGAGCAATTATTTGTAACGGCTTTGGAAGCCAGAGTCACAGCTGAGAAGACATCAGGGTGTTGCTCTCAAGCGCATCAACCAACACGGTAGTTGTTTAAATTGGAGGACTCGTTGAGCAGCAAGAACAATATAAACTCTCTAAAATGTGGAAAAGTACCTGTGCACCAAGCATCCATAACAGCATTAATTATTTAAAGATCCCCTCCAGACATGGTTTAAGATAATGTCAGTCAGTCATTTTCTATACCTGCTTATTCCTCATTAGGGTCGCAGGGGCACACACACCATTCACTCACACCTATGGGCAATTTAGAGTTGCCAATTAATCTCAGCATGTTTTTGGACTGTGGGAGGAAGCCAGAGTACCTGGGAGAACATGCGCTAACCTCTGCACCACTGTCGCCCTAAAGATAATGTACTTTGGATAATAATTTGTGTCTAATATGAATTTTTCACAAAAAAGTCAATAGCCTCATCTACACCTTCTCCCTCAATATTTCTAGGATCTATGAATATGCAAATATTTTTCATTTCAACAGATGTCTCCTACTTCCCTGTAAAGCATGTTCTCAGTGTATGTGCATTGGAGCCATTAGGGGAGTGCAAAAGGTAAAAGAAAAAGTCAAAGTAAAGGTGCTTTATTTGTCATTTTAAAAGTGTACGAAAAGAAACTGCAAATGTCAGATGGAAAGTTAGTTGTGAGCCGCTGTCACTGATTGTGCCGCCACGGATCAACCTGACCCAAGTCTCCCGAATTGCATTTCATCAAGCACAGTGAGAAACACCACCTTTCTGTGTGTGTGTTACAGTATTGAAATCTTTCAGAAGACATATTTATAATCTCTATGATTATAGGACACATAACGGGACATCAAAATCACAAAAATTATAGGTAATGGTGTATGGACACGGGCAAAAATGTCTTGAAAAGAGGTAAATTAGGATTGAAATATGATGAGTGCTGCGACAAAGCAATTGATGTGTAGAAGTAATCAGGAATACAACCACAGAAAAGATGAATGCAATATCCTCAACATTTAAGCCATTAACACATATTTTTAATGTCTTCAAATGTGATATAATAATTTAAGAGGCACGGTACAATCAAAGCTAGTTATATAATATCTTGTGTTAATTATTAGGTGTAAAACTGGGAAACATGAACTATGGAGCTGTTTGACAGCTACTCTGAATGAGATGTAAATTATTTCTTGAAGTGCAGAAAATTGGATTTGATGCATTAACCACATAGCCGTTTTGAACAGTAGCTTTATCAAATATTAAACCTCAAATAAAAATCTCTTATGCTAATTAACCACCTTGTTAGATGGATTGTTGCAGTTACAGCATGACGGGCATGTTTTGGGGGAAATTTTCCAGCAAAAAAACATCTATAGGAAGGCTAGTGTTTACCTGCAGAAACATGTAATAGAAGATGAAAATCAAGTATATGATCTCGGCAGTCATAACAGAGATGTAGAGACCACCGATTGGCTGGTAAAGGCGAAGAGTCTGCAGCTCGCTCTGGAACTGAAATGCTCCTGGAAAATCAATAGACAATTTTATTTAAACACATGCAGGCTAGCAGGCTCTTCAAACAGAACACAACATATTGATGTGGAGGAAGAAACAGTGAAAACAGTGTACTGTATTCACGGGTTGAAATTCCAAATCGTACAGAAGCAACAAAATCTGCAGTTTAAAGCTTTAATTGGATTATCATGGAAATTTTTAGGAGCAAAACCACAACCTTACCTACAGCTGTGGTCTCCAACAAGAGTGTGACGATGCAGAAGAGGTTTATGTTGGCATTATAAATGGTGAACTCAACAAAGATCGCCCTTGTATAAATATCCAGCCATTTGTTCATGAATAGATATTCAAGGGTGCTGCAAAAGATGTACACAGAAACATGTTTACTTACTTTAAAGGTCCCATATTATGCAAATTATCACTTTCATGTTTTTTTCTTTCATTTTATTGTTTAAATTCATGTACGCAATGTTATGTTTACTTAAAGTTAGAATATGCACAATTCTCCTTAAAAAAGGACTTATTACAAAAACAATCCCTCTCATCTCATCACTTTTAAACCACTAGAAGTGCATTAGGCTGCAGAGGCTCTGCCCTCTGCCTGTATTTTTTAAGATTTTCTTATTCTTTTGTTTTGCTCAGGATGAATCAGGGCATTAACCTTTGTAGCAGTGTGTGTTTTACATAATGACAGCACACAGAGTCTGCAGCCTGATTTCAATCCCAAGTCAGGGCACTTGCCCTGCTATTTGATGACTTCTTTGTATGCTACAAAGAGGCTTTATGATGGAGAAATGGCCTGTGATGAGAATGAGTGCTGTTGCCCTGACTGTTTGACCGACATACATGCAGACAGAAAGCTCTCATTCATACAAAATTGGTAATATAGAACTTTCCCTCAGGTGTTGTGCGGAGATATGGGTGTGTTTATTCTTTAGAATGAAACCGATGTGAAACACTTAGAAATAACGTAGTTCTGCTACAGCCGCTTGCTCTCTTCATTCATTCTCGCTCAATTGTTAAATCCTGGATATTCTACCTTTAACCAGAGCCTAATGTTAGCTTGCAGTCTAGTAGAAAAAAGGGGAAAGTTTAGTTTTTTTATATTTTATTATGCATATCTGTTTGCTGATGTAACACACCTGCTCGCATTTTGGGAATCTGGGCCGAGTTCCATGACAAAGCCTCCTCCTCTGTAGAGAACCATTTTGCCCCAAAATGGGTAAGCTCTGAGCTGAGCCTCTGTCTGGTACTTCCAGGGACTAAAGGTGGCCATAGAGATGTTATCTCTGACAGAGGGATTCCATCCTGGGTCGTAGGAGCCCATGTCCTCCACCTCCCAAGAGTATAAAGCATGACAGTCCGGCACAAACTGGAGCATTGAGTCTGCAATCTGACAAGAGTCCTCTGCACCCTCAGTTGTCGAATACGGGCATTGCCCACTAGTTTGGAGTTTCCATCTGTGATGAATCCTGGAAAGTACATTTGAAAGTCTGTTTTTGGCTCTGCTCGCCAGCTGCAGACTTGAATTTTGTTTAGCTCCCCAGCACGCCAACATTCTTTGGCACAAGAGGGCAATGTTCTTCCCAAAAAGCAAAACAGCATGTGAAAATTTTACTTGCACAAGGCAGCGTAAATCCTCTTTTGCTCACTGAGCAGAGCACATTTATATGATAAAAGAAATGTGGGAAAATTGTTTCTGTCATTACGTTTCCTAAATAATAAGCAAAAGATTCTGGCTTTGTGTCACGACGGCATGGAAAAACAAAAGCTGTATTTCGGATACATATTCCTTGTTAATCAAACCGCAATTAAGGCTGAAAACTATATTCTACATCTATAAAAAAAAAAAAAAAAAAAAAAACCTCCAGACAAAAGAGACAGTCTCATTCAGGCATACATTTTTACCTGGATAAACTCCAAAGAGGTTACGGAGTAGAGATGTGTTGGCCCAAGTGAACACGTCTCCGAGACTCATACTGTCTGAGATGTCTCCACTGAAGCTATTCTGGATGTGCTGGTTCAGGAAGAAAGCGTTTGGGTCTCTCTGACCATAAGCCACCAGCAGCAACATCCACATGAAGCCCAGGTAGGCTGCAAACACACAATGAAACACCATCACCCATTACACTTCTCCAAATTGAACTGAAATCATCACAGCTACAGAATTGCATCGTTGTGACCGCACAAGAAAAGTTAAATATATGAATGGGACAAAATAAAAAACAAAGCCCAGGTAGATATTTAGTTATATGTGAAAATATAAGTTAATTAGAATATATAGGATGCTGCATCTCAGTATTATGGATATTGATGAGCTTTCATATTTCAATATTAAATTTAATTGATTGGTTTATGATTCAGCTCCATGGTTGAGGTTGGTATTTGACATATACTGTAGTTATAAGTCATGCGTCTCTATAGCAAAAGACTTCCAGTAACCTAGTTTCTGAAATAGAATCTTTACTATTAAACAAATGTCTGTGCTTCTATATACTCAATATCTCTCGGAGGAGGGCAAATGCTTTCTGTTCCTTGATCTTGTTCACCCTCATCTTCTCAATGTCAGCAGGAGGCGGTGGCTTATAAAGGCTGCTGTCCCGGCTGACTGTTTCTGTGCCCTTACACTCATCTGTGGGTGCAGAGTTGTGGCAAAACCTTAGCAGTCGAATGACTTCAAATTAGAGACAGAAATTGTATCTTGAGTGTTTCACTTTCACCTGGATTTCCTACTAACGGCACATTTTCCAAATTCCCCACTTCAACTTTCTTTATTACAAGTGCGAAGAAGACTGCGAGACATAGCACCTGTGGTAAGAGCCATTAACATAAATGAATACAGATATATATCTGGCATGTGCTCAGGAATAATTATCCGTGTTTAAAGTTTTAATTAGAACTATGACATCAAGATATTTAGAACACATACATTTAATTGGACTGGTGAGATGAGGTATTTTTTTTCATGAAGAGGAGAAACATAATTCTCACCTTTAATGGCTGAATAACAAAGATACTCAGAAAAGATGAGACAATCATGGATATCAACCAGCTTATAGAGCGTTCCTTTCCAAATTTCAGTCCATAGAGCATTATGAAATAAGCCGCTCCAACACTGGTTGCAATCACTATTAGCCAGCCAACAAAAATAAACCACCATGGTAGCCAGCTGCGACAGCAAGCCCTTTTCTTCTTGCTATCACCATCTCTGCTGTCTGCAAAGTTCAACCTGCAAGTAAAGTCAGTGTCAATTGGAAGCACAATCAAAACAATCCTCCTGTGTTGATCAATAACCGATAAGACAAACAACTAAAAACTAAAACAAGAAGATGACAAATTTTATTACTATTCTATCAAACCTCTGGCATACTGTGTAAAGTAAAAATGCACACAATTAATATGCACAAACCCTTTTAATAAATGCATTTTGTACTTTTTCTGGGTGGGCTCAGCTAAGTTTGTGCAGCTGGATGTAACATGCTGATCTTCCAGGAAGCCCTTCATGCCCTGGACTTGCTGCAGAGCCTGCCTGTAGCTGTCTGGGTTGGGGAATCCAGAGGAACCCAGCAGACTCAGGTCTCTGTCAATGTGACACAGCTTCCGGTATAGATAATGGGTTTTGTCGCTCTCCATCTGTATTCCATTCACTGTTGTCTTATGTTGCACAGTAGCACCGTTTTCTGGAAATATAATTTGTTAAAAATGTCAGAACATGCATGCGAGACAATTCACCCTACGCTCATGTGTTAAAAAAAAGAGCCTCTACCAACTTAAATCTTTGCAGCTTTAATAGGCAATTATTTACCATAATTATATATTTTTTGCATCTAACAGTTCCTGCTGCCTCCCATGAGGCTTTGACAGCCCGCATGCACTTCTATCCTTTCCTATATTATGACACGTCTGTAGAAATTATCATAGTAGCCACTATTCACAGCAGGACAAACCTGGTATCTGAGGTTGAACAAAGTCGTGAAGGTTCTGTATTTTAGACCGTGTGTTAATCTTGTTGTTCTGTCTGATCAAGTCGTCCACCACAGAAAGGACAGCATTGATGTCGACTTGTTGTCCAGGCCCAGATTCAGAGCCTGAGCAAGGGATGTTGCTTTCCACAGTCTTATAGAGTGAACGGGCCATTCTCATGATATCCTGAGACCACACAATGTGTATTATCACTTGGATCCTCTACTTTACTCTAGCTGTTTAGTATTAGGTGCAAACAAGAGGAAATGTCTACCTCTAGTAGCAGATGAAAAACATGCATCACTTACCTTGATGACACCGTCTGAAGTCACACTGCTGTTCATGTTAGTGGTGGCAGTCTGTGAGGAAGTCTGTGAAGTGTTCTGTTCAAGTACATCTGTTCTGTCTGGTTTGCACTTGCAACAACATTTCATCCAAGGATGAGTGTTTCTGAAGATGCTAACTATAAGAATATTTATTGGAAACATTATGAGAGAACTCTGAACTCCAATCATGAACTGCTGCCATGTGAACTCAAAGTGACCTGTGAACATACAGGGAGAGAGAGTTAATTGTTTTAATGCCTTTTCCATTCACAAAATAATAAATAAGGAATTTGGCAAAAAAAATTATAACCATATATATATATATATATATATATATATATATATATATATATATATATATATATATATATATATATACACAGTATATATATATATATATATAAGTTTACTGTAATATTCATAAAATAGAGAGAAATACACAAATAGCGCAGATAAAGGAAGATCTCTGGCTACTTGTTTTATAGAGTAAAATGTACTGTCATGAAAATGTGTTGTACCCAGATCCATGATCTGCTCAGAAGGGTCTGTTGGGATGCCATAGAACATGATGCTGGTCAACATGGTACATAGCAGCAGGGAAAAGCAGCAGGACGCCCTCTGAACACAAGTGAAAGTGCTGCTAGGTGGTCGACCTATCACAGAGTACCACAGGTGTCCATCACTGAAATCCGTTGTTGTCTTCATGAAGAACAAATTGCTGGAAAATAAAAGATACAAAGTGTTGTAATCAAGGTTATTTGTTGTTTATTACTCCAAATGATTTTCCCCTTCATGAGATTCTCATCTCTGCTCACATGACACAAACTGAAGTGTTAAAATGTTGCTAGTCCAGTCGAAAATTCTATCCTAACTGCTGGTTTTCACTTTTCATTTGACGTGTCATATTTCAAAAAGTCATTCCATTTCATTGCAATTATTCTGTGCTCTTATCACTCAAATTCATATGTAATTTTGAGCCTTTGGATGTTAATTATGCGTTTGTGCGCATAGATTTGTATCTGCAGAACCTTGATGCTTTTACCTTACCTGAATTTTTTCAAATCCATTTCTGTGGAAACAGAAAACACTTTATCAAGGGAGCAGTCCCCCATGTCTATGGCCAGCCAGGAGTTACACAGAAAATGCCATTTCTGCTCAGTCTGTAAATCCTGCACCATGATGTTGCTAACATACCTGGATAAAACAGACATGTAATGACTCTTCAACTTTTAAACTAAATAATTGTATTAATTTATATGTGACTAGTCTAAAAGTTCATATTGCATCCCAGTTGACAGACTGACTATTACACTAAAGTCATCATCAAGACAAGTCATCATCTGTAAAGTCAAGAACATGGTCAGTAACCAGTTTCTAATTAAGGTTAACGAGGTGGAAAAGTATTTATTTTATGCTTGCTTTTTTTCTACATTTATTTTTTATGCATTTCCTTACCAGGCAGGATGTCCCCCTGAGTTGTTGTGCCATATCCTGATTCCCTGCAGGTTTCCCAGGAAGAAGGGTGTAGTTAGCAGGAACATATCCACCGCCCCTCTCTCAAACACACATTTCTTTGGATCTGTCAGGTGGTGCGGCTCACTGTTTGTTTCTGTGCCCAGCAGAGTTATTGTCACCTAAAACAGTTCAGAACTCTGTAAGTTAAAGCTGAAAAGTCTGAAATGGAAATAAAAGCAATGTTACTTACATGTACACAAGCAGTCAATCACTAATACTAACAGATTTCATTTCATTAATGACAACTTTTGGCTATTCAATAGGATTGAATACAAAAATGCTACAATAAATTGAGTACTTCAATATCAATTTCATGAAATCCCATCAGTTGTCCCAGAACTAGAAACTGACCATGTGAGTGTGTAGTCTGCACACAACAAAACTGAATTGAAACTCACTCACCTGAGAGGAAGTGGAGGCTCCCCTCCGTTGACCAGTCCTGACTCTTAACAGGTAGCAGTATTCATCCAAGGGGTCATTGTCCTCCAGCACACTTACCTTCACCTGCCCATCAGCCCACCAACACACAAATAGTACATAAAATTACAATGGAGGCATTTTCAGACTAAAATATTGCAGAGACAGAAAAACATTCATTAAATGTTTCTACATAATATATTAATATGTATATACTGTACCTTAGACATGTCTTGAATGTCCTTTTTTCGTGCCCACACAACTACCATAATCTGGGCTACAAACAGTGCCCCCACAAAGCACACAACCACAGGATTCTCAGTGAAGGTCCCAAACAGCTCGGCAGTGCGCGATGGGTCGACAAGATTAGGTGTGACAAAGAAAGAGCTTCCATAGAAGGTTAGGTGGTTGCAGAGACACTGGGTGAGTAAATGGTTGGTTCGAACACCAACCTGGGAAGAGAACAACATTTTCTGCCATTAAAGTTTGGGCAACATATAATACGTCAAATGCAAATCGAATTACTTGTATTTACCCTGCATCCATAATCGCTCCAATCCAAACGTGATTCATCCCAAAATAGACATGCGGTAGCAATGGAAGTTATTGACAAACTGGCATTGATGGATTTTATTCCAGGGCCGACTATGGGCCTCACTACAAGGTAATGCACTCCAGTGTTTCCCTTTAAGTTCTTAGCGTCTAGCAGCCAAGTGTATCTGTCCTCTTTAATCACACATACACACACACAGAGTATTGCATGATTTAAAGTCAATGAAATTTGAGTTAGAAACATTGTGTCTGTCTCCACCACTGTGCAAAGTGATTCTCTACCTTGTGTAGATCCCTGGTGAGGCATCTCTGTCATTGCTACATAATTATCTTCAGTGGGGTAGTCCATATGACCAAGGATAAGTTTGAAGGGTAAAGACTCCTCTGAAGGCACCATCTTTAAAAGGTTTATTATCATTGTTGCAGCAGCAAAAGGTATAAGTGCAGACAAAACAGGCAGATTAATGAATATATCAAATTTTTAATTAATTAATAATTTATTTCCAGATTTTTTTTCTCTCTTTAACATGCAAATATCAGATACAAAATAGAGCAATTAAAAAACTGCAATTGTGTGTGTGTTAACATTACCATTTCATGTACAAATAGGGCATATGACCTATTCTGTAAACATTGCTATACTATAGAAAAATTATAAATACATACAATACAAAACAATACAATAGCCATGAAAATAATTGAATGAATGAGAAGGTGTGTCCAAACTTTTGGCCTGTATTGTATGTTAGTAGTGTCCAGATACTATGCATCTGTTTCTATTTTACATACAGTGGAGAAGATAAAACATCTTACTGGACCTTTAACACCAGTGTAGTGTCAGCTGAAGGGACATCTATACTTGCTGTGCTGTAGTTCCTCAGGTCCAACACAGAAGTGTTTACTTGCTCTCCAACAGGCCTTGGCAACATAATCTGTGGCCCAGGGAAGATGTGAGAAAACAGAAGAAAATACAGAATTAGATATCACTTTATTGTATAACTATTCTATTGCTTCAAGACCTCCTTTGATCCTGGGTCTGGGACCTTTCTGTGTGGAGTTTGTATGTTCTCCCCGTGTCTGCGTGGGTTTTCACCGGGTACTCCGGCTTCCTCCCACAGTCCAAAAACTGAGGTTAATTGGCAACTCTAAATTGCCCGTAGGTGTGAGTGTGTGAGTGAATGGTGTGTGTGCCCCACGATTGGCTGGCGACCATCTGGGGTGTATCCCTGCCTCTCGCCATAACGTGCTGGGATTGGCTCCAGCAGACCCCTGCGACCCAAATGAGCAATAAGCAGGTATAGAAAATGACTGACTGACTGACTATTCTATAGCTCTCAAGAAAAAAAACATCAGAATCATGAATGCCAAAGCCCTATAGTGGCCTTAATAATTAAGAATTTTTATTTGTGCTCCCTTATATACTGATGTTTTTCAAAAAATCTTAACCTTACTAAAAACATCCGCTCAACATGAGTCAATGGACTGACCTCTATATCCTCACTCAAGTTCTCCACAGGGATGCTGGAGCCATCTTTTGTTGTGAGAGATAAAGCACCTATTAAGCTGCTGATGTTCCCTCTCTCATTCCAGGAAAATGGATTTTTATTTAATGTCAACATCTGGGAAAGTTGTTAAAGAGTAAAGTAGTATTAAACCACAATTACAAATGAGACACACTGTGAAAAGGTAATAAAAATTGACACACACACTTCTGTAAAACATCGGAAACTAAACACACACACGCACACGTATATCTTATATCTTACTCGTATATCTACTGGTTCTTCTGAAGGAAATATGTTTGAAGGTAGGGTTGGGAGAGAAAATGTGGCGCAAGAACAGTTTGGAATATTTATAGACTCCTTGTGTAATGTTGCTTGTGTCACTCTGGAAGAAAAGAATTAAGTAAGTAAAACAGTATTTAAATTAAAAATGGGGCTGTGGGATTTATTTTTTTAGTTCAGTTTACAAGCTATTGAGAAATACAGTTTAACAACTCGGAATAGACGAATTCAGCATCACTTTGGGAAACTAAAAGCTTTTCTAAGAGGTGAAATTATCTCCCGCTCTGTTCACCATAAAAGGAAGAAAGACGCAAAAAGATCCAAAAAAGTTATGTTAGGAAATACATGATAAATCCTACTCCGCTGGCCCTTCAGCTCAAACACCAATCAGTATCCTGACAAATCCCTCAGAACTATGACCAATCAAACCAATGTATTATTATTCCCTATCTAAAGCCTCAATATCTGTCATTCTTAAAAAAAAAAAAAAGATGTCAGTGTTTTAATACTGGCAAACGTCTTATGATGATTAGAAATCAATAATCAATCAAATATCAATAATTTCTAAAGACTGAAAATGCTTCATCAGGGGAAGACATCTAATCTCAGATATATGCTGGACATAACCACCGCTCCATATACAACCACAAAGCCTGAGGTAGTACTCTCCCTGGATGCCAAAAAAGCCTTTGACAGGATGGAGTTTGGGTATTTATTCAAATTATGAGAACAAATTGGGTTTGGTGATAAATTCAGAGAGAATTTCAAAGATACCCTTTCATCTATCACTCAAAGGTTTTAGCTACCTGGGGATTAACATTGCCCATGCATTGCAGGCACTGCACATTTTGACAAAATAATAATGTCAAAGTACAGCTAGAAAAACGGGACAAATTATCCTTGTCACCAGCAGGCAGGGTACAACTGCAAAAAAAAAAAAAATAAAAAAAATGATTGCTGTTTCGTTTCCAGTGCCTTCCACTACTTTTGAAACAAAAACTTTTTTTATGCAGCTTTGATGAAATTACTCTCCCAGGCAAGGTGACAAAAATAAAGAAAAGCAATCTCCATGTGGCAAGAGAGGCTGGCGGACCAGGCCTGTCTGATTTCATGTTTTTCTATCAGGCTGCAAATACACAGAAAACACTCAGTTGGCTATGAAGATGAACTGCACTGGTATATAATGGAATCCTTTAGTCGTCACAAGTCCTTACTTGTGGCTCAGACATGCCCTCCTTTACCTATCAGCACCAAACTACTCAAATTTATCTTCATTTCTGTATAATTTAATCTCTGTCACTGTCAAACATTCATATATGTATGTTTCTTTTTGAACAAAACCAGAAGGTATATCTACAGTCACAACTCGTAGCCGAGGGTAAACTTACCTATTAACAAACACACTGATATGAGCTTGCTGGATAATAGTTGGCTTCTCGCTTATCTTTTTGAATATTAGCAGTGCACTCTGCGTATTGTCCAGAGCATCAAGGAGGACATCAGAGATGTTTTTCTGCAACGGATAAGACAAGGAATTTATAAAAAAAAAAAAAAGGAAGTGGCCATTTATTTTTATTCATCTGCAAATTAACTATGACATCAGTGGAGATGATTATTTCAGGGATGATGGTGTGATAAAACTAAATAATAGGAATCCACTCAAAAAAGGAAAGAAAAAAAGGGAATACTGATAAACAGATAATTGGGGATTGTAAATGTTAGGAGCAAATTTAGCCACTTTGTATGGCCTCTAGAGAGGTTATAATCTGCACATGTAATAATAAAAGCACCAAACCATTGTATAAAGTAGGCATAAAGCTTAACTCACATTAGAAAAAGAATAGTTCAACATATTGCTCACTCCTTCCACAATCGTTCTGGCTGCAATATATATTTGTTGCTTGTTTTCTTCACTTTCGTTCATACCCATGGTGAGAAGAGATGAACTAAGATTTGCAAACAATAATGAAGCCTCTTCCTGGAGATGAGAATCGACATCACACACACAGTCAAACCATTTCAGTTAGTGCTGTATTATAAAGGACAAAAACTCACTCACACCTCCAACATCCTGCTTCAAATGCACACAAATTACAGGGTGAGCATTCAATAAAGTAGCGAAACAAAGTGAAAGCATTCCATGTTTTCACAGTGATAACTGGTTTGCTCCTGCCTGTTAAAAATGTTCTTTTTAAATTGGTGCAGGATGCACTTGCCAGTACCTGAGCAGAGACGCTGAGTTCAGCCCCTTTCTTGACAACAGCAGCAAGTCCTCTGGCTATGACCTGAACATCTTCCGAAGTGTTACTGGAAACTTCTCCTACTGTACCAACCATTATGTCCAGCATCTCCTCACGGAGCTGCAACAGATAAAAACATTTCTCATTAGGGTGTATTTTATAATCACGTTTAGTATTTGGTAGTACAGATAGCAGAAGCTCAAGTACTCTGTACAGATTAACCATCTTCCTCTTACATCGTACTGTACTTAGCCTGTATTGTATATGTATTCCTATTCCAACCTTTGCACAGGTTAGCTGCAGTAACAGCACACAGAACTTGGTCATTCACAGTCCCATCTAGTGAAGCTGCAGTGTTCACATGGCCTCCAGTAAATGATTCCTGAACATAGGCTCAATAACTACTAATCAGCTGTAATGTAAATAATACACTTTTGAGTTACTCCACCTCTAGTCTGCAGCAATTTAACAGATCCCAGACCAGTCTGCCCACTGAAATCCAAAACATCAAAATAAATATGCTCTATACACCAATGCAAGCCAGTACAATAAGAAAATGTATCTTTACAACGCTTATAATGTGCAATTTTAGGTTTATCTTGAGTTGATAAACTTATCATTCTGGAAGTTGTCTTTTGTACTATGTTGCTATAATTTCTCCCTCACTATGATAAATTAATCCACACTACATCATGTCCTGAATGGTGTACAGGGTGTTAAAAAAAGGAAAGCACAAGTTACATTATTTATCTAGTTGTTACTCTTTAGTAAAGTACTACCCAATATTTTGGTATTCTGGTGTTACTGTGCTGGGTGAGAGATGTCAGCGCATCTCTATTGAGATTAACCACAAACATTCTCCCTGTACATTCTAATCATTAAGGCACTGTCATTCAGTGTTTGGAGAATATTTATCCTTTTTATCTGTCTGCCATTTTCTCCACTGCTTTAAAAAAAAATAAAAAATCAAGCCCCTTAAAAGTCCTCCTCTCCACTCCAAGCTGTTTTCACCTTAGGATATCTCTTAAGGACTGAGATGCATTATTAACTAATCTTTAGCAGGATGTAGCCTCAGCCTCTTAGAATTAACCTCTTCTTAAATTCTTAGAAAACATCATGATTATAAGAATTTTACTAGGAGGCTTAATGACTACAGCACCAGGAGTGCATTAGTTCATCTACCTTTTGCCTCTCATCTTTTTTCGATTCATCAGTTTGGGCATTTAGTTTATTAGAGACAGAATTAAAGATCTGTCCCAAGGTTTCTCCTGACAGGAGGCCTTGTTCTTTAAGTTGAGCCACAGCATTCTTGACTGTATCCCGGAGACTGTCTATAGAGGAGCTGACGCCAGCAGAATCCAGCACCTGGGAAGAAAAAGCAATGTTCAATACATAAAGGAAAGTAGAACGTCTTGATCTGACACTTTATTCATCATAGATTTGACAAACCTGTGTAGCAATAGTGGTGCTTGTTACGAATTTGTTAAGTCTTGCGGTTGCTGTTATAGTCAGGCTGTAGTTGGAACTGCTGTCTCCAAGAGGAAGGAACACAGACTTCACCTTGTTGTTCTTACTGCATCGCACTTGCTTACCTGCTAAGTCATTTCAGATCAAGAGATTTCTAGGTGAATACACTAAAAGTCATTAATCTGAATACTACAAGAGTGAGATAACTCAGTCCTCTTATTCCAAAGGTTTTTGCCAATCTGAAGTACTTACCTTCAGTCTTAAAACAATACAGACAGTCAGGACAGGAAATGTCAGTATTGCAAGTTATACAGAAAGCCTCGAGTATTGTGCCACTCTTCGGTGATATGCTGCATGAGAGGCCACCAAAACCGTTGCTGGAAGTTGTAGCACCAGTGCTAGTGGAGACAGTGGCTGCACTGATGGTGCCAGGTGATGTAGTGGTAGGGCCAACAGTGGTATCATTTGCTTCTTGGCTTCCTCCAGCTTCTGTTGTTGTAACAATGGGAATTTTTTTCCCGTTGGAAGAATCTGGATTCACTTTAGGTGATGATGTGTCTATGGTGTACGTTGCATAAAAAGGTACAGCATCCACTTTGATATAAAAGGAAAAACGGTAATGTGTACAGATTATTATTTAAAATAGTTAAATATGCTATTTTACAAAAACATGTTCATGTAAATGAAATACTGTGAAAAACAATAAAAAGACATTAAAATTATATCATTAATTTTGATATCTTTTCTTTTGCTTTTATTGAAAGCTCTAGTGGGCATATTTTAAATAAGAATCAATATCTGATACAGCCAAGCACTTGTCAAAGAAGTTCAGGCAAGGCTGATTAAACCTATCACTGCCTAGTAAATCTCTCTGTATTTCACAACAGATTAGGGATTTTAACGTTGTGTCTGTGGAGACACTCCCTGCTATCTGGATGACCGCAGATTGCTCAGGTTTTATGGGAGTGGGGTGGGAGTTGCTTTATTTGTTGTGGAGTGGACTTTTTTTAGTGCAGTGAGGAGATGAATTTGACAAAAAAGTGCATTAGATCAGAATCTTGGACCTTTAACAATCTTTAACAATGTATCGATCTGAGAAAAATGCTCTGGTTCCTGACCCCTGATTACTGTTGTATTTTTACATTTTTAATATGTAAAAATACTATTAATAATTGGTATTAATATTAATATTCAAATTAATAATTGGCCTGGAACTAAAAATTGTGACATGTATACGCACCAGAAGTTATCACCACAGTGACATTTTGACCCTTAGACTTGGCCAGAGCAAGACTGTTTTTCTTTACAGTGTATTCAGTCCCACCATTCTGTTTCTCTGTAAGTGGCCTTTTCCCTGCATTTTTGTAGCAGCTCTTTGTCTCGGCCTGCAAATAAAAGTCAAAGGTCAAGTTACAGTATCAGATATTTTAGTTGCTTTCAGATGCTTGATCATAATGAAGCAGGTCACATTAAGGTGGATTGGAACAGACTTACTGGCCACAAGCTCTCATCTTGTACATCTTCAATATTCCACACAACTTCTGGACAATTTGTTTCACACTCCAGTTTAATCTTTGCATGATTGTTCTTGTTTCCTGAGTTACAGCCTTTAATACAGTTGAGACTATGACAAGAAAAACAAATCATTTGTTTCCCACAAATAAAACAATCGAAATTATATAGGGTATAATCTAAAACAACAAACTTGTTATTCTCATTGATTGATAATTTAGTGACCCTGCCTGATTTTATGAAAGATAGTTTAACAATGCATGAAAACAATAAGATACTTAGCCAGTGTTTTTCAAAACATCAATTACCTTAGCCCATTTGGAATGTGAGTCTTGGGGGTTAGGGTGATGCATATTGATTTATGTGTCTTCACATTATTGTTCACATCAAGCACCTTAAAATGATACTTATTAAAGTGAAATGGATCTGGCAGGCAGCTTCCTTGAATGATGTGAGTCAGATCCATCCAACTTCCTTGGCAATTACAGGGATTATCTGTAAATTAACCAGGTAAGTCATTATACTGTGGTAACAACCGAGAGGCTGATTAAAAGAACAAACAGCTAACATTACCCAAAAGGCCTTTTCGAAATTAATAAGCCCTGTGGGTTTTCTGCCTCTTCCTGCACTGTATAATATTCACAATTTTCATTATCTTTGTGTTTTTAAAAATAAATAATGAATAAAAACCATGTGTTATAAATTACCTTTTTAATCATATATCTCAAAATGAATAGGATGGTCTGAGAGGAGTAGATATACACAATAATTATTTGAGGGATGAAAAACCTTTATGTTATAGATTAAAAGGTCCCATATCATGCACTGAGTTTTATTTGAAGATTTGATACCTTTGACATGATATACTTGTGGTTTATATTACAAATGTCAACTCAATGTTATTTTAGAGTGCTCTTTCATGTGACTCACTGGAGCTCCAGAAAGTACAGGTCGTTTTTGGCCCGTTAAATATAATATTCATGAGTCTGTCTTCTGATTGGAAGATTTTATTCAGGGGATAATGATTACACAGTAACTCACAGAGCCACTTTGCTCTAAAAAGAAATCTCATTGTATGGAAGTGAAAAAGATGCTATACAGTAAATAGATATAAGGTTTTTTTCTCAATTGCTAGTTTCAAATCTTCAATACAGTACAATGTTCATTTCGTATAGTGGCCCAATTTAAAATGAAAGAAAGGTGATAAAATGCTTGTGTGGCTACGCTGTGATTGACAAGTTGCAGCAGCTTTGGTTACGTATGTTACACTACTACTAACTAATGCAAAGTGCTAACCAACTGGTGCTAGGGTAAGCACCACCCTCTCATTCAAATATAGTAACTTCTGGCTCCAAATAATCCAAGATGGTGACAGTTAAAATGACAAACTCCAGGCTTAAAAATGGGACTCCACAGTGTATGGTCTCCCCCTGTGAGAAATCAATGACCCTTATGTCTTGAGATAATGAAAAGCTTAAAAGACAGTAACTACTTTATGTGGTTTGGCTTATAACACTTAGACAATCAACACATGAAAGAACAAATCAACATGTATAGAAAATCGAATAGAAAAAGCATAATTCTTACTGCATGACCATTGGTGTCTGTCCTGGCTAATTGGATGAAATCCATCACTTAATGAAAGTTCGACATTTATATTTTTGGAAGATATATGGGAAGGCGTTGATAAGATTGTGATTGGGGAGCTGACAACTCTAACACGTGCCTCTCTCTGAAAATTAAAACAAACAAAAAAAACATCTATAAATAACAACACTTCATAGAATGTATTAAAATATAGTGAGACCCCGCTCAAATACAGCCAATTAAAAGGAAAACATTTTACCGGTCGCCTTGACAAATACTCATTATGACCATTTAGTTTAAAAGCATAATCTTTGTCACAGGCAGTCAATGTATCCACATCCACTTCCAAAGAAGAAAAGACATTCCATGCTCGGAGTCTCACTTGTAAAGATCCTGTAGGAAAGCATTCAAATGAAAAACAAAAAAAAATATCAATCATACGTCATATGATATCAATATATCAATAATCATCTCATATGAATACATAACTTGAAACATTAAATCATATCTATAATTATTCCCTATTATTTATTTATGTCATTGTCATATGTCATATTTTTTTCCTTAAGTTTTCTTATTTTTAAAAATGTTCCCCTTAATATACATTTAGGAAGTTACATGTTAATAGAAAGGTGGAAAACCAAATAAATAAAGCCCATCTTATTATAATGACATTAAGTCGGTCTCATGTGACAGTAATGCTCATATTTTATTTGAAAGTAAACACAGTCGCAATGTTACTACCGATTGCAGGTCTATTTTTAGAACATTTGAATGAATCAGAGGATGCATCATAAGAGGCTGCATCAAGTAAAATTAACATTTCTTCCAGTAAGAAAGGCAGAGGATGTCCAGGCAAAGAGGAGGAAAGGTGAAAATTGTAATATTCTAAGAGAATGAGGAAGTTATTGTTTCATAGCATGGTGAATGTGCACATCACAATTCATCCACCACAGCGTTTGGGAGTTGCTGGATTGTGTATTTGCTGAGTTTGATGAGGGAAACCAAAAAATACCATTAGCCACGTTGAGCACCTCTTTATGATTTATTATTTACCATGGGATTAGATTAGATTTTGATAAACTCTTTGAGAGAATGTGGTTCTTTTCTGTGTTTTGACTGGGATTAAGTGCAGCCAAAGTGTAATCGTGTTTCTCTCGCATACCTTGAATTGGGTGTTCAATATAAAAGATGTCCTTCCTTGTATTCATTTCTCTGGTCTCAGAGAATGAGCTGTTGCTGCCAGTCAGAGAGAAGAGGAGCAGCACAGGTGCTCCTTGTTCGAGGGAAACACCAACAGTGATATGTGGCGAGCGTAGACAGTCACTCCTGTCTGACAACACAGATGCCTGCAGCCCAGCTACCTCCTGCAGGACACACACCTGCAGTGTATAAAGTATAAGAATACAGAGAACCACAAACACTTACATTCCATATCACTGTCAATTATATCCATCCTGTCAGCTTTAGTTAGCAATGAGTGTACACGCCTGCAGTAAGGTTCAAGGTAACATGTTTCCACTTAAAAATAAAGAAACATTCTTCACATACAGAATGCTAGCGAGTCATTGAGTATTCTTCCTTTTAACTGTTCATTTACATTTACCTACTGTTAAGATGTATTATTACTTAACTTACGATTTATTCACCAATTCATTTTATTTTTTATTAATCATTCATTCATGTTATTTTAAAGGTTTTTGTATCTATTTTTAAATTCTACAGTCTCTGGTAATTCCTCACTACGTACTGAGAGCATTTACAAGAGCATTTCCTCAGTTCCTGTTTTTTTTTTTAGTTTCATTATTTAAAAAAAAAAGTATTCCAGTGTTTATATACTCTATATGCCACTAATTGACTGGTGGGTTGTTATAATTAAAGGTCAAATTTAGAAAGGTCATAAATCCTCAAGCTACACATTAATCAGATGTGATCAGATGTAATCAAAGTGTTGATCGTCAAACCTTGTATTTCAAGTGTTACTGGCGCAATCATGACACAAACCTAGGCATATGAGGAATCGTGTTTTATTGCAGATATATGACGTTTAATAATAATTATTTACCTGTAGGTCTGTGGACACTTCAGAAAATGTGACCATGTTAGATGCAGAAAGAATCAGCTGGTGGCAGCCAGGTCCAAGCTCCTTCACCATCTCTGGAGTTACTGTGATGTGCTGGGGAACAATTCCTCTTACTGCAGATACACTGGACAACACCACTTCATCACTCTGGATTCTGTAGGTCACATTTGTTCCTGTAGAAATAAAAGGGGAAAAAAAGAAAGACACCATTACAAAATGTCAGAATTAAAACTCTTGAATAAAAAAAAAATTACTAAGAGTAAAACCTGATGCTTTTCAGCATTGATTGCAAATGAGGAAGGAAAGATGATGCATGATAGATTACGATTATCTTAGTACCTACCTGCTTTTACTTCAATTTGAATTTTAAATGGAGCTCCATAAAGGGCTGTGCAGTTTGTTGCTTTAAAAAACAGGTCTCCTGCGTTGCATGTGATGACACCAAACTCTGTGATAGACTCTTGAATTGTTATTGTTTTCTGAGCTGTAATGAGTGTGTCCTTGCTGGTGCATTCAGCTGCCACAATAAAAGCACCTGGGCGAGTATATTTGTGCACAACACTGCTCTCCAACCTAAGTAAAAGCACATGAGCAATTGCATTGATGTGAATGTTCTCCTTGGTTTCTAGAGAAGAAATGATGAAATCAGGTTACATATCAGGGGACACACACACACACGCATGCACGCACACGCGCACACACACACACACACACACTGGCCACACTTTTTCTGTAATAAATGTCAAAATCATTTATTACAGAAAAAGTGTGGCCAATGTGTTTTAATTTCTTAAACGTGTTCATGAGAAAATGGCCCCAATTCAACTGCTAGTTTCAAGTCTGTAATACAGTATGACATTCATCATATGGTCCCATTTAGAACTCATGACATGTCCGTTCTGGCTAAAAAAAAAAAAACAGCCACACCATAGGTTAGAACTCCAACCTCTCATTAGACATTTGGCTTAAAAAAACAAGGTAAGAACCTAAATGCCAAACTTTAGGCTACATGGGTGACATCTTCATGGTTACATCCACTTCTTTTATTCATCCAGCCCCGTAGCTTCTGCCTCGTGAGTCTTGGTACAGTAAGAATTTCAACCTGTTTTTAAATTGTAGAATATTGCACATCACTCATTATTAGCAGTAACTTAACTTGCTTCCCACGATGCAGCTTCAAGAAGTTGGCCAATCAGAGAGGATTAATTGGAAAAAGGGAGGCCTTAAAGAGACAGGAGCTGAGCAGCGTGTTTCAGCACAAGTTGCTGAAAAATGAAGCCAAAGGAAAAGTAACAAAACTTTTCCTTGAATGGCCACTTAAAAGCCGACTCCAAATATGACCCCTAATACCATAGTGCCTGACTTCACAGCAGAAATAAACATTGTTACAGTTTTCTACAAAAACGGTTTTGGACAGTTTTGAGCATAATAGGTCTACTTAAAGCAATTCTGAAGCGGCACATGTCCGTGTCTATTGAAGTATGAACAAAGGTTTACTCACCCATCTGGACTGTATAGATAAATAACATGGCTGTCCCCAGCACTCAGCTTGCAGCTAATATTTGCTCTGGGCAAATGTAAAAGCCACTTTACGTTGATGGTGATGTTGCTGAAAACTGCAGCCACCGTACTAACCAACAGTGTGAGACCTGGAGGGAGGAAATAACCAGTAGAAAAGTGTCTAGAACAACCGGGGTCCAAAAGTATAAAGCTCTGTGTATATTTAGGTATAGAAGCCTTTGTACACACAAAACATTCATACACAGCTTTTTCAGTTTATTTATAAATTGCCACATATGTCTGTTCCCAAGTGTTTTTCTGCATACATATCATTCATCCTGAAAGCTTTCTCACTATGCCTACAATTTTCTATAAATGGCTTCCAACCCTCCACACAAATTGTTTGTATATAAGGAGCCAGCATTTAGTTTAGTGGTGAAATGGCAGAAGCATTTAAGAAGCAATTAAAGAAACATTTTAACTGACCTGTAACATTGTAAATTTTGGCACAGCCAATACACACAGCTACAGCCTTTATATAGTTATAAAGACCTGTAAATTGGTCAAACCTGTTATAGCTCTTTAGCTGCTTAAATGGTCTACATTGTTCTCTAGCTTGTCATTTTGGTGCTGGGCAAGTAACATATAGTGGGATTCTCCATCTTTTTCCACAGAAACTGCTGCTGATTTAAAGCTGGTGATATTGAATCAAAAAGGTCCAATTGCTGGCTGTAAATCCAACTGTATGGCAAGAGGAGAGATGATTCTCTGTGAGTCTGTCACTACACACATTAGTTAAGATTTAATTACTGTGACAAACCGTCTTTGCAGCGATAATTCACAGACAGGTAGCTCCCCAGCTGAGGACAGGGTTCACCAAAGGCGCCCACGAAATCTGCCACATGGCAGACCTGACGACTGTGGCAGTGAGCTGAGAAACACAATGAAAATGGGAATTTCTATATAATTATTCACATTTTTCTAGCATGAAAGTGTCCATATTCTCCACTGTCATTCGATTTGACTGACAATTACCATCACACACTTTGCTAAAAAATGTATACTTCTGAATTGGATATCTGAAAAAACATCACACGTTTAAGTTGTTCCTAGATAATAGAATTTCTCCCAATGGAAAAAAATTACTTTGGAACTACAAAATCATAGCTCGACATTTGATGTCAAGTGTCAATCCTATCATCTTACATAGACAACTTCAAACAAAGTTGAAGTGGTTCAATTCTGCCACTGAATTGCTTCTCTTTATGTATTATTCTCATTATGTTATTTGTCCTTGTCATGTCTAAAATCAGTAGCACTCATCCTGTTATTGTGCTTCACCTTCAATATTTGTGCCAATGGGCAATCATTCTTTGCAAAAATTGACCCAATATGTATTTTGTTAATACAGTTTTCATCCATATAGAACCCCAACCCTTTTTGAAAGGTTTAATATATAGAATTTTTATTAAACAATATATTAAAAGAAAAATAATAACATATCCACAGTGCATTTGGAAGGGCACAGAATAAAAGTAAAGCTTTTCTAGAAAAAAAAAGTAGTGTGAATTCATTATTTTTTAAAATTTTTTATGGGTTTGACTATAAAACCAGCCAACAGCTATAGGGGCATTGCTAGTCTCTATGCTCGGCACTGCAATATGAATCATAGAAGCAGATTGATCAGAGCAAAAACCAGAATCAACATTGGTAAAGTGTATGCTCGATGGACTCATACAAAGGATTTACATGGCATCAAAACGCATGCACTGAAATGGCGACTTTTCTCCTTGATCGGTAAGTTAAGCTAACTAATTTGCAGACTTAGTTAACGTTACCCATTGGTCAAATTTCTCTTCAACAGCTTTTTTTAAATACAGTTTTAAAATGTATTGATTTATTGAAATTTGTAGCTACCCTGTATAATTCATTATTTGACATGGTGCAATCGCTTGACACAATTGGATTGCTGGATTGTTCTTTATGATTTTGAGACACTAGATGTCGGTATTCTATTAGTATAATATTCATGCATGCATTAATCATGCAACTAAATGCAAACAACTAAACAACTAAATGCAAATTATTATGAACAGAAAAATGTTTGAGCATGTTTTACCTGTTAACAAATCTGTAGCATCCACCCAGGCACACTGATGTTGTGTGGATGTAGTTGTTGCAGAGAGTGTGGATCGACAGTAGTGAATGTTCTTACGACCGTGGAAGCCGCCTTCGATCATTAACACTTGACCGGAGTCACACTGCAGAGTGGTATTATGACCTGCACACACAATGGCTCTCCCAGACTCTAGAGTACAAGAACAGAAAAGAAATACAAAACATTGAGGCACCACACTATAATTCAGTTTACTGTTTTGTTCAGCGTTTGAGTCAGGAAACCTACCAAATTGGCAGATAAAGTGCAGATTTAGGCTGCAGTTTCTTGTGGCTTTCCATCTGAAGCCTGAGTTTTTCACAAAGTGTCCACAATCTGCTCCTGGCTGTGGGCTTCTCACCCAGTTTGAGTAGGTGAAATGTGAACCATCCACCCATGAGAGAGGGTCTGAGAATACAACAAATCAATGCTGAAGATAAGAGCATATACTGTACGACAGAATATAATATAAGAGATTAATGTATTAGACCTTAGCCACATCATGTTTAGAAAGGAAAACAAAAGGGTCTCATTCTCAAACCATTCAGAAATTTCTTCTTAACACCCACTCAGGAAGAAAAGAAAGAAAAGAATCTAACATGCTAACATGTTTGTTATTGTGTGTGTTTTATTAAATTCCACAGTTGTATAACATACAGTTGAAATGACAATAATGTCTGTTCATACTTTATATTACTTTACATCAAAAAGTGGTATATTTGTGACACCCAAAGCAATTTACACTGCTAGAAACACAAATACACATATTAGTCATTAAAATGGGCCGTCTAAGGTGAATAGACACAGTCAGGCTTGAGTGCAGTTTAACATTTCTGCCTTCTTACCTTCACCACTTGGAGAATCCTGAAGGTTTGTCGAGGCAGAGGGTGCTCCCCCGAACCATATGTCCTGCTCCGGGTCCAAGTGACTCTGCAGGAAATGCTGAGTGTCTTCATCTGGAATGAAAGCAAGTCGTCCACCCTTCTGTTCGCACCAGGCCTGAGCACTGGAAAAAGGCTGCTTGAGATCCACAAACTCATAACAGAAGTCTCTAAAGGCCTTCTGGTGTACCGGACAGGAAAGGGCAGCCTCCATTTGATCGTCAGCCAAAGACAGACAACCGAGCGTCATCCAGATTAGCGGGTGCAGAACTGTTCGGGACATCCTCTCTCTTTTACTCAAAAAATAGCTAGACAGACATAGCTAGACTCAAATCACGCTGCTTTAATGTGGTGAAGTATTATTACTTCACCCTTTAGTCTGATGTTCTCATGTGCACACCTGGTGCCCTGCTTTTGTCTGATAAGATCTCTCTCACACACCTTTTCTTGAATTCTATGGGCCATTGTTAATTTAATAGCCAGGCTCTCTAAAAAAAACTATGATTATATCTGTGTAAACAAACAGAGCTACAACAAAAGGAAAATTATGGTGGCTTCAACCAGTCGGTTATCTGTCTGGTTGAAGCCAGTCACGTACAACTTGGTACAATTGTAAGAAAAAGGCACAATTTGTAAGAATTGCCCAAATTCCAATTACAAATTCGAAATATAAATATTATTAAACTACTTCTGCCCCTCTAGAAATGTCATGCTAGTAAAATTGCCACTGGGAACATGTACTTTAAAACAGTGGTTCTCAAAGTAGGGTCCAGGGACCCCCAGGGGTCTTTGAGGTGGTTTCAAGGGGTCCCCAGCAAAAAATGGATCAATTTAATTGAAGTAAAAGTCCATCAATCAATTGTACTTATAGAGCACAACCTTCAATTGATCAAAGTGCTTTGCATGTACAAATGAAACAAAACATAAAGAAGAGCAACAAACTGTTGAAAACATTTTAGTTAAAATAAAACATGAAGAAGAAGCAAATATTTACAGTCGGGGTGGGACATTACTGCATTAATTCTGATTAATTACAAAGTATATTTGTCGTTTTCTTTTGTGAAACACTTTATGCTATGTTTTTAAATGTACAAAAAGTGCTGTAGAAATAAAGATCGACTGATTGATTGATTGATTGATTGATTGATAAACGCATAACATTTGTCAGTCACCATGTGGTGGTTCAGGACGGTTTTACTGCCGCACACAGCTGCTGCTAAAGGAGGCCCAGTGGTAAAATTCATTCATTCAGAAAATAAATGCTGCGTTGGGGGCAAATACTGCCATGCGATTAATTTAGATTAATTAATTACAAAACCTGTGATTAATTAGGTTAAGTCCCACTCCTAATTTACAGCGATTAATATGAAAAGGAGGGCTAAAACACAAATGGTTTTCATCATGACTAAAAACACAGGCAAGTGATCTTTAAAACATCTCCTGCCCTTTGGTTTTATATTACTGTGAATATTGCATCAGTTTGATTGTACCATTAATTGCACGGCAGGTCTGGATTCAACTAAATGACAAATAATCCTGGTTGATTCAAGAGGCACATTAATCCATTTAAGCACAGATTTCATGTATATAATTATCTATTCAGTCACAAGAGGCATGTTAGGTCTATGTATGTCTATGTTTTATATATTTTGTACTCTGTGCATTTGCCGAAAACAGCATTTTAATGTGTAGTAATTACACTTGCCACCACCAAAAACTATTTATCCCATGACAAAATTATTTTTGGAGTTATTATAGAGACTAGATATATACATATCAGAGTTATAGAAAAACATAATAGTTTAAATAAACGGACATCTTTCTGGGAGGGTTTGTCTTCGTCATGTTCTCAGGAGGAAGTTGATGTCATGAGAGAAACCACTTGAAAACTCTTTGGTCCAAGTTGTCTACTATCACGTCATAAGAAAAAAACTGTATGAGCCTAAATTTTTTATATTAAGTATAAAATGAGAGTCATAGACTTAAAGGCTCATAGGTTTTAATGGGTTAATAACAAGGAAATTTAACTCTCATTCTGAATTTAAGTTTTAAGGCTTACTAAGTTCATACATACTGAAAGTATATAGCTGTTAAAAATAGCAAATATCTAGTCTGTAGGGTCTGATATGCATTTCTTTTTTTTTTTTTTTGCTTATACTTTTTTTTGTTTTATGTCCATTAAGCAGCTTGGTAAAAAGACAAAAACACTGTCCTCCGTCATTCTCCCTCTGCTGCACAATCATTGGCTCTTCTTTTCTCCATCCAGCCTCTTTCTCTCTCCATCCCTCCACCTGATTTTCTGTGTACTTTAGCAAAAAGCATTGAATATCTTATCTGTGTTTCTATCATAATAATAATAATATCTTCATTACACGCTTAATGGCTTTTAGATGCATGGCTTAAGCCCTTTACCGACAGTGTTGTTTGCTGTGATTGAGCATGTTTTGAGATTTAATAATGCATTTATATCAGCCTGGGCACCAGGGAACAGCAGCAAATATGGCCACCTGCAACCACAACACATTATGAAAGGACTTCTATCCTCTTTAGGACAAAAGAAGGCAGCTTTTGTTACCAGAAAATTGAACCAGGCTGGTCTTTATTAGTGACTGGCTATTCATAGACTATTTAGGCATATAACTCCAGTGCTCTGCTGAATTTAAGCAGCTCAGTAATCCTACTTCTTGGTTTAGGTTATCCAATTTGTAAGTTTTCTTTCTGTCCAATTCTACAAATAATAGTAGTAATAATGGGAAGATTAATGTTATTTGTCTCTGAAATGATTTAAATTCAGTGAAGACCGCTTGAGTTAACACATATAAACACAGATTGCTCATGCTACCCTGAGTGTTGTTTGTTTGTTGTTTAACTGTAAATAATACACAAATAGGAATGTGTGTGAACCCAGTTACTCATGCGATTCAGTAAAGTTAACGGAGTAAGCAACACTCGTAATTTCAGATAATTATTATTTCCAGAGGAGAAAGTCCATTTGGACTATTCAGAAAAATGCCTCCTATATGAGGCAAAATGGACAAATTTGTCTCGTAAGTCTTTAGGTTTATGTTCAGATTTGTGTTAAGGCCTGAGTATCAGCATGGTTCAGGTTTGTTGGTTTACTCTTTTTGTATCTATTTTTTTTCCAAAGAGATTATTCATGGGTTATTTAGTAAACATGATTTATTAGTATCATTTTCTTTAATCTGGTACGACTCAAATGTCACTGTGGCATCCACACAGTGTGATTTCATTTGACAGCTGAGGGGTGTGGCCTGTTTTAAAACATGTGTTTATTTTGTCTTCTGATTATATAGTGAGGTTCTGCTTCATAGAGTTGTATAGTTGTTATACTGGTGCCTGATATTGTACATATATCCTGGTGTGAGCTCCTTTTTTTTCTTTTTAACCCTTTTTTTATTTCTCAAAATTAGAATAAAGTCTCTTTGGTAATCTTGTCCAGAGATGAAAAGTTGAGTAGGTTATAGTGTTTTTGAACTAGACCTGGTCTAACGCCGTCTGGATGGAGAAATATAAGTGAAATCTGCTAGAAATGAATCAGCTGGCAAAAAAGTCTGACTTTTGTTATTATGTCTGTTAGTGAAGACAAACGGCTTTTAAACTGGCAAACTTGAATAGTATTTTAATTCATATATATATATATATATATATATATATATATATATATATATCATGATGTATGATTTTACATTTAAAGAGCCATTAATAGTCTTTACAAGGAAAGAAATGAACATAATTAATTCAGTAAGTAGTTGTGCTTTTAATTAGTTCATTGTTGGTTGATAGTACAACATAATTAATGTTATACACCAGTAAATAGGCTATATGTTGGTATTTGATCAAGGCAGTAAAAAAATTTCTATGACCCTACATCTAATTATTTCTAAATCTCTCTAGATGAAATAACTGCTCCCTCTGCTGCTCAACACAGTAACTGTGTGGGTGCTTTTGTGCTACTTAAGATTTTTGACTTATCAAAACAATTTAATTACTTGTCTAGGTTTAAATTGTTCTATGTATCCAGTGTATTAATTCTGGTTTATTGTGTTATTTATTGTGTTATATTGATTGTGATTATTTCTGTGTTTTCTGTGTGACCAGTGGTTGAACAATTGATACAACTAATTGATAGTTGTAGTTACTGGAGGGCACCAGCAGAGGGAGTCTGCAGTTGAGTTATGGCTTTTTTATGTATTTTTATTAATATTTAAACAGAAAAGAAGCCAGGGAATGTTTTCACCTGAATGGTACCAAAAAAAGTCAAGGCAAAATAACTGTTTTAATCTGTTTTTGTAATCAGAGTTGGACTTAACGTATTGTTTGGTCTCCTCCAGAAGGATTCAACATAAATGGTTGGATTGACGGAATTTGCTTTATAAATTATGAAATTTAGCTAATATGATTATCAGTATTTTCAGGTATGAGTCTCTCATATAAGCCCCTTATAGTTACGGCTGTGTTCACTAAATATGTCATTGTGTTAAGCAAAGTGCTGCTATCATAAGTGTTTATTTAGTACTTATTTGCATATTTACAGGCATGCTAACACGTGAGCTAACTGAGCTAACTACTGTTTTAACTGCCTTATACGTAGAGTAGCAGAGAAACTACCAAGTTAGATAATAGTATATATATATATATATATATATATATATATATATATATATATATATATATATATATATATATATATATATATATATATATATATATATGACGTGTCCACGAGTCATAATAGACCAGAGGGAAAGAGTAACTGTTCGTTTACTTACACATAAAGTTCCGTTTTCATGGCACAACACTTTATTGGTTACTGGAACATGGTTACTGCCAATAGAGCCAAGTTCCCGCCGCGCCCACGTGAAGCACCTGTTCTGCTTTTGGCTCTGATTAATTAATTTCTAATTAAGTAGATAGCTGCGCACCTGTGATGGTTCCAGTTTCCGGCCCAGAGAAGCAGGGAGGAGGCCAGTATGGCGCACGTGTAACTAGGTTAATAGGCCTCAATCACCAACATGTAAAATGATCTGAAGATGATATGTTGGCCTAGTTTGACTTCTATTAAGAAGAATAATCCCCTGCATTATGATAGACCCTCAGTGTGCTTAGCCCTAATAATAAAATGCTACCTTATTGATAGTTATAATTAATAAAATAGTTATAGTAAAAATAGTTATGGTCAATAAAAGTTATTGATAATGCCACAATGCAGAACTTGAGGTCAAGAATTTCTGTGGCAAGTTATTGTCAAGTAGCATTTATTTAATTTATTAGAGGAAGCTCTTTTGCTAAGACATAAATTCTGAGATAATGAGTTTCTGAGTCGTTTTTTTTTTTTTTCCTTCCAGATTTTTTCCACCAATGAAGGGTTCTCTGTGAGAAAACAAACAGAATATTCCCAGTGAATTATATGTGGAGATATCAAAGTTAACGCACTGACAGGGTAAGTGCAAACCTTGATCCAGATTGTTAAATATGGTGTAAAAAGCTAATGTCAACAGGATTCTAACTATGAACTGGTTTACATGGATTCTACTGGGAAACTGTGCATGATTCCGGCAGCTTGTTCCTGAAAGTTGCCAAAGGAAAAAAACAAATCTGCGAGGCATCATGTTAAGCGACAGCTGGGTGAACTAGTGAAGGAGAAACAATCGGCAGCTTTGAGGTATGGAATTCGGAAGAAGTTCCTGAAGGAGAATTCACAGGAGACCAGTTTCCACGGCGACCACAATCGCTATTCCATCCACGACAGCCGCTAAGGTGTAGATATAGCATGTTTATTTAAGAAGCTGCTCATTTTATTAAAGGAGAATATCCGGTTTGTCCACAAGACTTCCCTTCACTGCTGGTCATGCCTTTGTGAAGCAGGTTTCCTCTTTAGGACACCTATCAAAGTGTGTTGGGACATCTCTCTTGTTTACGGTCTCTGATTGTCAAATGAAGTAAAAAAAAAATTATAAAAAACCCTGAAAATATATTAAAAATTATATAATTGTTCAATGGACAGGGAAAAAACAAGTGAAGACTTCAGTAATACAGTTTGACAGCAGAGGGTGACATTTTTCAACGCTTGGATCATCAGTAGAGAAACAGGTTTATCGTCTCACATTCCTGCCAGCATTCCACTGCACACAGTCATCCTGCAGTGAAAGAAATGTCCTCTGCTTTATGGCCATCATTTGGTAATACTAACATGGATCTTTAACCTCTGAGCTGAGTATACACCAAATACTTTTTTAGCTTTTGTGCAGTTTTGTTATGAGCGAGCGGGACATACCTGAATTCTCGCATTACCCGTCAGTTTGTGTATTACTTAAAGTTGAAAAGTTCGATTTCACAATAAAACTGCAATAACTTGTTATCCGGGAACAGAAAGCAACCGGAACAACTGGGAAAAGAGAATTGTGCAACGCCTCCAGTTCTCCAGCCTGCGAGTCAAGAGGCGTTTAGGGACTCGCCTGGATTGATCATCAACTGCAACAAGATCAAGTTCACAGTGAGGGCCTGATAAGACATTCCTGCACATTTCCTTTCACTTATTATGACTTAGAAGCGATGGAAGGAGATAAAGAAATACCAGCCAGGACAGAACAGTCAAGTCATGATGTGAGAGGACTCTGACTCATGAGAAAACAAAACCAAAAAAAAAATAGACTTGGACCCTGCCTGTCCGTTGTCCTGTGCAAAACTACTGTCAAAAGTTTAAAAATATGTCAAATCAAGTAGATATCTTTAAATGTTAGTCCTTTCAGTGGAAAAGTCCCTCTTTTTGCAACTATACTTCATCACAGCTCAACAGAAACATGGCAAATATCCACTTGATAAGTCACTCTGGCAGGTGAAGCCTCATAAGCTTCAGAACAACTTTAACTGTTGTTTTAGGACCAAATGTAATTTAATACAAGTTTCATAATCGTGTAGGAAAACAATGGAAACCCAGCAGGGACAATAGAGTCTGGAAAATAGTGTTTGTGTTAATCCACATGCAGTAAAGTCACTCATTGATGCCAAAGTTCAGCAAGGAGGTTATTTATTTTGAATGATTGTCCATTAACATGGCTGCTGCAGATGAAAGAGTTAGAGGATATGAGACCAAAGACGTACACTGACATCACCTCTGCTTTGTGCACACACTTCACCGGTTAACAAAGCGTTTTTACAATATGCTTATATACAATTTCAACAGAACTCACAACAGGCAGGATGATGAGGCAGGGCCTGTCAAGCTGGGGATTACGCTGCTTAGGCACCTTTTATACCTAGATTTCAGATACAGTTGTTGGAATTTGTCCAATGTTCGAAGGTACAGTTCAGTGCATCGATGCCACACTTGCAGCCTCGATACCCATGCATCCTGGTGTTGCAGATTCAGGAAAAGGCTTCTTGTATTTGTTATAAAGCGGATGGAAGTTGTACAATAAACTATAAGCACAGCAGAGAGACACCTCTCCTTGCTGTTCCTACTAACAAAAACAGACATATGCTTTTGTTTAATGCAGACATAGTGGATAATCAAGATAAAATACAGAAACAACAGCATATGTGCAGTTAAAATATCTATTATGAGAATAAAAAAAAAACAAACAAAAAAAATCCTCTGGTGGAAATAAAACAATTCCAATGCAAATTTGAAGAAAACATCTTTGATACAAATAAGTCATAATAACAAATAATATTGTGCATTAAGATTCTATAAGAATCATAAATGGAGGAATAATGATGCATTCAAACACTTGTTTAAATCAATAGAAGCTTAAAAACAATGTCTGCAATGACTAAATAAACGAGGAATAGAAAAACGACAGATTCACAACTTCATTTCTTTTTTTCATGTGGAGATATTTCAGCAGCACTTTACACTCTGGCTCAGTAATAGTCTAGTAATAATAAACCAATATATATTAATCCCCTAATAGGAAATTACAACGTCCAACTTTTGACCCACCCCTTGAGGGAGCAGTGGTCCTGCACCCAAAGTCCAACCCCAAAAACTGAGTCCCAAGGTCTTTGGTATGACCCGACCAGGGGTTTGAACCCCGACCTCCGAGCCTCAGGCCAGACACTCGACCACGAGGCCACTGAGCTGGATATCACGGTAATGACTGTGGGAACATTTCGGTAATATTAGAGAAATGTGTTTGGAACAAGGTAATAAGAAGACAAAAACAAGCGCATGCACGCAGCACTGATTTATGTCTATTACATATGCCTAACAAGTGCTTTCAGATCATTAGTGAAATGAAAGATGTAAACTAGTACTCGTGCATTTTTCAGTCCTAATTCATGGTTATTACATAGAAACTAAAGAAGCAACGTTCACAGGCTTTAAGGCTCAATTTTGAATTTTTTGCATCACGTAGGGGTCAGTACCGAAAACTTAATCCCATTGAAAACTTGTGGGCTGACATCAGAAATGCTGTTTCGGAGGCAAAACAAGTTGGTCGAGTCCATGCAACACAGATGCGATACACAGTTCTCAGAAACAACTAAATATTACTTTAGTGATTCACAGGAAGGCTGAATCCTGAAGATTTTTCAGTTTATACAGTAAACATTTGAGTTTGTAAAGAAAAATGCAGACACTGCTATTATTTTTATCAGCCTAATATTCACTTTTCTTCATTTTCTATAAAGTAATTAAAAAATTGACACGTTTTTCTTCACATTTTGATTGAAAATAGAAAACGCAGTGTTCCCAATGCATGGAAATAAAATCTTTACTTAAGTTTTTAAACACACCGCTATTATATTGAACACTACTGTGTCTAAAGCATCACAGCGGGGACATGGATCGGTGGAGGCGAAACACAAACCAGATTTAGGTCACTGCTTTATGTCACGTGAATTTAGCCCAAGTGTTTCCAAGTAACAAATTACAGTATAAAAAGTAGATCGTTCTTCACTATTACCTTGAAACAAAATGGAATGTTTGCAGCTGCTAAGGAATTTTAGCAATATAATCTAATAACTACCAAATTTGACTTTGAAACATGTTCAATGTGAGTTTGAAGGTTTTATGCTGATAATAGTAGCCAATAATATTTTAAAGATGTTACCCTATGTTACCCCAGGAACATTTAATTAAAACATTATGGTACAATGCTCTTATGTTCAATAGCCTCATTGTTCTATTTAGATGTTTCCCTTTTTGACCCATCACCCTTATAAACGCTTCTCTCTAATATTACCGAGATATACCGATAATGAACCAAGCCATTACCTCATTATTATCAGAATATTAAGCCACAGTCTCCTTTTATTTACTGAGCTGTAATGTGAAGTGCTACATACATCTCATCAAGTAGTTCTTTTGAATGTCAAGAGGAATCTTAGTTTAGGTCAGTTGATCCTTTATACATTCCAGCACAGACATTTTTAGCAGATTGTTGTGAACAATAGAAAAAAAATGTCAGCAACAGTAGTTTTAGCTGGCAACTAAACTTAACTGGCAACGACCAGCACTGCCTGAAATAGCGGATGACAATACAGAATATTGTATATATTTACAGGACAATATAAAGGGACATTCACATGTACTGTACTCCTGCTTGGACATAGTGCAGACAGTGGAGGAGGGTTTAAAGTGGACAAACATGGAAATAAAAGGCCAGCAGGATATCATGGTTTCTACAAAATTCAATTTAAAGATCCTCTCCAGACGTTTTTTGGATAATATGTAAATAACTCTTCTTTGGATGATAATTTACGTCTGAAAAAAATTCAATTACCTAGTAAGAAGTGCTTAAAATCACACATACACATTCCCTCATTGAAAAATCTTTGAATATGTTCATAATTTTTCTTTTTTTGCACTGGAGGCTTCAAGTCTCCACATCACACTAAGCTGCATTGTGAGTTGTGATGTCACAAATCATGATTGTACGTGTTTCACTGAAGGTACGCTCGGATCAGATCAGTGCGTACTTCATATTCTACACAGAGAATAGAACAACATCCAGGGCCTTTTTAAGACCACACAGAATGTAATTTTATACCAGTTTCATGATCATATCAGCTGAAAAAAATGATGAAAAACTAACAGGGACAGCCTGGCCTAGAGTTAATTAAATACATTTTTTTCCAGTACTTTCCAGCAGTATGGAACAATAATTTGTAACAATATAATTAACGAATGTGCCCAGGATCTGGATAATGGATAGATGGATTAACCGGCTCAAAGATAATTAATTCATTAAAGTTTATGCTAAAACACCCACTACAAGACTAAAATCCTACTCTGTAGGAGTGTAATACCTCCTGACAGTTTGCAACCAGATACAAAACATTTTAGAAATAACATACTGCCTATAGCAGGCAAGAGAAATTATTTAAGACCTTCGTATATTAAATGCAAGATATTATAACAGCTTCCAATGCCATTTTTCAGGAAAATGTATTCCTGCAGTTGCCCTGTGTACTCTCTTAATTATTCTCCTTAATGTTTGTCCATATATACACATCTTACTCACTTTATTTTTCTTTAAATCTGTTTTTCTCTCAGTACTGCAAAAGGCCCACATGTCTTTAAACGTGAATTGGGACTTTAGAAAAAAAAAGGCTGCAAAAGATCGATCAAAAGAAACATCTATACCTTGAGAGCACACAGTTCTATCTTTATATGGCTCCTGCCACAAAGCTTGGCAAAGTCAATGTCAGAACCCCTCTGTTATTTCCTGCAGAACAAAGACATGATGGTAAACAAGCTTCACTCAACCACTCTCAGTTTTTGGCCGGAAGCCACAAATCACAGAGGAATCCAAAGCCCTCCATAAAGGAGGAGGAAAAAGTACCTCACGTCCTGCAAATGCAAACAAATGACTGTCCTGCCATCACCTTTTTAATGATGTAGGCTGGAGCTTTCCCGGCCGGACTGACCTCAAAGTCCAACATACAGATATGCTGAAAGTGCTCGCCTGCTTCTTCCCAAGGTCATTTTTTGTGAAAAGCAATTTCACTTTCCCGTGGGAGGTCGACTCAATCCAAAACAATCTTTTCCGGATGTATAACAGAGCTTCCATTGTTGGTGCCAATACCAGTTTGTTTTACTTCATTACTAATTAAAGCTACATAGTTAGCACTAGTAAGTGACCAGTGTTTCAACTCATTTAACAATGAGCAATAAAAAAAATCATAACAAAATCATTATTCATCCAGAATGCTGCACGGATACAATGTAATACTGCTCACATTTGTTTAAGATTAGAGCAGTTTTAGCATGAAAGCTGAGTTTAGACTATGGAGTTGATGTGAAGGGAATGAACAACATACACTGCCTGGGCCAAAAAAAAAAAAAAAAAAAAAAAAGTCACCACCTTGATTTAACCAAGTGGTAAAGGCCTCCTATTGATTATCTTTTAAGTTATTTGACCCCAACTGGTGCAATGAGTAGCTTCTCATTCTTTAAACAACCATGTCAAAAGACACATCCTGTGTTTGTGGAAAGGTTCAAAACATTGGCATCAAGCAGGGAAAACATCCAAGGAGATTACAGAAACTATGAAAATTGCGTTGAGGGGACCCCTCACTCTGCCCAATTATTGCTTCCTCTTCACAGCAAACGATGGCAAAAAAAAATAAATAAATAAAAAAGAAAGTCCAGCACAAGACAAAAACATTCTCTTAATTTTATCCTTTTAGGCTGTACTGGACTTCCCCTGATACCAGACTTTTTCTGGCCCTAATACTCTTTGTACATCCGGGATGGGGCGTGTGTGTTTGGAGCTCATCGACGTCAAAGAGAAAAATGCTTTTGTTGCAAAAGCTGAAGGGCAGGTGATAGAAAAGCTGTTTGCAGCCATGGCTGAGTTCCAACCCGTCATCACAGCCCAGGAGGTTCATGCCACCGCGATGCATAGTTAGGATTTTTGGGAGGGGTTTGTTGACAGTGTAGCTATGTAGAAGTATAAACTAGGCTTAAGGAGAGAAGCAGGTGAAGTGATGCACCCATCATATGTAACGCCTACTGTACAAGCTAGTGGGGGCAAGTGCTGTGATCTGCAGTTGGTCAGGTGCTCTAACAATGAGGTCAGCTGATTATACTCAATGACCAGGTTATTCCATCAATGTTTTTTTTTCCCTTTTTCCTTCTTGGCATGGGCATATTCCAAGATATTCATTAGGCTCAAATTTTCACACATAGACTGGTCACCAGAGTCCAGACCCGACCTTTGGGATGTGCTGGAGAAATCTGCACAGTGGTCTGACTCTCCATCAGACGCAAGATCTTGGTGAAAAATGAATGCAACACTGGATAGAAAAATCTTGTGACGTTGCGGAAGCTTTTTCGAAACAGTGCCGAAGTGAATGCCTATCGTGTTCGAAGCATGTGTGACCTATTTTTTGTAGGTGGCAATTTTTGGCCAGGCAGTGTCGTTACTGTAAATCAGCACTAACAAAACTTCCTGCTTCGTGGAAGATAAGAGACTGAGTGGTGTCATAGTATGTGACTTTTTTTTTCCCTCTTTTCTAGTGGCCCTTTTCCCGCACTAGTAATGATCTTTTTTATAGCAGACCTGATCCTCTCACAGTGACAGCAGGGGGGAAAAAAAGGCACACTGCAAATTTTCCACAAACCTCATGATCCTCCTTCAAAATCTGGAAGTCTCTGTCCTCCGTGCCTTCAGACACACATATCTACAATGCCCTCGTCTGTGATCAGTCCACGACCCTTGAGCTCTGGAACCATGTCCAGCATCTTCACCTGCTCGGGTTTGACAGGGCCCTGCCAGGAGTCTTCGGGCCCTGCTGACGACTGACCGCTGTTGGCCTGCCGCAGGCCGGACCCGCCCTCTGTGGAGTAGACTCCAGAGTCTCCGCTGCCGCTGCTGCCCTGGCGACTGTGTCTGCCACTGGAAAACAGAGAAATAGGAGGAGACTTGATATTAATGTGGAGAATTACTTTTCTGAAATTTCCTTCTAAGCTGTATATGTAGATATATGAATACAAGAAACACGTTAAAAACCGAACAATTCTTTGCGTATTAAATGGACGTGAACGTCACACACAAACTGACCTGCTGTCTGGTTCCAGGTCTGATGAAGTCGCTGGCAGGGCCTCAGGTGGAGGCTCATGGATCTCCAGCAACACCGGCGCTGGACAGACGGTCACCTTATCACACAACAGCTCGGCTTCTGAATCCAAGGAGAGGAGGCGAGGAATGTCTGACACCGGAGAGTCACAAAAATACTGGAGGGAAGAGAGATTGAGAGGAAACTCTGATGATGAACTGCAAATGATTTGATGACATGTAAAAAAAAGAAACGGTTAGCTATAGCTAAAGGTTATTGTTCAACAACAACACAAATTTATTTCTTGTGCACATTAGCAAAAAACAATTGACAGTTTTACTCAAGTAAGGAATCTGATTCAGATACATATTCTGTGCAGTTGTGTTGTACCTCCTGGAAATGTTTTGGCAGTTGGCTGTTGGGGAAAATCGTCGCCTTGGTTTTCTTGAAGCACCAAAAGGAGCCGTACACTAATAGCAGTACAACCAGGAAGAAGAACACCAGAGAGCCCAGGAAGTATAGAAAGATCTTCCACCATGGAACAGGACCTGTTCAGGTGTGTAAACACACAGATAAATTAGCTTACATCTGAATAGATTTGCATGTTTTTTGTTTTTTTTTTTTATCTCTGAACACCTGTATACCTTCAGGTGGTCATATGCAAACATAAAGAAATGAATGTGAGGCTTATGCGTTTAGGTTACACCCTGCGTTCTTTGTCGTCTGTAACACACAAAATCAAAAACATGTTCATACTGTTGGAATTTTAGCTTTTCTAATGAAAGAAACATTACTTCAGATTTGGGGAACTATGTGGTTCATGTACTTGTCTTGAATGGGCCCGTTAAGGGGCCAGTTTATGCCTTTGTAACTGCTCTTTGGCTGGTTAAATAACAGCAGGCTGCTTTCATAACATTATAAATTAAAAAAGGAGTTTCACAGTTATTGTGACAAAAAAAAAATTAATTCCTTCAGCAGCTCAGTTTAATATTTTATGATGTTATGTAGAGAAACGTGTCATGGCTGTCGTCCGGGTGCTGATACTGGGAAAGGAGTTAATCCCATGTTGACTGCTATTGGGTGTGTTATGTTAAACGATGCAGAGTCATGCAAGAAAAACACTATGCTAGCGTGTGTGAGGCATGTGTTTATGTGTGTGTTTTGTATTTTGAGAGGTTTGACTACAGTGTGCGTCACATTTAATTGGCGGTGATGCAGGGACCTGGTCATGTTGAGGATAAACAGCAGCGGTAAGCATAGAGCAAAAGTAACTAAAGGTGAAATAAACCACTGGAGTAAAGTAAATGCAAAGCTAATGCAAATATCTGCACACTGCACAGAAATGTTATTTTTAAAAAACACAAATCAAATGTTTATTTATAATTGAAACATCAACAGCCCTAACACACAAGAAATCAATGTTATCTTTGGCAAATGAACTCTTGTCTGCATTACCTTCGGTCTGCATGCAGAGAGGGGAGGTGAAGTTGCTGAACTTGTTGTAGTAATCGTCACGTGACTGGACACTGACACAGTACAACGTCCAAGCCTTTAGTTTCGGCAGGGTCAACAAATTGGCACTGCTGCGCAACGTACAGGGCTGAAAGACAGAAAGGATTGTACAAACCGATGAATATTAATCAGATCACCTCCTAATTAGCGATGCTCCGATCCAATCCTAAGAACGTGCAGATTTTATGGATCATCTTAGCTAAAATGCTAGTCAAAGACCATGGTTGGAAACATACAAGTATTCAAAAGAGGATGGGGAAAATTAAGGCGCACAGGACCTATGATTTCCACACGTTCGCTAGCCCTGGGTCCAGTAAAACAAGGGATAGTGAAAGTAAAAAATTTAGTTAATCCGCATTCAAACATCTGTGATGTAATTTGCATTTGAGAAAAAGTAAATGCGATCAACAAACATGATGTGGCTCAAAGGTCTACATCTAAAGACTCAAACTGCTGTCAGCAGTTAAATATTAGACATTAAATAAATATAGACCATCGAAGGATATTACCTGATGCTCTTGTCCAGTGCACCGGTTTGTTGAAATATTCATTTGATCCAACTGGCATTTGCATAATACTGAAATATATGTATTGTTATCCATTATCATATCACAAAACTAAATTCACATTTAACTTTCATGGATTAAAATGACTATGGCCTTTCTAATATATATATTTTGTTGAGTTTTGTACTTTACGTTTTACACACTACATTATCCCAAAGGTTTCCTACAATTTTCAAACCTAGAGAAATACATAATTTGAATCAACGTTACGTGATGTTTAATTCAGCCTTTTGTCAATACTGTCCATGCGCATGCAGGGAAACATAATGGAGATGTTAATTGTCCCTGGTGAGGTCCCAGCATGCGCGCCAACTACTCTGGGAGTGTGCCAAGTTGCTTTTTTACAGAAAACATCATGAATCCAAAATGTATCAGTGAGGGAGGGAAAGCAAGAGTAGCAGTTTACAGGGGAGAACATTTCATCATATTAAAGTCTTCAGTGTTTCCCACAGAAACTTTGCGAGACGAGGTAGTGACCAGGGGCAGTAACAACAAAAACACTGTTGTTAAACCCTCCTTATAAATAAAACATTTCTGGAGGGGAACCTAAAATAGGCTAAATATGTTCAGATATTTTGAATATTAAAAAAATAATAATTTGCCACAAACTTATCCTTTCTGTTACGATATCTCTTGCTAGATACAAAACATACTATATTGGGAGGGGGGGCAACATTAATTATCTGAGATGGAAAGACAACAAAGTTTTCAATCTTTGATTCGTGTTTGTCTGTTCATCCGAATCATTTGACACAAATGTCAGATCTGCATTAGCTCTGTTTTATGTAATAGGTTTTCAGACAGACTGAGAAACTGGAAGCAAGTCAGATCTCGTGCAAGCTTTCATCAGACACCTTGCAGCATCAACAGGAAACACCTTGTTTGACAAATAGAGCGCATGTCAAAACCAATAAACGGAAACCCTGCTGAACATCTACAGTACGGTAGCATCTTGAGTGACAACTTCACAGTGATTCATTGTAGGGGGGTGGCTGTAGGGCTTGTGGAGAAAATGCAAACCTGTATGGGAGGAATTTCAATACATAACATGATTATAATACAAGCACGGGACTACGGAGAAATATATATAAAAGGCTTTCCAAGGACATAATTTGTAATTGGAGGAAGTTTAAGTCTAACTTAAATCTCATTATCCTTCTTTGTAGGTCAAAAAACCTGCAAAGAAGGGGGGGGGGGTGTCTTGGTGCAGGTCTATGGACATGTTTCCTCCTCCAAGGAGGCTAGATGAAATCCGACACAGAGGCAGCCAGCGGATCTGAGAGCAGGCCGCCTCTGTGTCAGATTGGATCTAGCTGGCGCTGAAGTCTGGGAAAATGCCAAACAGCCTAAAACAAGGCATCAGTGTTACACTGGACGGATCGTCTGTGGCTCTTGTGTTGTACAGCAGGATGCCATCAGGTTCAAACTGACTGTCAATAATAGAATCAACTTCATCGCTTTGTACAATGATGGGCAATGATATACAAAAATGCTAAAATGTTCTCATACCATTTCAGATTCTTTCCCTCAAAGATGAATATGAGGATATGTTGCTGTAGTAGAGATAAAAAGGCAATTTAATTTCAGATGGAGTTCAACGGACAGCGTTTTCTACCTTTGTGTCAGTGGCGTGTTCCCAATAGGCGATGTCGTAATACAACTCGTTCAGATTCGTCTTCATGCTGAGGTTGGTGCTGGTCAAAGGGTCAGCGATGAAAACGTCCAGGTCACTTCCAGCAGGGGCAAGACGCACTTCGGACGGAGGACCCACAGCAGCTAGCAGGAGAGAAAAGAGATAGGAGTTGACAGCAGAAATATGAAGACTGAGATCGAAACAGCCACATCCTGTAGACATGAGGGGTTAGGGGTTGCTTCATTTTAAAAGCTTCACTAGCACAAACATAGCATTTAATAATGATATTATTATAAACTATCTACTATATAAGTAGATTAAAATTAAACTGAACTTGTGATGATTGGAAGCTGCAATGAATAGCATACTGACAGGAAATGAATTTACAACTATTTTAATAATGCTTTGAACATGGTCTTGTACTTTTTGTGAATAAAACAGAGAAATATAGTTAATAAAAATATCTTCAATTTACATAGCACCTTTCAAAAGGCCCAAGAACACTTTGACCTTCTAACATGTGCCAGTGTGATTTTCACACGTTAGAGACCGCAGAGAACCCTTGAATGTGGTTTTCTTTGCACCAGGTATGCGTCTGTTTTTTGGGTAGTCAGATGCTTGGTAACATCCTGCCATGTGCTCAGAAATAAATCTGCGTGAACATTTCCAGAAAGTCTTCCACCCTTCCTTCACCCATCTTTATCTCATCCCCCTCTCTCACCATCTTTATCAGGGCAGAATTCAATTTGCACCCAGTCGGTGTGGCTCCCGTTCACGTTGGCTCGGACACGAAGCATGTAGATGCCCAGGTAGTGCAGTTTGAACGCTGTGAGGTCACATGACTTGCGTGATGTCTTCTTACACGCCATGGTCCAGTTCTGAGGTTTCTTTGACTCCAGCTTGTACATTCTGGAAAGGGAAGTTATTAATCATGATGAAATGCTGATAGAATCAGAAGTTTATATGTGTGTGAGCTTCTACTGTGCACTTTTTTCTTTTTTTTTGCTTTGTATTATTCTGAAATTGTGCATATCCGTCAGATGAAAATGAGCCGTAAGATAATAATTTGGTTTTGTGAAAATTATGTTTGGAAAAAATCAGGGTAGTATTATTTGTCGGTTACGCATTATTCAACACAATTCTCAGGTATTCTCACAAATCAGGCATTTTAAAAAGGAACGAATGTCCTAACAGAAAATCACTTTCACCCCTTCCCCGTGCAATTACTCAATTTGGAACAGAGACGATGAGAATCAACATCCCTAAATGAAGAACAAGGATTCTGGAATGCAATCGCGTATTTAACAATGTGCGGAAAAACACCTCGGATGAATAAAATAAATTTAAATCTTTACCAGAGTAATGGTACAAATCAATTTTCATCTTATTATATATTGCAATCACTATAAAATTATGATCCACACAAACTCGCACGACAAACTCAATGCTTTAAGCCAACTTTGGTTTCAAGTATCGTTTCCTGTGGTTTGTTGAGATAACGTTTTCACTCTGCAATTCTACTGGAGGTAAACACCAAATATGTTTTTTCATGTGTATCATTGAAGTCAAAGTCGGTTCAAGGCTTAGTGCTCATGTTACAAAGGAAAGTGTTTAACCCTTCACCGAGAATCAACTCCAATTAGTCACAATCGACTTGCAAATTGGTCTCGGTATTAGAGCTGCAAAAATTAGTCGACTAAACGATCCAAAGACAACTAATCGGCAAATGTTTTCATTATCAATTAATAATTCCAAGTCTTTTGTTCCCTCCAAAGAATTTTATTACTCCATGTTCTCAAAGAGAATTTCTTGCTCTTACTGGTCTAACATTAGATCAGTGATTTATTTTGCTAGTTATATCATTTGTTTTACATGGTAACAGTAAGGGAACCTCAGGTTATATATGTACACAGATAGAGAACCTGGGAGAGTTTGATGATTTTTACCAACCAGAGGAAGAGAGGCAGCAGGGGCCCAGGCTTTCATTTCTTCTTTGTTTGCTTGCTTGCCGTGGTTAAATAAATCTTAAGAAAACATGAATTCCATTTGGACAATGGACTTCTAATCTCATCGGTGCATCGGTGCCCTTTTGATCTCAAGGTTTATTTGAGAGGTACAGTAAATTGGATTTTGATTAAATTGAATATTTTTGGTTTTGGCAAACAAAAGGACAATTGATGTGAAGTCACAGCACGTTCTGAAAAACGTGGGAGGCATTTTCGCTATTTTCTGTCACTTTATAGCTAATGAATCAACTACTCAAGAGAAAAATTGCCAGATTAATCTAAGATCTACTCAGTACTGCTGGGCTCCCTCCCTGATGTATAATTGTATGGATTTATGAGTGAGACTTACGGCACATATTCGACAGTGAAGGTAGCACCGTGACAGTCTGCGGCACTCTGGTCCCAGTCCCAGCTCAGTGTGTAGTTGGTGTTTAAGGTGATCATGGTGACGTTCTGTGGTGGGACGACGTGTGCTCCGTCTGAAACAAACGAGGAGAAACTCCACATGACAACAGAGTCTTTGCCAACTGGTGAGCATGGAACAAAAATCAATCATAACTTCTGACATTCATTTAAAAAAAAAAAAGGGGGGGGGGTCAGTAACTTCCTGTTGGATTTTTTTTAACTGTGCATTTGGGCGGAACTATTTTCAGCTGCTTTTGAATTAACATTCGGTGCTTTGACAAGTTTTCTGGCAGCAGGAAAGTGTGTGTGTGTTCTTTGTGTGTTCATTATGATGACATCACCCAGGGAAATAGTGTAATGCCCATTGTCGTGTTTTTAAGTCTGTGGAAAACATACACAGTGAATTTGCTATTTTTATATAGCATACTTCAGCACAAGGTAATGCACTGTCCTTTATATAATATTAAACGCATCAAAGTGAAAATCATTACGCAAATTAGCCTACATTATAAAAAGACCCAGGCTTATACAGTAAGATACACTTCATCGTCCCTGTAGGGGAATTTGTTCGGAAGTTTGTTTAGAAATAATTTTGTTAAAAGGGTTGAGAAGAAAACTAAAATGAGAACAAAAAAAGGGAAGTGAAGCTGAAAAAAACAGGAAAAAAGAATTGTCACTATGAATAATTTGGGCTCTTCAAGGGTTTTTTAAACACCTGCGAAGAGTAGGAAATATGATCGTCTTTACTGTATTGTCAAAAAAAAAGGAGGAACTGATGAAAAAAAAAATGTATAAATAAATTTCCATCTTCTGCATGACTGACTATATACTGAACGCATGACAATAACAGGAAATATTTGAAAGAGGGGTAAGGGGAGTTTAGGAGGGGGATGACTCTCACTGTCTGTGGCTTTTGTACATAGTTTGGTATCTCAGTTTGTCAAGTCTCAGCAGACCCATTTGGAATTTTCCTTATGAGGTTACATAATACCCCCCCCCCCAATAGGGGTTCAAACCTTCCTTTTTGCCGTAATACTTTTGCATTCTGCTCATCTTATACTATTTTCTTCTGTAGCTTATGTACAGTAGTTAGCCGCCCATTCATCATTTAGTCTATGACAAGCTCAAGTAGCTTTCACAATTTCTCGGGGCCTACAGGGACGAATTCAATGGGCTAATTATGTCTGACTAACAGCTCAACACTATAAAGCTGCCTTCATCTTATTATTAGGACACGGACCAAAGTGCTGCTGATACCTAATAATTATCTCTCCTCTCCACAGTATTCATTTGTGTTAGTTTTGTGTTTAGATTATTTGTGAGGTAAAAAACGTCACTCTGTAAAACTGCTGTACAACTGCAAGTGGACTGAGTTGTTTCATAATCCAACAACTCCACATGTCTTCCCTATTAAGACTATGAGGGGTCATATTCTTTCAGTTAAACCTGGTCGACCTGGTAAACCTTGGTCACTTGTTGTCAGTGTATACAAGTAGTGAAATGAAGATGTCCAAGATGTCCACCAGCTATCACATTGCTTTTCTCCAACACAAAGTCGGTTCAACTGCTCTTAACTTCACTCACCTTTCTTTTTTTTTTGCTTTCCCATTAGTTGGACAGTTATTACTTGGTACCCATTTTTTAGTATCTGCTCTGTCAAGGTTCCAAAACTAAAGCAGGTGCAACAAACTCTCCGGACCACTGACTGGTCAGTTACTTCCCCTATTCATGAAAAAACAAGGATTTGTCTGGTTGTTCTTTGTATTTACTGCAACAAAGAGTGCTTTGTTTCTACAGTAAATTGTCTTTAGGTTTCATTTATATCATTCATAGTTTTTTTTTTCAACAACCTCTGTCTCCTCTGGATTACTATGGATCCACGTTATTTCTCTCACTGCTGCCGTTTGGTTGCTTGCACTCCTCCTCTCTGATCTTCATTAAACAGCCTTTAGTCTAAATGATATAAAAAAAGAGAAATGTCCTCCCTTTGCCCTAAACTGCTCCCGAATTTATTAGAGAGCACTTCCTTGTTTTATGAATGTAGCGCTTCAGGCGGCAGAAACAACAAAAATAACCCTATTAAAAATAAACCAATTTACTAAAAGTTTTCTGTTAACATATTGGCAATAAATAAAAAACGTAGGCTATTGATGCAGAAGGTATACCTTCTCATTTAAATCGACGACATCTACACATAAAAAATAAGGTTTGCCAATAATTTAATATATAATTCACGTTCAGTACAAAACAAGTTCAGGCTTGAAGATTATTACTACAACTGCTACTTTATGATTCACACAGAGCCACAACTACCCAGTCAAACTGAGATGAAATAATGACTCAACATAAGCAAATCAGGTGATGGTGGGAATTTAGCTGCATATAACTTTTGTTGAATTTCATGATATTAATATGAATCAATTCACCTTGTTGACACCTAAAACTAGACACTAATCTTTGATTATATGACTCCAAAAAAGCCATGAAGCAATGAATTCATCTGCAGGCACACATATGTTCATTCAAAATGGTTTACCCCTGTGTGGGAAACTGGGAGAGAGTGTAAGAGTTTCTGGCATTTAATGTTTTTGCTTTAGCCAGGAAGTCCCTACTTAAACCAAAAAAAGAAGAAGAGAGCCTTTGGCTCATGTCTACATCACAAGATACTGAATAGAGGAACTGGACCTTTATTTTTTTCCAATCACATTTCCTCAAGACTTAAGACACAAGTTGGGTCTTAGCAAATCAATCACTGACGATCAAGGGAAATTGTGTATGACAATGACCTTTTTTTTTTTTAAACACACAGGAATCAGCGTGTGTAATTAGAATTTTTTGGTTTTGGAAGCAAATTTCATTTACCAAACATTATACTAAGACTTCAATGAAAGATTAAAGGCCTAAATGTATTTCCTCATTAAAACGTCCATGGCCCTGCAACAAGAAGGCCAAATTCTACCTAACGCACATCTGGTGGGAAATGACGCTAATCTGCTTGTTGGTGGACATGAAAGCCCAACAGAACAGGCTGAAGCTATGATTAGCAGACAGTATGGTCAGATGACAGCTGGTTAATCCTTTGGTTTATAAAATGTTGTAAAATGGTGAACAATGTGTGCTAAAGCCCTGGGAAACATTCTTGATTTTCTATCATAGGGGGCTAAAGAAATCAGAATATATTCATATTTGAAAACCTGGATTAAGGAAATTCTCCAAAAAAAAAAATTAAACTTGCAAAATAGATGCTGATAAAGATTTGTTGAATCGTTGCAGCTCCACTGATTAGCCTATCCTCTCGATAAATCAATTAACACACCTACACATTTTCATTAGACAGGAAAAAAAGATAACCATCACAGATTTTTTTCTAAAATTTCTAAAACCTAGATGACATCTTCAAATTAGACATATTTTCAGAAAAAACCCCAAAGATATTCAATATACTTTCACATAGGACAAAGAAAAGCAGCAAATCCTCACAGCTGAGATACCCGGACCCTGCAACGTTTGGTGCTTTTCATTAGGAAATCTCAATCAATTGACTAATTAACTAATAGATAAGTAGCACATCATAACTAAGCACATCGAAAGATGAAGAATTCCAGCCTTGCAGAATGCCGAGCTTGTTATTGGAAGTGATTTTGTTGGGGATCTGAATAAAACTTATCACCGGTGGACAAACTGTCCTAACAGACCCTTTAATTGCATAAAAAGAGAAATAATATCATAAAAAAATACTATTAAAAGTACTGCAGGAAAATATATTCATATGGTGCATCACAATTATTGAGTATTTTTTTTTTACTTTATACAGACCACATTTAAAAAAATGAAATAGACAAATTAAACAGGAACAACATTAAAATATATTAATTTATGTCACATCTGCATCTGTAAATCACATAAAGCTGTCAAATAAATGTAGTGGAATATACATATTATATACATACAACATTTCCCTCAAATATAAAGGAGCATCACATCGAAATACTCATGTAAAGTACCTCAAAACTGTACTTAAGTGCAGTACTTGAGTAAATATACTCATTTACTTTCCAACACTGGTAATGAGGACTCCACTAACTTTAGGTGACTTATTGAGCTTTAGAGAAAACAATTAGAGCAGAGTGCGCACGCGCACACAACAAACACTACATTTAGACATATTAGACGAATATTTATAATGTTACACGAGTTGAATTTAACAGTCAACATGTGAAGTTGGAATTACATTAGGTTATAATAGAACATGAATATCAGAGCGGCTAGCTAACAGTTAATAATGTCCGACGTCTGATTTGTGCTACGCCACCGACAAAACCGAAATTAAAATCTAATAACGTCGCAATGGTAGAAAAAAAGCTGACAGGTACCGTCAGGCCTGTTGTTTACCGGGTTTAGTTACAGTTAGTAGTTTTTGTTCAGTGAAATTCACATTTAGCTCGCGACTAAAACCAGTCACTGGACCAAAAACACCCAGATGTGACATGCATTGCAAACAAACGGACATGCTAGTTAGCATGGTAGCCAGCGTAAGAACTTACCGGCGTTGGTTTGGAGGCACCAAAAAAGAAGGTAGAAATAAAACGCAGCGGACATAGTTGATATTTCGAGGTATTGACAGTTTTTCACGCGCTCAACCATGCTGCGGCTCGGACTGACTCGGCTCGGCTGGCTGCCACCGGAACCTAACGTTTGCGTCAACGTCATATTCACGTTAGCGTCAGCTACAAGTACTTCCGGTTGTTTTTGAGTTTCTTTCAAAATAATAGACTAGAACGCGTCTCGAAACAGAACGTTTGATTCTCATTTGGATAAATATTCAAATACAATTCTACACATTTTGTCCCCTATCACTTACATTGTAAGTGCATTCCTCTGATGTTCTGTATGAACAGAAGGAACGTGGGCTCGTTAAAAAAAAAGTTAAATAGTTTCCTTAGTTATCAGACAAGAGTTTAACATAATATACATATATAACATAAATAATCTGCATTAAGTGATTAATCGTCAATGGACAGAAAATCAGTCACATCAATCAGCTATTTTGGTTGTCAGATATTAATTTTATTGGTTGTGTTGAGCAAAATAAACTAACATTTTCATAACGGTTTCAGTGTCTCAAAGTTCTCAAGTCTCCCGTTTGTTATAGTGAATGTGTTATGTTTTCTTTACATTTTATGACCGTAATTATTTCATTATTTGGATCAGATCGAAACATCAGTTTTATTTTGAAACCACACTCATCCTCCTTCTGGTGTTACATCTGGAACTTGATCTATTGTTGAACGTTGAAGGCTGAAAGTGACAGTTCTGATCATTACAGTCTCATGTAATCAGGACAAAAAACACCTGCAAGACTTTGGAGATACTGATTAGTTCCAAAAAGTAGTGGTAAATAAAAGCTTTATTAAACCCCACCTTACCGCAACCACGAGGTCTTATGGATGATATATGGACCAATCACTTTTACTATAGGCAGAAATCATGTGACATAATGTTATATGTGACTTGCTGTGATGACGTCAGATGTCAATGTTAAACATGGTCAAAATTCCCAAACGTTAACATGTGTAAAAATGTGAAAATCAAAAGCCAAGTCTTCATCCTGCTCCACTACAATTGTGGTGTTATCTCCAATTCCTCGTCATAACATCAGGCGCTTCACTCATGCTCACAAATGTCTTATTGTTTTATAGCCTGAAGTTGAACAATCAAAACAGCCTGGAAAAGAAAGACAGATAAACACAGGAGTGTTTATTTTAGACACAGTGGCTGTATGAATAACGGAAGTAGCCATCATGGCATCACCCAATTGTTTATGGGCCCCCAGTTCAGGAAGCTTGATCGCCATTATCAGCTTACAGGCAGCCTGGAGGAAGCTTACAGGCGGCCTGCTGTAAAGTTGGGTGTTTTATGCTGGAGGTTGACTCCCTTTTGAAGCCAGCCTCAAGTGACCATTCAAGGAACTGCAGCTTTTGGCTTAATTTTTCAGCCAGTTTGGTTGATTTCAGGCAGAGGTTGAACTGAGTGGCTCTGTAAGGGGACGGTATTTGATAAATGAGGAGGTTTTTGAACTTCAAAGAGTGTATTTGCTGTCAGGGACTTCAACAGCACACACTTTTGTAAGTGCATTTATGTAGAGATATGAAGGGAACCTGTTTTTTTTTTTAAGATTAATGAATCTTATGTGATATTAAGGCTTTTTTCAGTCCATCCAGGGATCTTATTATCAATACACCTACCCAATTAAATAACATCAATATTATTGCACCTTCAGTGAAATCAATGACCATATTATCCTGTTACAGGATAAAGTAAGATGATTATATTCATTTTTGTGCTTCCGGCAACAGTGTGGAACTAAACTGTTTTTCTTGAAAGACTAGTTATATCTGTTCACCTTTAAACAATAAAAAGTGCTTGCAGGTGAGGAGCTTTTTCCTTAGAACACAAACCTCTTGCGTTCACAGTTAAACATCACATTGTTGAATATTATTTCGGTGGTTGACAGCCTTTTTACCTTGTGGCATCACCCAAAAATCAGTGTGTAGACAGAGTTGCATTTCACAGGTTTATGGGTTATTAACAGCAAATAGTGAGTTTTTCACTCTAAACATCACACAGTTTTATTTCAATAACCGTTAAACTGATCCAATATTTCATCAAAAGTGAAAACAGATTTGTGTATCGGAACTCAATTTTTCCTTCTTCCCTCTCCCATCAATCAACTCAGGACCCCTCACATTTATCTGGTGACCCTTTGGAGGCACCTAAACCCTAGGTTGGGAACCAATGGACGAAACTAAACGTATGTAAATATTTGAAACTAGCTCCACCTCCTGCACCAGACACTTCTTTTTTCACCAATTCTCTTCACATGATTACATAAGTTTTGTATGTTATGTACAGTTTTGTGACACAAGGAAACCAAACCGACTGTTCAAATAATTTTATTCAAGTGTATCCAAGTAAAAAAAATAAATAAATGCCCAAACCTTTGAGCTGGACATTTTTTATTTGCTTCAGCTCGAGCTTCTCTGAACTATCACCCATCATCTTCAAAATAACCTTCATAATGCGACAATGAGGCAGAATGGAAAACACAAAGGATCTCACTGTTTGCTGAAATCTGTACAGGAGATCCCTTAAAAAGCGGCTAATTAAAAATATAGTCATACGCCATTGACATAAAGGTTAGATATCTAAAAAAAAATTTCCAAGTTTCAACCAGGGGCCAACAGCATGGGCCGCCACCCTGCATGTCTCTGGCTAGATAAATACCATATCAGAAATACGCCTTTTAAACAACTTTGTGTAATGACTGCGTAATGACACATCTCTTCTGATTCATATAAATACAAATAGAAATAGCTGGTAATTCCTGTTGGGTTCAATAAATTACTCCACACCACGCTTCACCCAAACTGTGGCGGTCAGACAGAAGCGGTACCTTAATATCATTTTTTTTTTCATTTGAGTCGGTACCAGAACAAATTTCAGTGTTTTTCACAATGAGCAACTTCCAACATTCTCACAGAATACCTTCATCTGTTGGAGGCTGTATAGCCGATGATGCTTTCACCCTCCGTGTAAATGCGTTCGATTGCGCTTTTAACGGCGGCAACGCATAGCCGCCGGAGTCGTGTGTGTATATATAATGTTATAAGCCTACGTCACGATTTCATTATTACAGAATCATATGTGGAGAGCGGTGGATGTGTCTAGGCAGCACAAATACTACTTGGGTGTGGCAGAATCAAAAGCGCCAGGATGTGGTGGCAACCCTGTAGAAACACGTCTCTCCACAGTGAGGCCTACTTCATGAAGTAATAAGGGACGGCTACAGAATTTACTGCACTAAAACTCTGAAGTCAAGCAAGGCTCCGTCATGTCACCGTTTCTCAGTGTCTTGAAAGTCGCACGTCGATGACGTCTCCAATAGTCCCGACCGACAGCAGCAGCCTGCATATCAGATCTTCTTTACTGCGTCTGTGCTTTATAGATTTTGTTTTTTATCTCTCCCCAGCTGCGAGGCTGTCTGGCTGTCTGCCGCTGCCCACTGCCTCCGGATGGCGCCCTTCCTCCACAGTCCTGTCGTAGGCGACGATACTGACCTGGTGGTAGATCTCCTCAGGGGGGTGAGAGTTGCGCATGGCCAAGTAGATGGGTGACTTGGCGGGTGCCAGCAGGTACTGGAGGGAGAAGAGGACGAGGCAAACGCGTTCAGGTCGGTGTTGGATTAACTCTAAAAAACCTCCGGGGCTAAAAGAATCCGCAGAGAAAGAATTGGAAGGAATCGAATCAGTCGAACATACACACCTGAGGCAGCGTGTCTTTTGGGCAGAGAAAGTTGGATATCCGTTTCCAGTACAGCACGGCAACCACCACCACGGCCACCGCCGTTGCCATGGCGACGAAGGTCAGCACCGCCGCCACCCACGGAGCTTCCTCATCTGCGGAACAATCAGACCACGTACAGCGTGTTTAGTTAATATGTAATAATACAGTAACAAGTACAGGATCTGAGTACTGAGTGTTTATGGTAATCCATTTAAATAGTTACTGATTAGAGATGTTTCAGTTTAAAATGTCAGTGACTTCTCAACTAAAAGTCCTGACTTTCTTCCCAATACAGGACACTCACCATTAGTGGTGCGCTCACAGAGAGTCGCGCTGGGTTTGCTGGGTTTGAGGTTCCTCTTTGTGTTGATTTGGACTTGGACGCAGTACTCGGACCAGGGATCCAGTTTGTCCAGAACCACCCGGTTCTGCTGCGCATCGTTGATGATGTCCACCTGTATGAGGAAATCAGAGAAATCAGACGTTGTGTGTTCTGGAGGTCTGCTGCTGCTGCTGCTACAGGAACCGCAGGTGCAACAAAAACATAACTGGCTGCAGATAATCTCATCCTCCATCATAAAACAGACGATAGGAATCTGACAGGCTTTCAAAGCAGCTACAGTAAGGCCATAAATCTGTGATCAGACTGCATGTTTCACATTAATACGTATGTAATACTTGCTTGGCTAAAAATGCCTCATCAATATATGTTCTATGTTGATCTTGAAGACGAGAGATTCAATTTAATTCATGGTCGAGTGACATTTCTGTTTGTGCTTTTTATCAAAATGGCATCAACACACCTATTCATGCTGGATTGTCACCTAGTTGTGTTTGTAAAGAACAAATCTATTCTGATCTCACAGAATAAAGTATGACAGTGATAGAATTCACACATTAAAATGTCATTTCTGGTGTGTTTTTAGATGTAATTTCAGCAGCATGCACTGTTTTCTGGGGATTTTAATGCCTTTTCATCAGGCAGGGGCAGGATTAGATCTAACGACAATTTATTTTATTATTTACAGCAGATATGTAAAGCAATTCTGTCACAATTTTCATATGGTAGAAGGTTAGTTCGCAATAATAAGAATAAGAATAAGAAAAATAGACTCTGCTTAGCAATAGAGCTGCGTCTATTTCATTTTTAAGAAAAAAAAATCCCCCAAATTCTCAGATCCAAGCTTCTCAAATGTTAATATTTTCTGGTTTGTTAAGTCCTGTGTGATAATAAACTGTGCATCTTTTGGTGATTGGCACAACAGGACATATTGTACGTTTTCACCACCGATTAAATCGATTAATCATTTTGTCGCCAACTGTGAAATTAATCACCATCTAGATAAACCGTGAATTGTCTTTTTTTTTTTTTAAGATAAAAAGGCCAAATTCTCTGAAACCAGGATCCAGTAGCGTCCTGTTGTTAGGGACTAAGACATTCGAGGATGCCACATTGGGCCGTGGGAAAGAGGTAATCGTCATTTAAATCACCTATTTCCTGCCATCCCCCCCTCACCTCCTTCTCTTTCTCGCCAGCCTTCCAGTAGCTGATGTTGTAGACGGCGGAGATGTACACGTCCCTGAGGGACGAGGTTGCAAACACCGGATCGGTAATGCTGACTTCGATGGTGGGCCCATTGGAGAAGAGAGAGATATTGGGCGAACCGATGACGGCTGAGGAAGAAGAGAAAGCGTGAAACAGAGGGAAAGATTAAACAGATGTGCAGACGTGAATATTCCATCCAAAGCTCTTGTATTTTACACTAAGTGCGGATTTTTGTGGGAAAAGTGACAGCACAGCACAGGAAGAGGAAGTTGGCAGAGAGATTTCTGGCCAAAACAAACGAAATGGTGGAGGGAAAGAAAACATAATAGCTGGGTTTCTGTCAGCTATTGTATCATATTTTGGCAAATACGTACGTTTTTCTATGTTTTTTCAAGCTGGGGCCATTAAATTATTGCAGAAGAAGCATTAAAAGAGCAACAGTCAAACCTTAAACAGTATTTTAAGTATGACATTTCTGTTTGGGTCATTTAGTTTTGGGAATGCTGATAGTTTCGGCAACTACTTTCAAAATTGATCAATCATTATGAGTAATTTTTTATTGTAAAAAAAAAAAAAATCCATCTTAAAATCAATTCTCATGAGGTATTTCCCACAGCAGATCACCCGTATTTGTGGATGACTATTACTAACGTGTGTGTGGCGTTTGGCATTAATGAACAGAAATCAGTATTTGACTCACTGTCTTTGTCCAGGACAATCTCGTCACTTTCCACCCAAGCGGAGCTCTCATCCCCCGACTGCGCCCGCACCCTGGCTGTGTACTTCCCGTACTCGGTGACAGAGAAACAGCTGCTGATGTCACATTCGGGGGCGGAGACGTTCAAACAGCCCACTCTGTAAGGCGCGACTGTGGTCCTGAGGGTGAAAACAGAGTGCCGGTATTAAAATGTGTCAGTATTGGTTTCAGCGTGTTTGTGATGACATCAGGCAAAGAGAAAGGCAGCGGTTTCTGTGTGTACATGCTATCGCTGACAAAGAAGAGCAGTAGGTGACTTTTAACAAATTGCTGTGTGTCCAATGAAAAGTCATACTTTTATTTGCCACCATGAATTGTAAAATGAATAGAAAACAGTAAAGACATTGACATGGTTAGAAATAATCATTTGTATTTGAAATATTAACATTTTAAAAATTTTTTTCCTTCAAACCTTGCTTTCATCAAAGGAAGGGCAGTTTTCTAGCTTCTCTAACGAGCTTAACTGTTTTTAGCTGTGCTAACATGGTTGCGCAAGTGTTTTCTAATCATCCATTAGCCTTCTGACGCAATGAGCAAACACATTGTACCATTAGAACACTGGAGTAATAGTTGCTGGAAATGGGCCTCTATACACCTATGTAGATATTGCACCAAAAACAGACATTTGCAGCTAGAATAGTCATTTAGCACATTAGCAATGTACAGAGTGTATTTTGATTAATTTAACATTATCTTCATTGAAAAAATAGTACTTTTCTTTCAAAAATAAGGAAACTTCTAAGTAACCCAGAACCTTTTGAACAGTAGTGTATAAGGACTGAATGATTACACATTGTGCCCCTAAATATATTTTAAAAGTTGTATCACCTTATTGTGGTTCTGGCTAACGTGTTAGCAAACAGTCAGTGTGGTTGTGGCGTCTCTGCTGGAGGCTTGCAGCTCCAGGCTACATTAGCGTTAGCGTTGCAAAATGTCAGGAATTTTTAAAGATGGAAACTTTCCATGGGAATTAAAAGGAATCTATGGGAATAGATTTGCAGAGAGAAGATTGGCACTTAACAGGAAACTTAAATATAGTTGGGGAAAATATATATTTTAGCATAATCTTGGCTAAAACAAACCAAATTTAAAGGGATGGATCTACATCAAATTCACCATGATTCCCATAGTCATTGGGAAATTTTGGAAATTTTCCACCCCTTTGCAACTCGCAACTTGGATCATTTTTTTCTTTTCTAGGATGGTGAAGTCAGGGTCCGCCCATCTCTGCCTCTGATTGGCTCCTGCTGTCGTTGGTTGAATCGTTCGGCTTAAGCATGAAAATTGTGGAAATATCCTTATAGGCAAGGCATGCACCTCTCTTGATGCTCCAACATGAAGGACCCCAAACAGCTATTGGTTCATTATGATTTGTAAATATGAAAAATATTAAATTATGTTACTATTCTAACCCGGGGCGACATGGTGGCGCAGGGGTTAGCGCTGTTGCCTCACAGCAAGAAGGTCGCAGGTTCAAGACCGCCTTGCGTCCTGGGTCTGGGACCTTTCTGTGTGGAGTTTGCATGTTCTCCCCGTGTCTGCGTGGGTTTTCACCGGGTACTCCGGCTTCCTCCCACAGTCCAAAAACATGCTCACGTTAATTGGCGACTCTAAATTGCCCGTAGGTGTGAATGTGTGAGTGAATGGTGTGTGTGCCCCACGATTGGCTGGCGACCATCTGGGGTGTATCCCTGCCTCTCGCCGTAACGTGCTGGGATAGGCTCCAGCAGACCCCTGCGACCCTAATGAGGAACAAGCAGGTATAGAAAATGACTGACTGACTGACTATTCTAACCCCAAAATAATGTACAAAAGGCCTACAACGCACTTCAAAAGAAAGTCAACTGTCCACTGCTTACTGTGTACTTCTACTACTTCTGCTTTAGAGCTGAGGTAAGTATAAATAATATATAAATTTACTTCCACCACTGGCAATACAGTCACAATCATGAATTAAAGCAAGATGGTCATAAACATGAAGATCCCCATACGCGAGGTAAATCAACAGCTTCAATTCTTATACTTTTTGATATAAAATTCAAATAAAAAGTGTCACACATCTTGGTGTAAGACAGCATTCAAAATCACTAAATCTGCCCCTGACTATAATGTAATACCTGACTAGAGCAGCTTTAACCCTTAATTCTTTGATTATGTTACCATAATTTGCACACTATGGCCTTAAAGCAACAGTCAGGTGATATGAACATTAACAGGTTTTCCTTTTTTTGCACGCAGTACAAATCAGAGTGGTGCAACAGCAAGGGAGGAACAATGAGCTTAGTTGTCTGTCAACAATGGTTGTCAGACAATAACTGCTGAGTGTTATCAGGAACTATGCCAGTTAGAGAGATTATGCTCTAACTATTATGCTCCGGATAAAATCTGTCATGTTGCACGGAAGTGATCTAATCACAGCAATTAAAGGCCCTGTATGCTAGAAAGTGAAATTTGAACATCTTTTTAATAATAGGAAGTACTATGCATTACATAAATAGTGTCCCATGCTTCAAAAGGAATCCACAGAGAAATTAACACGGGCTGTATTCGGAAAATGCGCCTTGAATTGAGCTGAATCGGGACTTCTGTGAAGTTGTGATGTCACAAATCAATCTTAATAATGTAAATGAGACAAATGAGATGTTTTTTTTTTCTTTGTACATAAAGCCACTAATTTATCTTGTGATTAAAACCCGGTGAAAGTCTACCATAGTCTACCATTAAGAGAAATGGATTAGCATGAGTTTATTCATATGCAGAATAACACTTAAAGCAGCCATTGTGTTAATGCGCTTGTGTCAGAGTGGAATCTCTGAGTCACATCACATGACCTAAAACTCCAGCGCGTCATGATGTATCACTGTCACCTTCTATGTTTAGAAAAAGAAAGTAGAAATACTTTTTTTGGCTTCTGCTTCATTCTTTGATTTTAGACAAAAAGTTTTGATGATTCTGTTAAAGAGGCCCTATTCAAACAAAACACACGCAAACACACACACAATTATGAAATAAGACCACCTGTTGTGGTCTGGCCTCCTCCTCTAGTGAAAGCTGGGTGGACACAGGCCGTTTAGAAATGGCTCCTGTTGTGATGTCACAACACAGCCTGTATTCAGAAACTGTGCCCCCCATCCCTCCTTCTGTAGTGCTTGACCTCTGTTCCTCCCACATTGACCCCAGCTACAGGTGCTTTAGGATCATAAAAGATTGTTTAGTTTTATGAATACACCACAAAAATTAAAACGCTGCTATGAAAAGGGCAAAAACCCGGGCCCGTTTAATAACAACGAATAGAATCCACAGCGGCGGGGCTCGAAATTACTGAAGCAATAACTCCAACTGAGAAAGCAGCGTGTTTTCTTATCGATGCTGAGATTAGTGGACTCACTTGAACTCAGCGGTGTAGACCAGGCCGTCGTCTGCCACCTCAGGCGACTCCCACCTCAGCACCAGGTCCATGTTGTCGGAGGTCAGGCGGACGTTTTTGGGAGCGCCGAGGGCTCCTGAAACCACTGCAAGGTCCAAACCCCCCCCAAAAAATTACATTATCACAGCCACAGACCTGTTCCATTGCATAACAAGCCCATACTTTCATCTTTATGGTCATTATCCCGGGGTCAAAGTTCACATTTTCCGCTTGATCACTCACAGAACAATCTACTTGGTGATTTTTGTAAAGAAACTAATGTTACATAGACAAAAAAAGACACTTATCCTGCATGTATAGGTCTACACAAGCAGCAACAACAGTATGCGACCAGTTCCAGTGTGAATTCTACAGAAAATGTGAATATATTCGATATATTTACAAGCTGCGCAGCGTTTTATGGAGTCGTTTCATTATGAGACGTGATTACAGGTCCGTAGAAACTCCATTAACAGTAGTAATCGGTAGTAATTACAAAAAAGAAAGACAGAAAAACTACACATTACCTCTGGATCCGCATAGTGTTGAACAAGTGAGGATGAAGGCGCAGATAGAGGCTGACATGGTCTCTGTCAGTTTAATGGAGTCCAGCTGAGTAGCGCGTGTGTTAGTGTGTGCGCGAGCGCTTTTCGTTTCTAAACTGTATTTCCTGGTAGCCTCAAGTCAATAAGAGGCGGGGAAGTCCGCGGAAATGAAACTCACCTCTGTACAAAAAAAAAAAAAAAAAACGTCTATCAGGTTTCCAGGAACCAGCCCGACGGTCTGAGCCCACTGTAAAAAAAACAAACAAAAAAATAGAAGGGAAACGGGTCATTTTGTAATATTATATTTTAGTAAAAGCGCAGAAATGGACCAAGTATTAGTTTGCTCCATTTCAGAATCACATTGGACTACAATTATTAATTATTTGTTAACTTATAATTATAATTGATAATTACAATCTAGGTTATACTAAATTTCTGAAAGTATATAGTAAAGTAAGTAAAGTAAAAGTAAAGTATACGTGTAATTGTCGAAAAAATGTAAATTCCTTCTTAAATGCTTTTTCTTAAGTAAAATTCATATATATATATATATATATATATATATATATATATATATATATATATATATATATATATATATATATATATATATATATATATATATATATATAAACAAAGTAATCACTTCCGGAAATATTCTATTTTTTTTTTTTTTTAACTGTAGTGGAATACAGTTACTCCTATTTTGTATTTTAAATATATAACTCAGTTACTTGTGTTGCTTCTTTACTCCCGTTACTGAGTCAGTACTTAACTATAATACAAAATTTTACTAGTGGAATATGGACTAGACCTGAAACTACACATATTATACCTTAAATTACAAAAAAATATGCAAACAAACACATATTAGCTAGAAAAGTGTTGTAGATCAGATTATTTCTTATATTTTAAATAAATCACTAGTTTGATAAGAAGTTAAGACATACACACAAATCTAGTGATGTTTTACGAAAGGTCTGTGCAAATAACGCAAATTATGCCATAGTGATGCCAAATCTGATTGTGTTATATACACCTCTGATAACAAACACACACACACACACACAGGGTGAGATGCACAGCAGTGTCAGTCACAATGAAAATGTTCATGCTTCTATGGGACATTAGAAACTTTATTCACCAAATTTTTACAATATCTCGCCTTCATCACTTTGGAACACCAGCTTTATAAAGGCCACTCTGATGAATGCAGGATACACACACATATTTACACACCTGTCAATAACAGCAAATCAATTTACACAGCAGTTACAGCATTTTTCACATATATTCTCGATCTCCTGATCTTTTTTCTCTGAGCATTTTTGAACACACAGTAGTTTCCTCCACATCAGGACAGAGAAGGGAAGACAGACGGCAACGATTCACAAACGGCGTCTCCCTCGGGTCCACTAACTCGGCCTCAGCTCCAGCTGAGCTCAGTCTTCTGGTAGCTGGTCTCTGTCCTGTTCTTCCTCAACACTTCCAGCCGTTTGTCTGGAGTCTTCCTCTCCGCGCCCGGAGCCGCTCCTCGGTGGGTGTTCAGCGCCGCCGAGGCCTTCAGCGGAACCTCTGCTGTGGATCTGGGAGGCTGAGGTCTGGCCTGGGAGCTCAGGTGGTGCACTGCCATGATCCTGGCCTTGAAGGACAATGTACGACTGGAGATGAGACAGGGACAGGGTATTTATGGTCCTATAGGGTCTACGGGATCTTTTCTCATACATACAGAGTAAACAGTAGAGTTAAATAGCGGTTATCATAAATTACCTATATAATAGCCGGGCTGTGTGTTTGTTTCAATCACTTAACACATCAGGAGTTTATTTGAGACCAGTTGACAATCTGGGACAGGAGATTAATTCCTTCCTGACAAAAATCTAGCTCAGCAAAACTCTATTATGGTAATTTACTCAAATTCTTTTATCAAACGAGTATGACGACTGTATAACTTAGAAGTACGATTACAGTTCTGTAGATAAACGTCTCCACGCTGCTTCTCCCGAGTTGTCCTCTGACTATTTTACGACATAAAGTTTAAATTTCATGCCGTACTTTTTATTTTTTTTTCTCTGTACCGGAGCCGTGACGATCGACAATTAAGCAATATTACTAATGAGGGTGTTCTTTAACGTCATTTGAGCACAACTGTGATGAGATGTGCCTACAAAAAAAAAGAAAAAAAAGGCAAAGAAGAAAAATATGCAGCGTTAGAGGTCATGTCTTCTTCCTTGATTTTTTTTTTTTTTTTATAAATTAGGCTGTGTTTATTTGGAACCAGTGGTTATTTATCAAAATATACACCCGTGCCCTGCATTTAAAGGGCCAGTGGTTTAGTTGAAACCCAGCTATTATTTGGCGATTCATGGTATTTAAGCCTAGATAATTCCATTCAATGTTCTCAGACTCATTCATATGTTCACTCTATGTGTACGTAAAGTATTTTGACTGGAAAATCTAAGAAGTTGCAGCACAGAGAGAGATGGATCCATTACCAGGGTTCTGGGTAGGCGGCGTGTCAGTAAGTCGTAGTTCAGATGGCTGCCGTAAACCACTGATCCAATCAGAAGGAGCCCCAGTGCACAGAAGGCACCCAGCAGGCCGTAGACCACGTGCACTGCGACACAGGACAGCAACGTTATTAGGCTTGCAGGTTGGAATATACCCGACATATCAGAAATGACTAGTGGAATGACTAAAGGCCTCTATTTTCAGTGCAGAAAGCACTAAAAAGCAAACCCAGGGCATTATGTTGAAGATCCAACAAAATAACCTGCAGCAGGTGTTGATATTTAAATATTAGAGGAACTGTTACAATTCAAATGAAGTTCCTCTTTTAGTGGAACTGCAAACACTGGTGCATGTACCGTATGAAAAAAGGCTTCAAAGGGGAAAGCTGAAGCATGAAAATAGATGCTGGACAGAAAAAAAAAACTGAATAAAGATTATTGCACAGAATGAAATACATTGAGGCAACAGTGACGTACTTGATGTTCTGGGGGGAGGAGGACTGGTGAAGGCACAGTAAGGTTTACTGGGAAGAGAATTGGAGTTGTAGAATACTGTCACCGTGACCGTCACGCAGTACTCCACGCCCGGCTGCAGGTAGGTGATGGTGGTCTCCTCTTTGTAAGGCAGGTTCAGTCTGAACTGAAGCATAACGGAAAAAAAACAGGTAATGAGAGGCCTGTAATTACACTTCATAGAGGCTGATCGCTATTTGGAACTCAGAAAAGGTATTGTGGAAAGTTTTGTATTATTAGAATGGAGGAAAAAAGTCTTCGGTTCAAATTAATCTAAATCACACGGACCCGAAAGTTTGGAATCATTTTCACTTTATACACAGAAACCTCCTTTGTTCCTTCTTTGTTTAGCTGCTCATTGTAGCTTCCCCTTATTTCATAATAAAATTCCAAAGAAATTGTTGCTGTATTAAACAGGACGCTAAGCCACTTCCTGTGTTAATATTCTGTTTTTTTTCTGTATTTTCCCCCAAGAAAAACCTTCCACACATCAGGTGTTAGAAGAGGAAATGAGAAAAACAATAAGATACAAGCTGAGTCTTTGATGCATGCAAGAAAACGACTGTATTTTCCGGACTATAAGTCGCACCAGCCATAAAATGCATAATAAAGAAGGAAAAAACATATATAAGTCGCACTGGAGTATAAGTCGCATTTTGGGGTAAATTTATGTTGTGAAGCAGAGGTAATTAGGGGGCAATTGATTGTTTATCCAGTGGGTGCCGCTGTGTGATCATTGTGGCCGGCAAGAAGGTTCCGCGCATGCGCGAGTTGTCGTTCTCCCCGGGACCGGAAGGAATGTATTGTTTTTGTCTATCGATAAAAAGTGAAACTCAACATCTGCGTTCTTTGTTTTGACAGGTTACCACAATTTATTTGATAAAAATCCAACACCGAGAACAGCCATTTAAAATTTAAATGACGAACAATTTAAAATAAAAATAGAGGCAACAACAGGCTGAACGGTGCTGACGCTACATGACACAACTGAGCACGTGCCTGGTATGTTAACACAACATATTGAGGTAACTATAGCATGCTAACATGCTAAGAAGTTTACCAAAACCATCCGTGTCACTCCAAATACCCGGTAACTAAAACCCAATGAAATCTTCATCCTCGGTGTCACTTCTCATCAACTCCTCTAACTCCGGAAGTAGAAGACGCGGCGCTTCCTCTTCTACGTCGCTGACGTCAGACGTCACATTTTACTACTTGCAGCTCGTAATCTGCAGAATATGATTTTCTTTTCGGTGCCATTTTTGTTAAGATCTTCTCGGTTGTTTTTAAAAATTACCGCCAATGTTGAAATTATCGACACAAGCCTAGATCGCCCTATTGCGGTTCAGTGTGAAAATAACATGTTAAATGATATACCGGTAATAATGTGTTAATAATTTCACACATATAAGTCGCTCCAGAGTATAAATCGCACCCCGGAAGTCCAGAAAATACGGTATTTAATCTGCTCAGATTTGAGTTTTTTGTTGCTTTTGTCTGAGTGTATTTGGTGTTCTCCATTTACAGTTTAGCCTCTACTGTCTACTTAATCATTTATCAGGTTTGTCTTCCGTGTGAAGTGGAAAGACTGAAGCTCCCTTTTCGTTCTTCTTATCAGGCCGAGCGTTTCCTTGAACACAGGCAAGCGCGAGGAAGACGTGGGCAAAGCCACGAACGCAGAAACATCAGCTATCTGAGGGAGCCGCATGTGTTTCGAACGCAATAAATAGGCCAAACAACACGTTTGTTTTGCTCACTGTTCTGATCGTGCTTCGTGTCTTTCTGAGAGGAAAAAAAAAGAAGAAAAAAAAACAGCAGCCTTGTGGGTTTGCCGTTTAGATTTCTTGGTATTTCACACCACTCTGAGTTTCAGAGTTTCTGAGTTTCATATCATTTAAACACACGCAACCTGACATTTAAAAAACAAATCAAAACAACAAAAAATACGAAAAGAAACATCAATTCTCTGATTTATGAGGTGACTTTAAATCAGGATTTAGGGAGGGGACTGGATCTTATGTCGGTTTCATTCCTCTATAATACTAATACATTAATGCTTAATAGTTTCTGTACAAAATGCAGGACTGACATTAGACATCTTGAGTCCAGATCCAAAATAAATATGAATAAAAGTGCTTTTTTTCTTTCTTTTTATTTCAGCAGAGTACAAAAAATCTCAAAAGGTAAATATATCTTGTTTTTGGTGCAATCAGTCCAATTCTTGAGTAGAATTATCTTATTCCACTAGCAGATGATATAGCGTGTTATAGTTTCGTTTTTTTCTTGATTTTATGCATTTTAACCTTTTTTTTGTTTTGTTTTTTTGCGAAAGTGTTGTCTTGTTTTCTTAAACCAAGACCAAAATGATCCAAATGGGGGAAAAAAATGAAAACAAGATAAATTATCTGCCAGGAAAAAGATATTTAAACTCAATATTGGACTAATTGTACCAACAACAAGAACTAGTGATGTGTTGGTCTCGAATGAGCCGATTTTTATTTAATATAATTTTGAACGAGTGATTTTGTTTTCATTTTAATTTTGAATCACTGATTTTATTGTTTTAATCTCATTTTAATTTTGAATCTGAGTTTTAAATTTTTTTATTTTCATTTTTAACCAGAGGATTTAGTGTTTTAATACAAATCACAAGTCATAACAGCAATAAACTTGTCTGAATTACAAAAGAAATAAGTGATAAAATGAAAAAAAAGCATAAATTCCCATCCCTATTAACAACCTGTGGCAGTGAACTCCACTGAAATGGGAAAAAAAATCATGGTTTTGTTTTAATACAGAAAAAAAGCACTTTGAACACCGATATTTCAGAGATTCGTTAAGATTTCAGTTTTTGCATAGTTCACGTCAATAATGGCTCATGGGTAGAAACTAGTATGATTAGAGATGGTGTCCTTCAGCATGTTATTGGCTTCTAATTCCTCTGCATATATCAGACTTTGGATTCACACACGAGACTTGGAAGCAGATCAATTCATTGTGGGTTTGGCTCTGCACATAAGACTCTTTGACAATCTGAAAACAGATAGAAAACCACCGTCTTTATCCTCTGAGCCTGACACGTACCTCTGCTCCATCCCGGGTCCTCTGCACCTGGAGGTGGAGGTCTCTGTAGAGGCTTTGAAGCTGCTGGTGCTGCTGCAGCCCCGTTGTTCTGGGAACTCTGACCTGGAGGACCAGACAGTTCCCACAGCCGGACACGGACACATCGGGAGGACCGATCACAGCTGCAGGGAGAAACAAACTCGTATTCAGCTGATTTATTTTAAGAAGTTTGGAGATAACGGACACTGAAAACATCACAAACCGTGTATTGTATCATTTCATTTGGAGGACTGTGGTATATCTGCCACAGTTACTAAGTGAGGAGTTTCAGCTCAGATGATGAGATAATTTACAGCCTCCAGAGCTGATCTGCCTCTCTTTATATGAAATGTGTGTGTGTGCAAGTGTGATAAATGTGTTGGTGGTGCCTCACTGTCTGAATAGGCCTGGAAAGAACTTGATGTTGTCCAGTTGGAAGTCCGATTGGACGCGAAGGCCTGGATGCGGGCTTGGTATTGTTCAAACGGGTTCTTGAACGCTCCGGTTAAGTTACACGTCTGTCCGGCCGAGAGCTTCAAACAATCAGCCACCAGTCGCCACGATTTCCTACTGCAAGGTGAAAAGGAAAGAGGAGGGTGGAAGAGAGTCACAATTACGAAATCACACAGGATTTAGTAAAGAAAAACTTAAGTTTGCTTGACTAATATAAGAAGGATTCATTTTAATATACTGCATGAATGGTTAAGATCTAAACTCCAGACCAGGTCTGCCTTCTGTTCTCAAATTCCTTTTTAAATGCATTATGTTTTTTTAGTATTTCTTAGGTTCCTTTTATAGTCTTTAATGCCATTTTATGGGAAGCACTTTGACTTTAGTGTTGGTTATAGCTGCCAAACAAATCAATGTGCCTTGATGAAAACTGGGGAACACTGATATGAGGAAATAACTCACTCCACAGTGGCCACTGAATAGAAACTTAACTAACATCAGACTGTTTAAACGATTAAACACAATGTGTGTAACAAATTGTATGAATAAAAAGGAAACTAACCAGACTGCCTGCGTCATTCTGAAACAAACAGCACTCATACTTACTCAGAATAGAAAGTGCTTGAAGGGCAAACAGGGATGTGTCTTTAATACAGCGCCTTCAGTGTGAATTTATATGTAATACGGAATAATTAATTATCTAAAATGACGCTTTTTAATACGAGTGCACTTCTTTTTAGGGCAATGTAAGGGTAAGAAAATATTACTACAGTAAATTAAAGGCGATTGTATTCATTTTAGTTGTTTCCATATTCTTATTGTTGTAATATGTACGGTGGCTGGGAAGAGGCACAACACATGCAAACATCACAACACCTGCAAACTCAGAAAACACAACGGGAAATGTTTCCATAACATATAGGGGACCATAATCAGTGACGACCCCACATCCTGTTTCCAGGACACAACAAACAGATTTATTGATGCCTGATACCTGTGGTTTTGTGTGGTTTCAACATGTTGAGATTCACCACAGGATCTTCACACCGGTTTCCGGACTCCGGACAAAACCACTGTGGTATCAGACATCGATAAGTCTGTAAAAAAAACACTTGCGACGTCCCTAAACGGCGGCCATATTGTGACGCCGTATTGGGTCCAGCTCTGGCTTGTAATCTGGTTCTCTAACCGCAATAAAGTGAAAGATCTGCACACACAAAAATACTCGCAGAAATTTTGAATGAGTGAGTTTGGTTTGTACCACCTGTTTTAGCGTAGCGGCGATAAAGGTTGATTGAATCTTTTGAAATCGCATCTTTTCATATGTCATTGCAAGTAATGTGTTATAATAAAGCATGGTCATTTATCTTTTGCACAAAGCGTAAAGCAAGTGATGATAGTGGTAGAAAAAAAAAAAACGCCAGGCAAACTCCATGGAAACAAAGGTTGCCATTGTCAAAAAGTTGGACAGTGGTTAGAAGAACGCTAACGTGGCATGTGCCTATGGTATGAATCGGTCAACGATCGGAAACAATTTACAAGGGAAAGGGCTACAGAAGGCCTTTAAATGACCTCAAAGGGCAATTATAGATTGAAATTTAATATATAACGACTAACGCCGTCTGTCTTTATATATCACAGAGTTTAATTATAAGAAGTAGAACACGAAGCCAAAATAAACCAATGTTGAACAATACACTACCGTTTGGTGTCACCCAGACAATTTGTGTGTTTTCCATGAAAAGCCAAAGTTTTATTTACCACCATGACGTCTTTTCTAATCATCCATTAGCCTCTTTATGCAATGAGCAAACACACTGTACCATTAGAACACTGGCCTGATAGTTGCTGGAAATGGGCCTTGATACACCTATGTAGATATTGCACCAAAAAACATACATTTGTAACTAGATTAGTCATTTACCACATTAGTGACCTAGAGATTGTATTTCTGATTGGTTTAAAGTTACCTTCATGGAAAAAAAAGCTGTATTTTTCTTTCAAAAATAAGGACATTTCTAAATGACCACAAACTTTTGAACGGTAGGTACTTTCAGTGTGTGGCTACAGCTGCTGCTGTTGGCCTGTTGGCACAGAACTGGGGCGCAGGTGTTGATTTCTATCTAGGAGCCCTACTGGCTGGCTTGAACCACTAGCCTAAGTCGACCCTGCTTGCTAGCTATCCAGGTCAACATGTGCCAATATCAGACGACAGATATGTGCGCAACACGTTACTATGCAGCATTTAATGACAGCATTTGATTCATTATTTGGTATTCTATGAATGCACATGTAGACTATAGCAGGTGTTGTATCGAAGTCTTTTCCTCCATCGATACGTTGACCTTTACCTTAACCCCAACCAGTTATCTCTGCAACGTATGACTATAACTAGAACTCAAGTCCCCAACCGTAGAGGTGGCGCTACAAAAACCACGGGTCGTGTTCCACTTTCATTAGAGCCTGTCTCCATGAAGAAATGATCAACAGCACTTTGGAAATAATAATAAAAAAATTGGAAATCATAATAAAAAAGAAGTTTGTTCACTGAAGAGGTGAATTGAAATTGTCACAATTTTATGTTGTAATCACGTCTACTGCTTAGTAATAACATGAACTTGTTTAAGAGATTTAACTAGGGTAAGGAAATGAGCTAACATCAACTGTGTCGTGAATTTGTTTTCATATTCACATTAATATATTAATACATTAACATATTAATAAAACCTGTCTGTTAACATTTCCATTAATATTGTATCAGGATGATGATAAACACTGAAACATCAGCTATCAATTTGTACATTTATCATTTACCGCTCTTAATGGCAACCAGTTGCAGGATGGCTTCATATTAAAGGATATATATATATATATATATATATATATATATATATATATATATATATATATATATATATATATATTTTACTATTGTTCTTCTTCTCAACAAATCTAATCTTTGGAACTAACCCGACAATGATCTATCCACTAACATACTCTCTGTATCCAAAGGTCTAGTTTGTTTGATAAGGAGTAGCTCCAAAGACAAATAACAGCCATCTGGCTTTCAGAGACTCTTTCAGATGTTGGCCACCAGCAGCTCAGTTTCGTGAATCACAGCCCCCCACAGCATGTCAAATAGTGTCTTATCACCTCACTTTTCCCTTCCCCCCTGAAAACCTGAAGCCGAGGATCTGGACGGCGAAGTGGGTGTCAGCCGGCGTCTTGGGCCCCGGCAGGAAGCTGAGCGTGTGCTCCATGTTGAAGGAAGAGATGGAGACGTTGGAGGGTGCAGGGAGGGAAAAACAAACTACTGCAGAGGAGGAGACAATAACAATATTAACTTTGTGATTTTTCCAGAAGCAAAAGTTTAGTCTTATTGTTTTTATGACTCTGCATCAATGTGTGTTGCTAAATCGGCGGTCTGCGTAACCATTTCCTGTTCATATATGTCCGCTATGCACAGCACCTATAGACAAGCAGCAACGTTATGCATTCATGATTCTTGCCAACATACACACACACGTTTAAATGTACACAACCTGCCATTATGGAACACAAGAAAACAACAAATGTCCCTCCATAACACTAATAAATCTCCTGATCATGCATCATTCAGCATTCATTCATCATTTTCATCTTTTAAACCCCATTGTTTCCTCCCCACCTTCAGTCCAGGGAGCATTACCAAGGTGAAAATGCAGAAGAAGAAACATCCACAACCCCATCGTACCTCCATGGACCGTGCTCTGCTGAGATGTCTTACACAGATGATAAGGCTCTTGATTTTGGGTGTCGAGCACACAACATATAGAGAAGGATGGGAGGGATTTAGGGGTATGTGTGGGGGTTGGGAAACAAGTGTTTGTGATCATGTACGTGGCTGAGTTTCTATTTCCCCAGAAGTCCCTCCCTGTGCCTTCCCCTTCAGAATCCTGCATTTAACTGTGAAGCGTCACAGTTGCGAGTTAGAAAGTGATCCACATTGGAGTCTGGCTCACCTGGTGTCAGATCTGTGTGAGTTTTTTGTTGTTGTTGTTTTTGTGGAGCTGATTATTTGACAATCTGTGCAGTTGCCGTGTTGCCTTTACTGCAGTTGTGCAAATGACAAAACATGATTTGCTGTCTAAAGTATCGTTTTATTTGTTTTAACATGTGCATGTAAATGGCTGAACACTGAGTAACATGAGGCTTTTAAAGCTTGACAGTTATACAGATGGAACTTTTTCTTTCAGTATAAAAATAAAGGAATGTGACAATTATGGCATTTGTTTGATTATAGTCTTTGCATTATTTTGGGTGTATAACTTGTAACTTACGATTACATATGAATGACCGTACTATCCTAATAAAACAAATAAGTGCATTGTTAATCCTACTGTGCATTGTTAATCCTACTGTGCATGCAACAACTTAACAAAATATGGCTAAATAAAAATATAATACATCTGTGTAACCGTACAATCACAATTCAAACCTGATTATGAAAAGGTGCAGATGTAACAGAAATGCATGATTTACAAAAACAAAACTGTCCACAGCTGGATCACTTCATAAAAAATGGTCAGACATCAATACATTGATTTTTTTTTTTCATCTCACTGGAAACGTGCAAAATCATCTGGTAAACACACATGGCCTCAAGGTGCTTCTGTTTGTATAAAACTGCACTAATTAGTCATTTTTGATCGATTTTTAGCTATAAAATGTCAGAAAACAGTTAAAAAATCCCCATAAGGGACTCTGCACCTTTAAATGTTAACCAAAGGCAAAACACACACAAAAAAATAATCCCCTAACAATCCGAACAAAATAAAAAATAAATTGTGAATTGCAATTTCCCAGAGCCCAGGATTTCAGTGCAAAAACAAACAATATTTAGTTCCTAATCATATAAGACAAGAAAAAAAAAACATTTTTGCTTGAAAAACAACTTCCATGATTTATCGATTCAACTAATTCATTTCAGGTAGTTACGACATCATTGGCACATTCAAAATAATCGCACCTAAAAAACTAAAGCAGCACAGTACTCCTGATTGGACCAGTTTTTGTATCCACACACTTCTTTCACTGATTCAATTTCCAGTGCAGGATGGAGAATGTATGAAGCTTAAATATCATTTTAAGCTGTTTGCTTTAAGTAGCCAGTTTAAGCTGGCTACTTAAAGCTAAACAGTAAATGACCTGTGTACGTTTCCCAAAATTCTTATTGACAATGAGAAACATTTCTTGACATGTTTGATTCTAATGGAAGAATCAAATTGTATTTTAAGTGTTGCTTGTTTTGCATGAAAGTCACAGTACGTATTCCATCCTTTAATGCCCCCAGAAATGAAAAAAAAAAAAGTAAAACATCAACTGTTCCCTTATCGAGGAGTTGTCACACTTTTGAGCACTAAGTATTTCTTTTTCCTCCAACTTCCCGACACTTTTGATGTCAAAAGTGTCATAAAGTGCCTGGAAGCTGTGCTCTCTGCTCCCCCTCCGTCTGGAACATTACATCATATTCATACCGTTTTTGAAGCCATCACTGAACCGATTGAAACCAAATTTGGAACATTCGTACTCCTAAAGCGCCGTTCTCTTAACGCACAACGCGATTCACAACCCTTCACTTAAACTTTCTGAGCAGTAACTCAACTGTTAGCAGCAGAGGAAGCACTGATGTAAAAAGCTGCGAGTTACAGTAAACTATAACGACAGGAACGCCTGTTCATGAGGATGTGCACATTTGTGAAATGTAGCTACCAGAATGATTAGTGCCACTAAATTACAGCACTTCAAAACAACTGGAAAATATAAATTCAGTTGCCAACAGTAGTTGTGTTTCCATTCAACTTTTCAAATACTTGGATGGAAAAGCCCGGCAAAAGGGCTGAATATTCGCATAATTTTTATGATTGGAGAGGGTGGATTTGTCAGCTTATTGATAAAAGGGAAAATGTGGCTATGGAAACAGGTTTTGTGAATAAACTCTTAACCTTTTCACCCGATGAAGCTCCCAAACACTTGGGGAGCAACGTGTGGTCTCCCTCCAGCAAACTCCAACAGCGCTCGTAAACTTCACAAAACCACACTGAAAAGGGGAAGGAAAGGACGATTTTTAAACGCAGCTGTTGGGTGTCAGCTGAGTGTCGACCGTCGTCATGGATACCTTTGCGCTTCCTTATGACGTAATCTCACGGTGAACTCCCCGTCTCCCGATAATCGCATTAACGGACGGGAAACAGGCATCGATTCGCATTTTCTTTTTTGCGCTTTTCACAAAAATCCGCTCTAAAATCTAGATACAGCTGGATGGAAACCCAGTTGGTGCGTCATAACTGACATAAATAAACTGTGATGGATTGACTTCTTCAAAGCAGTCCATGAAGTTGCCGAAACACGTCAAATAGAATAAGCTTGTGGAAGTCTCGAGTACCTGTCCATGACTCGTACAACAAGTTACGAGTCACAGAGGAAAAACATTCTAAAACTCCCGAATGAGACAAGTTCTCACAAGACAAGAGCCGGAATGAATGCTGAATCATGTTTTCCTTGCTGTAATCATTTGTCCTACTCATACCGGCCACAAGCTCCATTCATAATAAGGCTGAAAAATTAATTGCATTTTTAATCGAAACATTATTACGGCCGACGGCAATTTCAAACTGCAGGAGGTCCGAAACTCATTAAAGGGGAAGTGTTTATCAAAATAACCTTTAAGTAAAATATTTGTGTTTGGTACAAATCCCCACAAAAATCTCAACATAATCATTTTAATATATTTTTCAATAAAAATGAGAATAATAATGGAACAAATATCCTTCCCTCGAATACCTAATCGTATCCCGATTGCAATATCAGTCAAAATAATTGCAATTGATGTAGATATTTTTTTCAAAAATCTTTCAGCACTACTTCACAATGTTTTTGCAAGTGGTGGGGGACAAATTCTGTGATCCTCAACATGAAGCTTGACGCCCATGTTATCTAAATACATATCTTTCATATTTTTAATCCTTGTTGGAGGACTAACTTCCTTTATCTGGAGAGGTAGGTTCAGCCAGCTGCTGTGTTCCAGCAGGTGGAACATAGTCTGCGTTAGTCCAAAGCTGTGTCTTCTATTTAATAGTTCCAGGTTTTCAGCGGTGCTTTGCATTTCCTCTGCTCCACAGGTAGATTGTTGAGGGTCTTCCAGGTTTTCCACACAAGGTCTGACGGCAGGAAAACTGGATTCTGATCTGATCATCTCAGGGGAGATGTGTGTCCGGATTGAATAAAACGGAAGGAGTGTCTGTCGATTTTCTCAACAACTGTTCATTGACTGAATTTCACGCATATGAATATGTTTCATACTTGTGGTTTTGGGTGAAAACGGCTGGTGCTGCTACATACGTCGACAGCTTCACAGTTTCATTTTTTTTTTTTATAAAAGTATAAATGGACACAAAAACAATTAGCAACTTGTAGCTGTAAAGACGCCTACAATTAGACGTCCGTGACCGGACGCCTCATATATGCAGACAGCTCTGCTTCTTCTTCCTCTTCCACATCCGAGCAGGAAATCGTTTCTATGGCGACTTCCTTGGTGTTTACAGTTTGTGAGGGCAGGATCAGGGCGGTGGAGGGAGATTCTGGCTCGTCGAAATGTGAGTTCTCCTCCCCCTCCTCTGCCTCCTCGTGCCTGCCGAAAGTTAATGTGAGGAGGTTCACCGCCTCCTCGCCCTCCCCCTCCTCCTTCGGCTTAATTATTTCTATGGTCCAACTATCTGTGTCTGCAGGAGGACCCTGCTGCGATTCTGGGAGAGAATCGGCGAGCGAGGCTGTGTCCGCGCTGCGAGTGTGGTACAATCCAGCTGCTGACTGCTGGGTTTCAGGCTGGAAGAAGTCGGAGGGAAGAAACACAGTGTTGGGGATGGAGGATAAGACGGGCGGCACCAGGCTCTCCGGGGATAACGGGGCTGACAGAGACGCTGAGGATAAAGAGGAGGCAGAGAGGAGGTTGGCGCCCGCCCGCAGCGTATAATCTCCAGCTGTGCCCTCTGTTTCATTCTCCCCGTCGCTTTCGTCCGATAATGTCTGACTGCTCCTCTTTTTGCCTGAAGAGGGCAGCGTTGCTTCAATATTAAAGAGGGAAGACAAGGAAGCCCTCCAAGGCACGGCGACAAGGGTCCCCTCGGTGTGATGGATGGAAATCTGAGACACAAGAGAGAGGGAGAAAAGATGGGCAGAGGAAGACAAAACGTATTAAAAACTATCAGGTCACATTGATACGTTGATATGACATCCGGTTTTCTTTAGAAATGTGTGCTGACTGTAGAACCCTTAATATTACCCTGATTCTTTATCTGAATCTCTTCTAAAAGTACATTTTAGACAATATTACATATTTCTGAATTTTTACATAACACTGAAAATTAACATTTACATTTTGTTTTACATAAACACACTGTTTGGGAAGCAGAAATTAACTTATATGTGAAATGACCAATTTTAACAAGTGCTTTATATAAAACGTTAAAAGCATCAGGATACAATTTAAACAAGTGTTTAAAAGGGGAAAATATTTAAATGAATACAAATTAAATACGATTAAATACTAACAATACTTAAATACTACTTTTCCCTATTTTTTCTAGATTTTCAAACTTTAAAACTGGTCAATTTGACCTGTAACACAACAAGTTTATGAACTTGTTTTACACTGTAGTAGGATTTTTCATACACAACTTCATTTGTTCAGTATCACAATGGTTTGAGTCATTTATTCAATAAAGTTATTGATCATCTCCAGATTTTACCGCAAGTGTGATTTTCAAGCTTCTAAAAAGAGAAATTGCTGCTTTACTTGATATGAAGAACATGCAAAAACAACTTGTGTATTTTTGTACAATTGTGATTTGTGATTTACACTTTTATTATTATGAGCCTTAGGAAGCAACACCATCTGCCATCTTTTTGTTCTATATGCTTTGTTTCTCGATGGAAATGTAGCTGAATCAATTCGTGAAATTCCACTAAATGCTGAGTGCGTACAAAGGTTTGAAAAAAAAAAAAGAGACAGTTGGTGAGCAACAGCTTGCCTCGCATCCCCTCCAAATGTCAATTTAATTTACTGACCACATACAATCCTCGTATGAGGGGGAAAAACCCAGTGTGTCTCGCTGCCACTCGGGTTGACTCGAGGCAATTAAGAACATAACACGAAACCGCTGCTTATTTTATAAAGAAGCGTGTTCAAATCCCCCTCACATGAGACACAAATAATAAAAAGTTAACTGCAAACGACGCCTACACCCATAAGAGCAGGCCGATTAAACCCAGGACTGAAGGATTGAAAGGTTATTATTCAGGGAAAACCCTGATTTTTATGTCTTGTACCTACTTTTACTTGATTAGAAAGCACAATGGATGGTGCCCACATGTTTTTCACCATCTGATTCATCGAAAAAAGAAAATCGATGTCAAAATTATTATAGTTTCAGCTTCCTAAATGTGAACATTTTCCGGTTACTTTAGTCCTATATGACAGTAAACTGAATATCTTTGTGTTGTGGACAAAAAAAAAACACATTTGAAGAGGTCATCTGGGACTCTTGGAAATAACGATCAACATTTTTCACAAGAGAAAATAACCTACAGATTATCAATAATGAGCCTTAAACTTTTTTTTTGTTCCAATCCTGATTGTGTAGTTGTCCAGGTGAAATGTCATTTACCTTAAAAACGGATCCGCTGTGTTTTCTATTTAAAAAGGCCTCTCTCTATACTGCAGGGTTGATGAAGGCTGGATGGCAGGGAAGCGTTTTTCCGTTTTGTCTGCTGCAAATAAAGTGAGCGTGACCATCCCTGTCCTCAATAATCGACATAATAAAGAGCGGTAATTCTCCTCTTCTATCAGTGGGGTGCACAGATATATTATATTTGGCCGCCTAATAAAGGCTGAAGTTTTCCTTTTTATATTTTACACCAAATCCTTTACCCAACTCCTCATAAATAAGAACAAAAATAACTGTCACAAAGGGTACTTATAAAGGGCATTACACTTTGCCACAAGCGTTTTTACTGTACTGATCAGCGAAAATCCAAGAATCACTGGCACTTTTCAGTTCGACCTTTTCTTAGAATACCAAGTAACCTGCCATCAGCTTGCAGGATTGCTGCAGAAGAAATTTTGAGGTTTAAGCTATCTGCTTTTGTCTTTCTTCAACCACACATCAACCACAACCATAGCAGAGCTCAGAGTTCAGTGTTGAGTGTGCGTTATGTTTCCGTCTGCAGTTCTTTCCTGTTGCGTTACTCAGAAGAAGCCGAGCCGCTTGCTGTTGAATTTCAAATGAAACATGTTCAGTATGTGATCAACCGGTTAGGGCTGCAATGAATGATCGTTTTCCTTATCTATTATTTTATTAGATATTCTTTCCGCAGTTCAACGCCTTTAAATGTCTTATTATGTCCAGCCATCAAAACCCCAAAGATATTCTGTTTACTGCCAAGCGTGACCAAAACAATTTTTAAAAAGTAGTCAAATTTAACAACGTGGAACCTGTAAATATTTGGTGTTGTTGCTTAGAAATGATGAATTATTTTTATTTGATTATTCCAACAACAACTTTTTGTCAATTGACTGTGTGTGTGAACGCAGCAATGTCTCAGTGTCGGATATCAGAAGATCTTAGACGTCGGAAGAGATATAAAACCAAAAAAAAATACAGTTTAATCAGAAAATCAGGATCTATGCAGAAACTTTGTTATTTGACAGCATGTGTTAAGGTTTTTGGAATTATGGCTGAACCCACGAAAACCGGCCAAAGTCCAAAAACTTGAGGTGAATGTGTCTGTAAAAATGACGCCTGCAAGTCAAAGCCAACACTTTAACCTGCTCTAAATGCTCAGTTTGTAAAGTTATCTCTACTTCGCCCTTATAATGACATCGGATTGGGTCATGCATACCCACAAAAAAACAAAAAAAAACCCAAAATGTAAGGTTTTGTCTTTTTAAACTGATCACTCGTTTAAAAAGACAAAACCCAACTAATTTCTGAGTCACCTCCCATCTTAGAGCGGCAAAGTGCTGGCCGTGCTTCGCTATCACCGTAACACTTTGACTCACCAGAACCAGTGGCAGTGGCCTCCGTTTTAGACAGATGAATCCAGCTCCGATCAGCAGGGCCAGGACGACCACAGCGGATATCACAATGGAACACAACACAGCAGAGATCCAGGGGTCTGCAGTGAGGAGTCGGGACGGGTGTTATTATTCACACCTATGCAACAGTAGGGCAAGCATCAATTCCCCCATATATATATATATATATATATATATATATATATATATATATAGACAGTTTTTATTTCATCACTACCTGACAAAGAAATTCTGTCAGGAGCAAATGTGTTTTAAAGCTGGAACCTTTTTGTGAATGGGAGGGAAGTAAAGGAAATTCTACACAACAAAAGCACAGCACATGCGGGAGGGTTTGTGAAAGTGTTCTGTTTATATAAATAGCAGAAGTTTGTAGAAGTTGAGGTACATGCTTGCAAGTGAAGAGTGACAGAACAGGTCTTTAGTGTTTGTTTGTTTTTTTTCAAAGCCTGGGCGGTAACTATGACTGTCATTTTATACTTAAAATAAAAAAAAACTGAAATATTACTCATACAGCTCTTTTTTCCTGGCATAATAACAACTTTTTTTCCAAGTTTTAAGCAAAATAATTAAGCTTCCAAGTGCTGCCTCTCATATACGTCATCAACTTCCTGTCCCTTCCTCCCGAAAACATGGCAAAGACAAACCCTCCCAGGAAGAGGTTGTTTTATTTAGATTATTATGATTTTCAACCCTGACATGTATATATATTGATTTATTCATTCGAGTCTCCAGAATAATCCCCCCAAAAAAGAATTTTGTACATGGGATAAACAGTAAAATGCTATTTTCTGCTCAGAAAAAGAGTACAAAATGGAAAAAAATGAATACATAACATGATTGTTAGTGACTCAAATGATATAATTATATGCATGAAATCTTTGAAAAACAAAAACTGGGCTTAAATGGGTTAATGCAGGGCTCTTTTGAGAGTAAAGGCCACCTAGTGGGTCTGTGAAAACATTGATTATTTGAGTTAAATGCTAGCCTTGTTGTTTTAATCGTGTTAAATGTTAGCAAACTTTAATTTCTTATTGAACATGCACAGAAATATAGTCATAAAAAGGTAATTGAAAATCTGATGGTGAGACAGAGCGGAGATACAGAAAATGAAAATGATGAAACATGATCAACACAATCTTATTCCAACACAAGATATTTAGTTGTCAAAGTATAGCAGACTAGAACTATCGCATCCTGCGGTAAACGCATTTCCGTTATTATAATCATTTCTCTGTAGTAAATTATAACTTAAAGCTGCGGTGTGGAACATTTAACTCCGTTCATATTTTTACGGCACATTTTAAAAGATTCGTCACTTGTCGAACAGGTGAATGGGGGACAGAGAGAAGGCGTGCAGTGAGCTGTACCTGCAGTAGAGATGCTGGTGGTGAAGGCACACTGAGGTTTGCTGTAGTTGGACACCCTGGGGTACAGGGTGGCATAGAAGCGGACTGAGACACAGTAGCGTCTGCCAGGGGCCAGGTCGCCCCAAACCCCGCTCCTCAGAGACTTAATGATAGTTTCCTTAATAAATGACAACAGAGACCAGACATTATATTAGTCAATACGAACACAGTTACTAGCAGAGATCGGGGGAACATGTAACAGAAGCTACTTTACACTTTATACATAACTTATTATTCTTTCATTAATTGATCTTTTAACGTAACTCTTGAATTGTATTGCAATTTCCCTTCCTCTGTCTGTTGGTTATACATCTTTTGCACAATGAGTCCGGTAAATCCTCTGCAGACGAAACGCACATTACAGACAGTCATTTCCCAATTCAGGCAAGTGTTGGCGTAATTTTTCCCTTCCAGGACTCAATGGTTTCCATTCGTTTTTCATACGCTCGTAATCAATTAGCGGAGACTTGAAAGTTGCTCGTGTAGATAATACATCAAAATGAAACAGTGACAAAGCAACCTACTAGTTGTATTATCACTGAATGATCTGTGAACCGTTCCTTGTGGCAGTGGAGGAGTGGTAACTAAAAGCATCTAGTATGCAAGTACTGTATTTAGGTACATCTTTTAGGTACTTGTACTTTACTTGAATATGTCCATTTGGTCTTACTGTACTTTTACTTCCACTATATTTTAGAGGGAATTCTTTCCTCCAAACACTACATCTCTTAATCTACCTGTCAATATTATCATTTTATCTGTTATTATAAGTTCATAATTACTGTGTTTGATTAAACACAGTAATTATGTGTAACAATATACCAAACTAATCCTCAAACTGGCATCCTGGATGCTATCAATACACCCGTGGAAACATGCCCACAGCAACACAGTGCTTTGTGTAATAACTATTAATAACTTACAAATAGAGATATTTTTCGGTCGGACCGGTTAAACTTGCTAAGGCGTGAACCAACTGTTAAAACACGTGCGAGCGAGTCCATGTACGCTACCTGGGCTGTGCCTGCGCTGCTGTCGATCCTGACTTGGTAATCGAGCAGGTCGTAGAACCTCCTCAGGAACTCCTTGTGAGGCCGAAGGTCCCAACACAGATTCCTGTCACAGCTCGTCACAGTCAGCAGCGGCAGGTCCAGGTCGGCTGACGAACAGATACAGGGAGAAAATGAGAGTAACAGATGCTTCCACCGCACGGTAGAATCAACTTCAAGGCAACGTCGTGTGATTTACGATGGAAAAAAAAGGCTGAAAACAGGAGAAGAGCAAACATGATGGAATATCAGTCAACTTTCTGAAACTGTAGTTATAGCACTCGTTCCAGCTGAACGCTGTAATGTTATCAAGTAGCCAAGAACTACGAAGATTTTCCAGAAGAAAGAGCATTTTACTGCAGCAGCATCTCTGCTCATTAATGTGGGTAACAAACACAACACAACAAACATTATTTATTTTATTTTCGGGTCAACAAAATTTGGTTTTAAATTAAACTAAATTAAATTAAAGTTGCCATTGACCATTTTTCTGGTCTTCTGGTCATTGGTTGCATTCACCAGCTTCAACACAGCAGCTAACGCAACAACTCTGTGGACGATTAATCCTTCGAGAGACCTGGAATTGTTTGTGCGGTGAGGGGTTGCCATAACAACTGGTAGAAAATAAAAAACGTACTCGTAGCAGGAGTGTTCTGACTGGTCTTTGAGGAAGATAGCTAGATTGATAAAAATTAATTCATGTAAGGAAAAGATCCCTCAGACTTTACACTAAATTCCTCATAGAGATGCTACATAGACCATTTCATTGCACCAGTGGTCGATGTGAGTGAGGGTGACGGTGGCTCCTCGGGGTCTGACTCGGTGGGCAACAGTAGTGATCACAAAGGTGAAAGCGAGATGGAAGACAGCGAGGAGGAAGACATTCCACTCATAGCTGATCCGATTTAGCGCTCACTGTCTCAGATTACTGTTATCTGAACGGTGCGGAAGAAACAAATGTTACAAGCTCTTTACGCCAGAGAGGGTGAGAAGACAAAACCAAATTAAAGAAATGACTAATGGTAAATGCTTAATTTAGCTACACTGCCATTGTTTTTTCTCTTTGAAAAACCTGTTAAAAATCATTACAGCAGCTTATAAAAGTGTTTAAAGTAATCTGTGTGTATGAATATTATGAGTTATTATGGTTTTGTATTTTTTTTATTACTTTTTTCCATTTGATTTAGTTTCATTCAAATTTTAATCCAGATTTATTTTCAGAGTGGGTTTGACTGTTTCAGCGAGGCTACTTCCTTTTTGTGATTAACATCTTTTACATCATTATTCAACAACAACATCCTTCATCTATAATTATTACCATTATACCGATTGCATCAATAGAGATAAAACATAAAATACGTATGATGTCAATGGACGCAAAGAATGACTCCAAACCAGGTCAAAACAACAAAAACAAAGTGAGGCCTACATTAAAGAAATAACTGGTTCACAAATAATAATAAAAATAAATAAGTAATTATAACAATGGTAAAACAAACTACCAACAAAACCATATGATGTATTTCCCACAATAATTCAAATCTTGCATCTCTCCCACTAAACAACCACCATCAAGGCCCCCTTAAAATTATAAGTAGTTGCCCCACGTAGCTTCATAAAGATCCAATCTATCTAGTTGTAGTTTGTCAAATAAAGCTAGAAATTAAAGAGTTATTTTAAAATGTTCTTTTTTTTTTGTTTAATGATGGGTATGTTTGCAGTTTAAGACGTCCGGAAAAAGGATTGCTTGGAAAACAAGTGGCGTCTCTATTATCTGTTCCTGTTACCCATTATTTTCTTCTAGTTTTAAAACGGCATCGCTTACTGTCTCTGATGGGTAGAAATTCCGGGACGTCGACATGCGAGGTCTGTGCATCCAGGTGTGCTGTAACCCGTGTTAGGTAGGCCACTTTGGGGTCAGAGAAGGCCTCGGTCAGGTTGCAAACCAGCGGGTGCTGGACATGCTCGCAGGCAGTGACCGGCACCAAGGAAGTTGCTCTGCAGGCCAGGAGAGGAGGAAAAGAAGCTGGTCAAAACATATGGCAAGTATGTTTTTTGGTAATGTTAACAGTCAATCAATTCTGATTTCACTGTAAAACTTAAGCCGATGTCTTAATACAAAGATATTCCATTGCACACCATAGAAGACTAATCAAACCAGAACATATTAACATTTCAGAAGCTGATCTTTTTTTTTTTAATCAAAAAAAAAATAATAATATTTAATCAACTAGTCATTGCAGCTGTAATCAGTCACATTGAGAAATCATCCAGGTTCAAATAAACCAGAATTATCCTTTAATTAGACCAGTCCCAAAACTCGAACACTGAATAGATTAGAGCAGTGGTTCTCAAAACTTTTATTCAGTGATTTACCCTTTTGAAATTTTTTTTAGTCAAGTACCCCCCCCCCCCCCCCCCCCCCAAATTTGAGAACCACTGGATCAGAGAGATGTAAAATCTATTTTCGTATAGGTTTCTGCAACTGCCAATTCTTTAAAACATTAGTTGTTTGCGGTAAAGTTGCGAGAACTGGCAAAAACAGTGATTTGCACTTGTTGCTAAGGGATGCATTTCATCCGTTTTATTTTTAGCAAGCCCGTGCAAATACCACAGAATTTGCATATATCAAAAAGTGCCTGCGACAGAAAGTCAGAAACCGGATGGTTGCGACTAACTTTGTTGGGGCGAAAGCCACTTGGTAGTAGACTCCTGTGGGTGTGTCCTTTGCTGGCATCCATTTCAGTATATGACTGAAATGGTTGGAGGTCAGGTTCACGTTGACTGGCGGGAGAAGTTCACTCATAGCTGGAATACAAACAAACAGGAGTCCAGGAAACTCTAAATCGAGAGAGTGTAGTGTATATTGTCTTGCTATCAATTCTTAGAAATAGTTAACTGTAAATATTATTTCACTAGCTAAATTGTATTATTTCCGTTTCCTGTATTAAACATTAATTTATAAACCCATTTGGCTTCAAACATAAAATGTCAAAATCAGGGACAGCACTCTCACAATGCCTATAAAAAGTATTTGGAACCGTAAAGCTTCCAAATACCTTATTCGCTGTGAAAATTAGAAAAAAAAAATGTTTGTAGCAATTATATTCAGCAGAATATGATGAAAATGGTTTAATCCATGAGGCTGTGATGTAGGTGAAACTCATTTTTATGTACACACAATTCACTTTTTACATAAATCATAAAATGCATGTATAGTGGGCGTAACAGTGCTTCTGAGTCATTGAACACATCACCTGACTGTGTACTCACCTGATAGGACCTGAGGAAGCCATGTGAGCATCCAAATCACAGCAGTCATCCCAACCATCACTGTTTCTCTGCCATTGGCCCCTCAAGCTCTCACCACCCCATTCTGGAATCTGCTGCTGCTGCTGCTTTCACTTTTCATATGAACACCATCTGTCATGAGAAAATTTGGAGTCAGGCTAGGAAATATATGACCACATCTCACATGAAATAGCAGAGTAAACACAATGTTACTATGACACCAATTAAGGTTGCATTCCAAACCATCTGTAATAATACAGGAGTGTCCTGTATTGAAAAATAAAATGCACTGTCCCTCACTGAATCAATCAACATCAGTGTATTTGGGCAGAGCAAGCATTTCGCCCATTTGATGTTTTCGTCGTTTATACAACTACTATACAACCATTACCTTTGTAATTGATGCATAAAAAACAGCAGAATGCAGGAAATAAAGTGTTCAAACATAAAATCTCATGTATGTATGTGTATATATATGTGCTTGTAGACCGTTAAATTAGCTAGTTAAGCTAACAGTTTTTTTTATTAAATATAAGAGTCGTTTTACATAAATAGTAGGTTTTTTATATACTACTATTAGTTCATGTTAATGTGACTGTCATGAAAAAGAGAGTATTATTATTAAAATAGAGTATTATGATTATGATAATGGTTTCAGTTCTACCGACAGCGATGCTTCAACAATCTCAAATCATCACATTAAGGAAGTTTTCTTCTACTCATTTTCTTTTTTTTTGGGGGGGGGGTGCTTTAGAAAAGTGGCTAACATTATTATTATACTATCAAAATATATATCTCACGAGTACCAGCGACGACAATAAGCTTCACAGTTAAAATCCCCTTTCATTTAAAAGAATAACGTAGACACGGAACTGCTACAGAGAAATAACCTTACCCTTATGAGTTCACTTTGCTCTACACGTTCCACAAGACGCCCACTCGTCGGAACTGAGTAAACCGTTAAGTTAGCTAACTTAGCTAACAGCTAACTGACTACCGTGTAAGCTGGATCTACGTCCAAACTGTTCGTAACACACACTATCATTAGTTTGTTGAACGGTTAACGTTACCTGAACGAGGAGGAAGAGTTTTATTTTTTATCCATCAATTTCGGCAACAACAGACTCACAGCAGCAAGAACACGGTACATTACAGGAGGTCTGCCGCCTTCAGGGACCTCAAGGAAAATCCCACTTTTTTCCAGTTAACATCAGCGTGATGTGGTTTTTCAGACTGAAAGGAAAACGAAAACAATATTGATATAGATTGGCTATTAGTATGTAATATATTTATTTATATATCACTTTAAAAATGTTCACAAGGTGCACTTTTATAAACAAAGCACATTGTAAAATGCTATATTATTATTTGTATTATTTTGAATTGAGGAAGAATTAACTCATGAATCATGTTTGAATTTTATATAAACGAGTGAGAATGTGCATCAGCAAAATGTACATTTAAAAATGTAATGATGGTAATACAGCTACAACATGAAACCATTGTAACGTTATGATATATTACACAATGACAAATAAATATGAACATATATTCTACTGCTGGTGAATTTCTATTTTTTTTTTTCAATTTCGACTAACATATACAAATTATCACAACTATGTACTATTTTTGTTTAGCTGTATGTTGGAGTTACAACGTATATAGCGGTTCCTGAAGGCAGCACCAGACAGGACTCGTTGATGAGAAATCACGTGACCTAGTGGAAGTACAGGAGGGAGGGAAATTACTTCTCGGTGTGCGTCTATGGCAGGGATCTGTTCCCTGGGTAATTTATTTGTATAATATCCAGGTTTCTGTTGTTTGCAAGTCAGCGACATAAGACAGACTTGATTAAAAAATAATTGTGGTATTTTAATGATGTCAGTTGTAAATTCTTTCACAATAAGAAGTGAGTTTATTTTAAATGACATCTTCCCCTTTCTCAAGTCTGCCTTAAACTACATTCAGGAGCCAAACTGAACACTGAAACGTGTTTTTGTCATTTCCTCTGATCAGCCTAGAGAGTTGATTAACACAGACTGAGGTGATAAAGCATCTTCCCACAGGGCTATGCAGATGGTGTGGGTGTCTTTATGCTTTATAATGTAACCGCTGTGATACAATGAGAAGGTAACATTTTATTTCCCACGCTTGCTGCCTTTCTTGCTACCACTGCTCACTCTCTTCATTCATTCTCTAGCTCGCTCAACCCCTGTTACTCTCTGTTTTTCTCTGTTCTTTTTAATTGAGATGGGAAATTGACAGGAAAGCCTAACTTTACTTTTAAAATGATCAAATAAAGAGGAAACTTCTCTCCTCATCCTTGTATGCTAATGTCATTGTTCTCCCTCATCGTCTGATCATTGGCTCACGTGATTGACAACTACAGTTTGATGTTGGGTTGTTTTTCTGCAAAAGTAGACTGGTTCAACTTTTTGCTGAATGGCCTCTGCTGCCTTTTTCTTTGTACCCCTTTTTGTCTGTGCGTCTGCAGCCTAAAGTTTGATTTACACTTCTGCCTTGAATCAATGCTATATGTATGGGAAAGCATATCGCATTCACTTAGCTTTAGCCTGCACTGTAGCACCTCCCCAACAAACAACCGCCGGCACTTCCTTGTACTTGTATGTGTACCATCCTTACATTTTATCCTTTAGATTATATTTTGGGAATCTGGTGAATCATATAAAACATTTAGATTTTTCTTCACATTTCTAGGAATGTACTGGCATTACTGGTCACCCCAAAGTCTGAAATACACTTTCTTTTGAAATAAATTTAATATAAATAGTTAAAAAGAACAAATACAATTCCACACTGATCTGCAGAAGGAGGAATGATTCTCTGAGTTCACCTTAGAGCTCAGTGTAGCACATGCTCTTGGAAGCATGATTTTAGACATCACAAGCAGTTTAGAGTCAATCGTGGTTGGGAATGCTACTTAGACAAATGTGGTGTAGAAACTTGAAGCCTGCGGAGCATGAAACTGATAACTGGACTTTACATAGAATTAAGAGGCATCTTTAACATATGCAATCCAGCTGATTTGCATATTCATACATTTCAAACTCAATAAGATGCTATTTTAAATGTCCCGTATCATGCAAATAGGCAGTCCCATGTTTGTTTTTACTCTAGATAAGGTCCAGGTCTTATAATAAAAATTATCCCATGCATCAAACACTCACACTGAGAAAGGCACATAGCCTGGACATAGGAACTTTGCCGTTTCACGCCGCATTTGTACTTTGTGATGCTTTCGAGAAATCCAGTGAGGCGCATGAGAGAGCCCTGTAAATGTACAATGAGTTGAATTTTTTTTTACTTCTTCAAATATAATTCATAAAAGTGCATGATATGGGACCTTTAATCATTTGAACATGATAATATACCTTTTTTGTGTGTGTGTGAGAGAGTATTTTCTATATATCTTTAACCATATTCTGAAGGAATCAATCAAATTGTATTTGTAACATGTGTTCACACTGATGTAATCCTGTGAAATCTAATCCCTTCAGCTCCTACAATTTGTGTAAAAAACAGCCCAAATGAGTATTTCACAATATAAATAAGCAACACTTTTATTTGCATGACTTGGAGGAGAAGGGGGCAAGTCCTCTGCATGGATCTCCTCCAGGATCACAGTGGTCCGAGGGTAAGAGCAAAGTCCGAGCAAAGACCAACATCGGGGTGGTTTGGACCCATGTGGCTGGGACCCCAGGACCTGTGAGATTTACCCCAGTAGTCTTCTGATACCGAGATAGAAAAAGAAGTGAAGAACTGGTCCCATCTGTCCATGTGGAAGGGATAGCAGCTGTTGTCCGTCTACGCCTTTTCCTCGGTGCCAACTTCAAAGTGGTGTACGTTTTAAAAACCTTGACCAGCAAGGCAGCAGGGACATCCGGAGATGAGCCTACAAAGCTGTGAGTCAGCCATCTCCACATCCTCGTGAGTGTCCAAAGTTCATAAAAGTGCAAAATTCAGCTGATGTGCTGATGGGAGTGGTGGACTGTGGTGGTGACCAGACTGTGGTCTAGTGGTGTCCACACCTTCTAGAGTCCAAGGGGTGTAGAGAGAATTCAGCACATTTTGATTTCCCTTCTTGTCTCCATAAAATAACTCTTTGGAGTTACTTACTTTAGTGCTGGGTCTCCACTGGAATGCTGGTAACATAAAGGTCATCAGACCAATATCATGGCCGTCCCATATATCCTGAGAATTCCTCCTCCTCCTCCTCCTCTTCTGTCTCACCATCAGAGACTTTGAGACAGGCAGCCAAGGAATTTGCACACCTGCCCTCATATCCAGCTTCATTAACATCTTCTGGTGTAGGCTGCAAAATTTTCACAGCCGTCTGATCACCCGACTCGGTTTCTGAGTCTGTGGGCAGGAGAGGCTCCAGGTCAGAAAGTTTCAAAAAGTCAGAAAGAGAGTCTCTGGTATTCTGCTCCTCCTCGTCTTCCTCACCTACAGCGAGGGTGACTGACAACAGATTGACATTGCTGGCGCCGTGGCACACTTCCTCGTTTTCCTTAATGTCATCCACCTCCTCCTCTTCCTCCTCCTGACCTGTGACATGTCTCTGGAGTTTAGTTTGACCCCCGGTGAGGAGAGAAACCTCTGCTCCTTCATCTTTATCCTCGTATTGATCAAACGCTGTGACCGCTTCCTCCACCTCGGCCGATGCGGCTGCCACCCTGTTCCCCGAAACATCACTTGAGTCCTGGTGGGAATTTTCACTTGAGGAAAGGCCAGCGTTTTTGTCTACATAGATGTTTTTCTCGTCATCCTCCTCTTCATCATCATCATCCTCCTCCTCCTCCTCCTCTCCTGAGCGAGTAGCCCTGGTGGCTGGATGTGGTGTTGTGGGTTTTTTGCAGTTATTTTGTTTGACTGTCTCTGAGATGACGGAGATCAGGTCAGAAGTTGTCCTCTCCACTGTCAGGATCTTGCCTGGGATCAGGGTCATCTACAGCAGCAAACAAAGAGACAAGAGGTGGGAATAGAGAGCAGTACATAAGTCAGGGTCCACAACTTTTCAAATCTATAGTAAGACAATTATCATTTGTCCAAATGAATAATAAAATATCTTTTCTCATTCGAAGATGCCTTCATAATGCACTTATAATGTACATGACAAGGAACAAAATCCGCAGTCCTCCTGCGCAAAGATGTGTTTAAACATTTACCTAGAGCTAACACTGAGCTTCAGCTGGCCAAACTTGAATTAAATCAAGTTGATGAAGTCTTTTCAGTCCTTCTTTTTGTTATTATACTTCCACTGCATTTCAATAGAGAAAAACAGAGGGAATTTGATGCTAAAAAACTTTTTTCCTCCATTACTTACACTGAAAGCATAATTGAAAGGTAACTTCAGAGTAGTCAGTGTGCAGTTTATTTATGATTTCTGCACTTGAAGTCCATAATGAGTCTGAACTATTTCCTCCCAAAGAAAGTGACTCTAAAATAAGCTAGATAACAGTAAAAAACTCTTTGAAACAAAGCGGCTTGTATGAAGCGTCTAAAGGTGGCGAAAAACCTGCCCTTAAACAGTGGATGGTGAGAGATGGTGAATTGTACAAACAGCTTTAACATCCATGGTGTTTCCCTGAAACAGATCTCCCACCAAATATTTCATGTATGTTCCTTTACAATTTTGAAATATCCTTAATGAAAGCAGAGTTTTTAATATATTAGATTAAGTGAGTGAAGATGGAAGAGTGACGAGTAATGTTCACAAAACACTGAATGTAATCTGTTATTTGCAGAAGCATCAGTAGTGATGTTCTGTTTGTTTGCAGAAACGATAATATGATACTGTAAATTTTTAAATAATAGCTGAGTTTCAATTAACCAAAATCTGCCTAGTCGCACCACTGAAGTGCTCTCATTAACATGCAATGACATCCATTTAATCCATACAAAAATACACACACACACAACACGTGTTTCTTACAATTAGGGCCCTGGGTAGATTTTCAGTCACTATACAAAGGAATCCAGTGTAGTGGAGGACAAACACGAAGCTCATCACGAGACCGATTGCAAAAATCAGAACACCAGCAACTGCACCTAAAACAACATTGGCTGAAGACACACAAACACACACACACACACACACACACACACACACACACACACACATGTACACACACACATAGGTTAGCCATCATTTGTGCTGAGATAAGCTTATTTCCAGGCTGTGGTGACTTTCAGTTCCCGCCGATCCTCCCCAGGTGTTTCCGTCAAATAATAAGCACCAATAACAGGAGTCAGTTTTTGCTTTAAAAAATTACTAAAACAATTATCCAATTATTAAAATAGTTGCCAGTTAATTTTCTGTTCTGATTGACCAATTGACTATTTGTTACAGATCGAGTCACAATAGTACAATGCAAGCTCAGCTCACCTCTCCTTGGTTCCACGATGCTAGTGAAGGTGCAGGTCCAAGCTGTTGGCTCCGGTAACTTTGTGCGAAAAAATCTAGTGTGCACCTGTACACAGTACTCCTCACCATTCACCAAGTTGGTTAGATTGACACTCCGATCTTGGCTGAAATGAGTTTGTTGGATATTCTGCAGATCAATAGAGAAACAAATTGGTTTTGCCTGGGGGAAAACATTTTAGTTTGATATCTAAAATTTAATTATATTCAGTAGTTCGTGTGAAGATCATCATATACAACAGAGAATCACTGAAAGAAATTACAGTTTGAGATGAGAGAAGAATTTATTTCTTACCATTAATTCATTACGTTTCCTCCACAAGACCCTGAATTGGGGATTGTAGAAGTCCTGGACAGGCTTGGAAACGGAAATGTTGACCTGGATGCAGTTGCCACATCCAGCCAGCGATAGCGTTGGAGGACGTACTATGGCTTGTTACAAGAAGAAAAAAGTATTTACAACATTTTTAAATGTAGACAATTCTTGCTTCTTTCAGAATTCCAGTGTCAAAATGGGTGATGATGCGAAATCATAAACAAACACATTTAAAAATGATGGACAAAGCTTCAGCTTCTATATTGAACAATGATCCTGAGTGAAAATGGAATACATGAATTACAACTGCTCCCGTGCAGCCCGATCTTCCATAAGTCAGTACCTGCTGGCCTGCATGTATGCTAGTAGATTTTATTCTTATAAAAGATTATTATAAAAGAAGAAAATGTCAGTACTTTTAATCCAGGGGCAAGTTTTTGGATGCATGTGGTTAGCTACCACACATAATTTATGTTAGTTTACTTTAAAGCCAAAGAAAAGCAAATGAACTGATTTACATACAATTTAAGTTAGAATGTTTTAGGAGGCTTGTGTATATTATATATCAATTGTTTTGCCTAAATTCAAATTTCCACAATCTCTACAAAAAAAAGAGATTGTGGAGAAAGGAGTGTAGAAAAAATACAAAAACTTTCCTTTAAATATAGTCACTAGAGAGATTTATGTGAAAATATCGATTTTTTATAAGATTCACATGAACACTGTAGTCTCTCTGAGGGCTGAAACAGCGATGATAGCAGCTCTGTGAAGGACAACTGTGTCTTAAAGCAACAGTCCGATGTCCATATAAACAGTGAAAGAGGTTTTCCTCATTTCAATCATTCCTCTTGTTCATGCTGTCTATTAAAATCAGATCCCCTTCAAGTAGATATCTGCCATATTTACATTCTTTTTAGCATCATTCTTTAGCATCCCTCTTTTTGTTTTCTCCCCTGAATGACACCGGATGTCACGTTTACTATCTTAGTTTTGCGTTTTAACATTTCTAACATTTGTAATGGTCCAATAGTTGTTGAAATACTAAATTTCCAAATTATCCGCTAACCATTGGGTTCATAGTGTATAATGAAACATACCAGTCACAATTTCCTAGAGCTAAAAATAATTGATTTTCTACAACCAATGGTCCAGAACATGTAACTAAAAAAAAAAAAAAGAAAAATAAAGGTTGACTTACTATCTTCGTAACCATGGAAGGAGATACTGGTGGACATTGGAGACACAGTTTGCTTGTAGGAAGCTTGGACAGTCAGGAGAAAAGGTGAATAGTCGTCTAGTACCAGGGTCCATGAAGTCTTGTTTGTCGTCCCTACCCATTTCGGTTTCTTCTGGCTGGATTGGCTTCATGAAGAGAAACAGAGCTCAATCCTTTTGCTTCATGATAGCAGTGCTTTTAAGTGGCAGCAAACATAAGATGTACAAGTGATCGGATAATGGATCATATGAGTGAAAAATGAGAAAATGCAGCAGAGAAATTCCAGTACTTAGGGCCATTTTCGAAGAGTTCATCACGGAACGCAGTGAAAAATTTTAGTGAAAAAAATCTGATAGTTAATTAGAGGTTAGTTTGTAGTTCAGTTGTATGTATAGTGAATATATGATTATTTCAGTCCAATAAAAACTAAATCATGTCGAAAATGTACACAAGACAAATGGCTCACGTTTAGCGTTAACTTCATAACCTCACAAGTTTAGTATAATACCGGCTATCAATAAACACTGTAAAGTCACAAAGGTAGAGGACATTTGTCTATTTTGAACGTGGTATTCCATATTCATAATCGAACGGCAGATAAAACAAAAATATATTGCCTGAACTCCTTTAATTCAGTCCTGTTTTCAGTCAGCAGATTGTCTTGTGGCTTTATTCGAGCGTCTTGTTTGGTGGGACATCTGATTGGTGGAAACTCTCTCTCACTTTATCTCACAGCGGTGCTTTGTTCCTATATATTAGCCGTCTAGTTTGAACCCTCCTTGTGCACACAATGCAGCTGTGACCACAGAGAGGCCGGCTAGTGCTTTAAAAGGAACCCATGATTGAACCACCCCCCCCCCCCACACACACACACACAAAGGAGCTATCTGAATGCGGTTTGAGTGTTTCTGCATGTGTACCTAATGTGAGGAGTTTCAGTTTCTGATGATCTAACAGATCTTGTTTGTTTTAGTCATTGTGGTCCACATTCCTTTTGCTAGAACAGCTAAGAGATCTCATTGTGGTCGTATTTATAGAATACACTTGATACATGTTGATACACCAGGTTTATTGGAACTAATATAGAAGAATATAAAGTGATATATATAAAGAATAATGTGTTTCCATAATGTTAGCTTTGTAATTCATTTGAAGATTATTTTACTGTTTTTTAAAGCTCTTAACGGTTTTGAGCCACTGCTACAGGATTTTTAGTTATTACTAAAGTTAGGAGTAAAACTCATGATGAATTCCCTGCTTGAGGCCATGAGGACAGAAGAGAATGTGAATATCTTTAAAAGCGAGCTCAAAACCTACTTTTTCTGCCTGGCTTTTAATTGGGCATAACCTATTTATAATTTTTATTTTTAATTTTTTTATTAATTTTGACAACCTTGCGCTTGAAGCGCTTTGTGTTGAATCAACAAAACCACAAACAAAGCACGTTACCGTAGCCTTTACCCACTGTTTCACAAAGATTACAAAACCTCGCAAATCACCGCTTCCCTGGTTGGGGTCCAGATGGCAATGCTGCTTTGTTACATTGTTTTTCTCGTATCCCTCTGCTCATTTCCTGTTTCTATAACAACATTTTATTTTTCCTTCTCAGGGAAAATATGTTTTATTACAACTTAGGTTTAGTCGAAAACACCCAGAGATGGGAGTAAGTGGGACTGGATTGGAAATTGTTTTGTCAACTGTGGTTTCCAAGGTCACAAATCAACTGTCAAGCTCTACTTTTTTTATTTTTTTATTTCAGTGGTTCTGCCATCAGTCGTATGTAATGCGATAACATTTTACTCACCAAAGATTATACTGGGGGATTATACCTTTGAAACTGAAAGTGAACCCTTAATTATAATTATCATATAACACAACCGGTAGCTGGAGAAAAGACAAATATAGCCCAATTTGAAACTAATCGTTGTTTTCCTTTAATCAAATCTTCTATAGAGGGACTACATGGAGCTGTCAATTTATAGCGAGTTGTAAACAACTTGTCTTTCGAGTTTCACTTCTTTATTAGCTAGACATCCCTTTTTCCTGTAATGGAAACCTCCCAACCTTCCCTTGTGTATCACAATGGCTAAAGGATGTAATATTTTTCCTTTAACTTGGAAAGATTAAACACTCTTGAGAAGATTCTCCATAAACGGCAACCATTTATCTTATGTTTAATGGAGCTACGGGTTCTGCCAGACTGAGGGCTGACTTTCTTTTTCTTCATAATATTATTTTGTGTTTGTGGGAATTATTGATCTGTCAAAGCTGGGATATGGCGGGTGCTTGGATTTTTTTTGGGACTGTTTATACATCCTAGGTTTTGTTTTTCTTTCTTGTGTAAAGTCTAGTTTTATACTGTCAGTCTGCCTTATGTTTGAAAAGGGAAATATCCTGTGGATATGAAGAAGAAGGAGGAACAAGGTTTAAAACAAACCTAAACTGCTGTTTGCGAACAAAGACGGATATCCAGCATTTCTAAACTAGTGTGTCATGTTTTAGATTTTCTCTTTAAACTGACATAAAAGTCATTTATGATTCTGATGTAATGGTTCCCACAACAAGATACAATCTTTAAATTCCCCTCTTAACCATGGTGCAGCTTTGATGAAACAGAATCAGCAGATAGAGAAGATACAGGATACTGTATACAGCATTATTTTCGTTCTTTTTCATGTGGAGCAAGAATTAAGCAACTTTTGATAAATTTAAAGGAACCACCAGGGTTGAGTTGAAGTCGCCATTTTTACTAATGTCAACTTGATATTTGACTTTCTTTACATATACCATCATGACTTAGTTTGAGGAATATGAAAGTTTTATCCAGAAAACATGTTCTCCATTTATATAAAAGTAAGCTAAGTAGATTTACGGAATTATTGTTTTTGTCTCTTAATAACATGTTTTTTTTTTATCGTAAGAACAGACTAGAGCTGTAACAATTAGTTGATTGGAAAACAAAAGAAAAATGATCAACTAGGCAAGAATTGTCATGATAAATTAATAAAATGATTAATAAAATGCCCAAACTTTTTTTTTAGGGGTTTTATACCGCTGGTCGGACAAAACGAGCTATTTCAATATGTCACCCTGGGGTTTAGGAAACTAAAAATAGGATTTTTTTTTCCAGGATTGAGAAGATTTAATGAAAATAAGTGATTCTGTTTTGAAGGCAAAGCTCACAGTAAAACTTGATTTCATTTAGGTTTAGTCACTTTACTGCATTTTGTATAAGGTTAATTATAATTAATAAATAAAACGTCATCTTGCAACTTGTCAGATTAATCCATCAACCCATTGTGGGGGGCTCTTAAGGTTAAATGTCAGTTAACAGTTATTTTCATTGTCATTTAATCTACAGATTCCAATTTTATTTGCTTTGTCTAGAGCCAGTGATTGGTTTGTTCATACTGTTTAAATATAGAAATGTCCCATTCTGTGATTCTTATTTTCATGGGATTTATACACTAATGAAACTATACTATAACTATATTCCATTTCTGCCAAGTCCACTTATACATCTGTCCTAAACCCCCTTTATAAACCGTTGGCACCATCCAACAATATGGCCAAAAATAATAACCCCTCAAATAATAAATGCTGTCGAAGCACAAGCAACCTTACAGGAAATTCAACAGAATTTAAAAAAAAAAAAAAAAAAAGTGTAAACTTGATGGGGCATATCCTGTGTAATGGAAGAGGAAATGCAATCTGAGGGGAAATTACCTCTGAAAGATGTTGTACTGCGTTCCTGGGGGGGTGCCGGGCCCAGGATACCAACTTAGTGTATGCTGGAGATCGAAAGAGCTCACAGAAACATTGTATGGAGCAGGAAGAGAAGCGAGCGCTGCGAAAATAATGAGAGAACAGGTGAAGTTCCGAAGACACACCTGACCGGCCACTCTGATGACGACACTGTGTGTGCGGGTGTGTTGGCAACTGGGGAGGGAGCACGTACTCACCTAAGTCAAGAAGGATCGTTAGATAAAGACTAGGAAGGAAACAGTTCATCCTGGTGGTGTTTCTGTCTCACTCTTCGCAGACTGCATTTTTTCTGCCACAAAAACACAAGCGGATTCCTCATATTTAAACTCCTTATATTCAATCTTTTTAAGAAAAACAATTTTTTCTGGCTTTATTGATGTTTTATTCATGGCTTTATTCTCATGGTTTCTATTCTTTCACTCTTTCTGGTTCTTGATTGTAGTAAAATAAGTACTAACACCTTGTATTTTATTTTTTTTATGCCTGTGAATCACTTTCAAGCAATTAAACTGTGCCCCATATAGATTAGAGCAGTTCAAAGTGCTTCACAAATGCCTAAGAGTCAGATTGATCCAGCACCTTTATATGACAAGCATAAACTCAATGTGTTAATATTACCCTAATAAGAGTGGGGAGTGTAGACTGTAAACAGTAAAAACCAATCGGAGACTAATAAAGACACTAACATGAGAAAAGTACGATATATTATAGGTTACTTTTATTATACTTATTTTATATAACATATGACCTTTTCTTTCAGTAGGATAACCATATTTCTTCGCTTAAAATAATGCGATTTTCTTACATATGTACAATTATATCATCAGTGGTGGATGTACTTACTCGGGTCATTTACTTAACTAACAAAAGCAGAGAAATAAAGACACAGCATATGAGTCAATTAGCTTGATACTAAGAAAGTATAGGTCGGCTTTACTTTACTCCACCTGGCACGTGACTTTGACATAATAAAGCTAATATCTCTATGACGACTTTAAACTTGCGACATTTAGTACAGACAACCTGAGAAGGTTACAATTGGCTCAATGGCTTCCTGACGACAATAATCGATAAAACCCGATAAAAAGTGTTCAGTAACTCACCTGCACTCACAGCTTGTGTCAGTCCATTCAGTACCGAGAGGGAAAGTTGAAGAAGCGACCACAGACTCACACAATTCGTTCAACTGCCGTCAACAACAACTGCTGCCTGACTACACACAAAACAACGAACGCACTTCCGCCGTGACCTTCAAAATAAGGGTTCTACGCTGCCTGACTACACACAAAACAACGAAGGCACTTCCGCTGTGACCTTCAAAATAAAGGTTCTACTGACAAACCGACAAAGGAAACGAGCATTTCCATAATCTATGGGGACTGGACTTGATAAAAAAGAATTAATCTAATTAATTAAAGGTTTGGTAATTAATTAATAAAATCGCGATTAATTAATCATAAATAAATAAATAATAATTAATAAATGATCACATAAAAATATTTGCCCCAAAAGCAACAATTATTTTATGTAAATAAATTTTAGTCGCTATCAGTAGCAATCCTTATTTTCAACCACTTATATTGGTATATATTGGCGAAATTCATCAGTGTTTCCAGTGTTGGCTTACCATAAACTACCAAATAAATGCAGGGTTTTCAATTAACCACAAGGCAATCTTTAAATATATTATATTATATATATTATAATGACAAATAACCCCAGGCTCCAAATACAGTCTAATTTAAAAAAAAAAAAAAAAAAAAGTTACCAATTATTGTGATGTCAATTTATTAAAAGGCCACGAGGGGGCGCTGAAAGAAAAGGAAACCAGACTGACTTCCCACCGTTACATAAACTGTTTTCACAATGACTCAATGACTTATGGGAAAGTCGATTCCTTGGAATATTGTGGATACCCCGTAATATTCCTACATGGATGTATGCTGTTCCTGAGGGAATCATAGTTCATAGTAAATGAATGCTCACTTTGTGTTATACATGGTAGCAGCAACATTCCTAAATAATATAGGTTGTTTCAAATCTGCTTTAATGAGTTTCTATATTTTTATTCTTGCTGTAAGCGTAAAGGCTACATACTGACAATTCATATAAATCCGTATCTTACCTTACCTGCAATGAATTCATGCATGTTCATTAAATTATTACAAATTATTAATTATTAAGGCCCCACCTAATTTTCCCTGACGCCTTATGCTCTTATTTTGAAGGCATGGTGAATTAATTTGCTTGGTGAGTGGGCACTTGCCAAACGTCACCGGTGGTTTCCAGCTGTTTTTTTTTTTTTTTTTTTTTTTTTTTTTGTAATAAGAAATAACATGTTTTTCCCCACTAAATCTAGTTAATAGTTTTTTTTTCCTAAAGAAAAGTGATCATTGTGGAAAATATTCAAAAATGCCTGTTTCTTTCAGATTTGATCAACTGTACAGAAATGAAAAGGAACTTCTCTCCTTTGCTTTTAACATGTGTTTCTCTGGGGAGATTGCAGGATAGAGCAGTAGCAGTTTAAACTAATTAAAAATAAAGACTTATTGAAAGTTGCACCCAGTTGTTAACATGAATAGGTTAATGATCATATTTGTTAATATTTTCAGACTTTTCTCATTAGAGAAAGATGTTTTCCACATATCATTAACCTCAGAGCATAATTAAGTCTGACTTAAGCAATTATGCATTGAGGCTAATGATATGTTGAGTAAGGGAAACTATTATTATGGCACAGAGTCCCTTTTATTGTCTGTTTCTGAATCAGCTTTCATTAACTTTTTTGTGCATTATTATTTATTCTATTATATTATTATTTACTTTACGCTTAAAAATATTGTTGTGATACTGATTGTGATACTAAACAAAGCTGCACAAAGAAGAAACTATGAAAGAAAACTATGTAAAGCTTGAAGTAGTTAAAGTATTGCAGTAAAAGTAGTATTTATATATATTTAGATTATTAAAACTGAAGGGTGAAGGCAACATGGTAGAGTTGTAGCTGCTGGGGGCGGAGCTAGTTTTAAATACTTCATACACAGTTAGCTAGTTCAACCCAGTGGTTCCCAATTTAGGGGCCGGGCCCCTCCAAAGGGTCACAAGTTACATGCGAGGGGTCATGAGATGATTAATGGGAGAGGAAAGAAGAAAAAAGAAAGTTGTGATACACACATCTGTTTTCACTTTTTGGGGCTTTAACAACTTAACAACTCACGTCTGAAATGTGACCCCCCGACTACACACTGCTGTTTTGTAAAGCGTCAAAAGACAAAAAGGTTGAAACCGCTGATTTCATTCATTTGAATTGTGTGTTGTGCTTTAAAAGTCTGTTGTTATATTATCCATTGTGTTAAATCTGCATTGGAAAAGTAACTCAAGCTGTCAGATAAAGGTTGTGGAATAGAAAGTAAAGAATTTCCCTCTATAATGTAGGATCAAATGAAAAAAAACTCATAAATACGTTAAGTAAGAACAAAATACAACCATAAAATCAACATTTTAAAACCCTTTTATTGTCTTAGACTATACAGAAATTTGTGAACAAAACCATCCACATCGTCTCCTTCGTGATAAACAAATAAGCTCCATGGATTTGCTTAAATAAGCCAAATTATATACAAATCAAACCTGCCAAACCCGTTCCAAATACACAATCCGTTCCTTAAACAGTACACGATACAGTCACGAGTCGCCAAACATGCTAAAGGTTGGAAAAAATTATCAAAAAAAAAAAACTCTTACATTTGAATAATTACATTCCCTGATGCAAGTAAGGTGCTGTAATGAAGATCAAGAGAGAGACGAAAAAAAAAAAAAAAGAAAGGAAAAGGAAGTTTAAGGCTCTAATACGAGGGAGTGATGTCAAACCCTAAAAACCCGGTGATCTCATTTTCACCCATTCTGCGGTGGAATGTTCCAGACGTTTTAAGACCCGTGTTCTCTGCGCTGACGAGAACACGGCGCAAAGTCTCAACGCTCCTACTAAGCGTTCTGTCTGAAAACCATTAAAGGTGACTTGTGGAAGTATGTAATCAGCCGCATTCTGTGCGGCGGGAGCGGATGAACTCCCGTTACGTTCCCTTGCTGCATACCGGGTGTGAATTTTGGCACGGCGGTGACCAAAAGGTGTACGGAAAGCTAGATTCTTTCAGAAACCAACATTTTCGTGTAGAGAGGGGGAACCTTACTCTCGATGGTCTGGTTTTATTTACTAAACCAGATGGCGGTTACACAGAAATTAAACTCAAACCTATTGCATAATGAAATGTGTTTCCACTCAACAGACAAAGAGCCACAATGACCTTGTGTTTGAGAAAAAGGGAACGTTATAGTCACCGTCCTGTATCTGTATCCCTGTGTTAAAGACACAGGCAGAAAGTGCATTCAGTGCCAGGATGTGGCCTCGCAAATTGAGCGTATAAAAATCCACTGGGTTCCAATTGGAAATTTAGTGCCACAATACTGGATTAGTGTTATCCAGAGAGCCACTCAAGACAAAGGGGGGGGGGGGTTTGTCCTCCTTAAATAAAGCATTTAGCCAAACTTAATCCTGTTATAACCTACTCTACTCTTTTTCACGGTTTGTGATTGATCACTAATAACTTGCGAATCGTCTAGAATGCTATCGGCACGTTGTTTTGTACAAGAAACGAGACGTTTGTGACTGTTTTTAGTTGAAGCTTGTCTTTCTAACGCTGGGTCAAAATAACATACATAACAAAAACGGTATTATATTGATGCATTGACTCATTCACCTTCCCGTTGTCCTCCAGGGTCAAATTGACCTCACTGTTCCCTCCATTCCTTCTACGGCTGCAACTAATAACTATTTTGGTAGTCGATTAATTGATCGATTATTGAAACGATGAATTGATTAGTGGTTTGGTTTATAAAATGGTGTAAAATGTTGATCGCCGTTTCCCAAAGCTGAAGAATCAACCTAAAATGTCTTTTTTTTTTTGTCCAGACCAACAGTCCACAACCCAAAGATCATCAGTTTACCATTATAGAAGATCTGATTTGAGAAGCTGGAACCCCAAAATTTGGATATTTTCTTCTTAAAAATGACTCAAATTGATTAATCGATTATCAAAATAGTTGGCGATTAATGTAATAGTTGGCAACTAATCAATTAATCATTCCACTTTCTTCATTCCTAAACCTGAGGACAACAGAAGGGTTAACCATGAAAGATGAATCCCACCTAGTGTTCACTAACAAGTTTGCCATATATGACTCCGAAATTTGGGGGTCTACCTTTCACATAAATCTGCATCGTCATGCATCTTCTTACCGATATTTTCTATCTGACGTGAACTTCAGGAACACGTTTCCCTTATTTTAGAAAGGCAAACGAGAGCAAAAGCTGAGGAATTGCACGTCAGGACTTTCAACTGTCCACCCAGGCTCCAAAATGACCCTTCAGAAACTAAAGTCCCCACGCTGCAATACTTATGAAGGAATATGAGCCAGTTTCTGTTGGGTGTGGAGTAAATGATCATCAGCAACACTGCAAGTATAAAACATCATCCCTCTGCCTCTGTTAAAAAAAAAATAATAAATTTAAAATAAAAAAAAACATTCATCCTTTTCATTTATGAAACACTGAATAAATAATAAAAACATGTTTTTTTTTAGCAGTTATGTATAGACAGTAACTTTACTAAACCTATGGAATCATACGTGAAGCTAAGAAGTCTGATTAGTGATTAAAGTGTTAAATCATGTGTTTTCATTGCAACTACTCTGCCTACTTGCACATGATCGCTGCATAAATGACATACAACGCATCAAACCCTTGCACCCAAACACATTATGTCGCTTTACAGGGTATCCTGTCATTTGACCTGAATGAACTGGGATCGTACACAGAGCGACACATGACGGATGAAACGTTGGCGAATGAAAGATAAACGTACGCGCAAAGCCGATGCGCCCATGCGCACAAGCCTGCAAGAACATGCTTGTACGCACACACACACACACACACACACACACACACACACACACACAGGCCCAGTTCCTACGTGATCTGCGGAACAGAAGTGTTGGCCCCGGATTGTGTTTGTGCGAGCAGCTTTAGCAAAGTCTCTCACAGGATATGAGCTGGAAGCCGAAAGAGACCATGAAACCAGAGAGAGAGAGAGAGAGAGCGAGAGAGAGGCTTGTTACAGACAACGTCTTAATTCAAACTAGCGTCTTAGCTCCTCTTTCATTTGGTTAAAGTGAAAGACAAGAAATAAAGCAATCTCAATTTAGGAACTTTGATGAAATTAGGACTGAGTTCTGACAAACATCTGTAGATTAAGAGGATCCACTGTGATTCGGACTAAATGTGCCTTTTTCGCTTTTTATTTTCTTTTTACCCCCCTCTTTCCCCCCTCACAGGGCCTCTGCCAATTCAGCTTCATGCAATAACCGAGCATCCAGCTCAACAGAGTGAAAGTCATTGTTTTGATCCAAACAGAACGAAACTGGCTGGCTGGTGAGCCAGGATCCTGACCCTGGGATTCTTGTTCGTTTGGGGCGTCCATTTTAACCTGTTTCAAAACAACTTGTTTTATTAGGCCATCTGCACTCAATATGACCAGCTGGAAAAACGCAGCAGCAGATTGCAGCCTTGATAACAGCGAAGCCTACTGCGCCTCTCAGTCAGCTCATACCACAGCAGACTGACACAGTCCTTGTCTGTTTTGTTTTCTTATACATTCTTTTATCTTTTTTTTTTTTTTTTGCCAGCAGCTGTCCTTATATCTTGACATGAGATTTTTTTTTTTCTTTTTTCTTTTTGTTAAGTATCCTAAAGGAGAATAAAACACAAGGCTCCCTCCCAGACATAACACTGTCATACAGTTCTGGTGCAGGCTCTGGATTTTACTGGATTTGTTACAGCCGGCGTCCACTGCAGTCAGCTGCCACAGTACTGATCTTTTTTTTTTTTTTTTTTTTTTTACAATGCTCTATTGATCCCTAAAGGAGAATTTTGTCCTTTTGCACCGTCTGTTCCCTGAAGTCACTATGCAATATTTCAACATATAGCAGGTGTAAGACAAGACCCGCCCCCCCATATGTTGCAAACCTGACATAGAGATGTGACAAACTCTTTCTTAGAAAATTAATTGCCAACTATTTTCGTAATCAATTCATTCTCCGGGGTTTCTCTATAGTAATATAGATACTATCTATAGATACTAAACTGAAAACATGAAATACAGGTTGTACCACACAGCTGTTGACTGGCAGATGCTTCTACTAAGGAGAGAACGTCCAGTATAATATTCAGTATTCAGGCAAAAGCCGAAAGTGCAGTCTGTGCACTGCTCTGTTTGTGATTCTCTGCATCAGCTTGATAGCAGACTGCTGCTTGTGTTGGAAAACTGACTGAACGAAAGAGAAATATGGAAAGCGTTCAGTCGGCTCCCAGCGCCTCCACTCTCACCAACAATCCTGGAGCCCGGATCGATTTTACACGTTGCACAAAAACTGAAATGAATGTAAATAAAACTCTGCCAGCCATAGCCTCAATATCAGATAAATCGTCCAATCGACGAACAGACTCTCCAAGTCTTCATCCTTCAAAATATAGCACCTGATTTAAATGTTTTGATGGATCTATAATCTTCCTCAACATGAGATGCATTCGCATTTGTCTTAAATCATTTACTTGATTTTTTTCTTTAAACTTACAGTGTTCGTATATTTTACATTAGAAACAAACGCGCCCTAAAGTCCAGTCAGAGGGCCTCCCACCTACAGCCAGAGCTGTGCTCTCCTTGTTGATATATCTGACAACACCTGCATGGGAACAGAGGATAAAGTGCTAACACCCACTTGGCAACCGGGGAGGATGATCTGGAACATCTCATTGCTCTCTGACAGCAGACGTGTGGTTTGTCTGGGATGTTGCTCTAGCAGACGGCATATCAAGAGGTGGCATGTCTGGACGGTTGTGGCTAAGGTTCCTCTCGCCACACCAACCAGATCCGATTACTCCAACCAGAGCTCAGTGACAGGTCTGTGAAAACCTACAGATTAACGCTTACGAGAACATCTGCAGACCACTGATTTTGGGGATGACTAAGTTCTTCATTAAGAGTTGTAAAAGCTATTAGCTCTGAGCCACATGGCTACAAACTAGAGATAGTACAGATGTATCTGTAGGAGCTCATTTTCTTTTGAGTCACTGAGTAGTCATCTGTAGTCATGACTACAGAGACATTTGGTTACTCACATTCACATTTAAAACAAATTTGAAGCAGAGAATATTAATTTTCTTTCTTAAAAAATATTTTCTAAATGGTTGATTTGATTAATATTCTGCCCATTGACTAATTGGTTAATCTGCAAATTTTAGCTATAATTTTAGTCAATAAATCCTGTACTTATTCTCTATAAATCAGTTAAAAGCCATAAATAAATTTGGGTTGCCAGGTCAAGGCTTAATTTGTCTAGTGACTATATCTATGGTACCATTTTCTGCGAAGGCACTGATAAGTTTGAAACTGTATGGGCTTTATTAGCTGTTAATAATAAATTCACAAATTCTTTAAAATTGGTTAAAAAACATAACAAACATACTAAGTACCAAGTAAGTAAGTACTAAGTTTGGAGTTGCAAGGTTTTTTAAAAGTCACCTTTTGTACAATTTAACAAGGCACCATTTAACAATGGTTGTACCTGCATAGGCTTTATTATTCATTAATAACTCATCTTCTAATAGATACCAATAAATATTTATCAAGTGCCAACATTTAAAAGGACATTATTAGAAGGCAAAAAAATTATTTCACAACCTGGCTAACCATCGATTATTTATGGCTTCAACTTTTATTTAAGCAATCAGTTAATTCTTTGGTGCCCAATAACCCATTGACCCATCAACCATGACCACTAACATTTGTAATCACAATCTGCATGGAAACACACTCTCGTGGTGTTTCTGGTACAAACATTCCCAAAACCTGTATGTGTCACGAGTGCAGGAGTTTTACAGACTATGTCTTGAGGGTATGGTGAGACAGCAGCAGAAGTGTAGCACACATGGACAAGTTATCTCTCGGAAGAGAAGAACGTCAACTTCTCTTGATACACAATTCAAAGACCCATTTCGGCCAGAGTCTCAGCACAGCAGCCAGTCATGCGAGAAGTTAATGTATTCCACAGCGAATTTGTCTGATGTGCAACTTCCCAACAAGCAAAGAATAAAAACATCCAGCTGTTGTAAATAATTTCTGTCCATCAACCACGTCTCAGAGAACCTGTTAGTAGACGAATGTGATGAGCAGGTTCGGCAGAGGCTCTGCAGCCTGCTCACTGGTGTCCTTAGTGTCATCACGAGTGGCAGGAATTGGTGGAACGACGGGAAAGGCCAAGTAGGGGAAGTGCTGGGATAGGCTTGGAGCAGGCGGCCCCACCACACTGTATGCCTTCAGCGAAGAAAGCCCGTTCAACACCGCTACATCCAGAAAGGTCATGTGGAAGGAGGAGGAGAAGTCAAAGGAGGGGGCCTGTAGCTCCACTGGGACCTCTGGTGCAGGGGAGATGGTAATTTCCTGGTTTGGGTAGAGTGCCTCAGGTGCTGCGCTGTGGATCCTGAGGGTCCGCAGACCTAGCAGAGACAAGTACTGGCTGTCCACTGGTTTTATTCCGCAAAAAGACAACCTCAAATGGCCAATCGTGCTCCTGTTCAGCAGCTCCCCAAAGACCCAGAGCTCCTTCACCCAGACGGTGAGATGTCCGGGCTCTCTGAGGCCAGCGGTGGGCAAAGCGGAGCGTAAAACCGTGTGGCATCTGCACAGCGAGTTGGCCAGAGCCTCGTCACAGTCCTGGACCGGCGCCGAGCAGCTGCAGTTCCGCACGTTGAAACCCGGGGCACCGCCGTCGAACAGCAACGTCGCATTGGCCGGCAGGAAGGTTTCGGTCGTGGGGGCAGAGCTTGTCGTCTGGGTGATGGAGCTCAGGAGGAACAGCAACCACAGTGACCATGGCAACGAGGCAGAAGAGACTGTGTTTGGAGACATCTCCATGGAGATCAAACAGACTACATCTTCACCAAGTGGAGACACCAGATTGTAGAGCAATGGACGAGGCTGCGAACAGACAAGGGTAAAATTACTATGATGAATACTGGGAGGAATCACTCAAAAACAACAGCTCAGCACCATAAGACATTTACTCACCCTTCTGTGACTCACTGCAGCACGTTACTAAAGAACATGACACACAAAGAGATCTTTCTCACTCTGTGCCCTACAGTAACCTGCTTCTGCTTTGCGTCTGTATTTTTACAACATGTGGAGGCCAGCTCTTACCAACAGCCAGCTGAATTTGGTTCTTTATTTCCAGGCCAGCTCTGGCTGTCTCACACACACATAATTGAGCCACTTATTTCTGCTCTCCAATTTTACTGGGGAGAGGTCCTTCCAGGCCTCAGGCCACTGCGGATGGCGTACGGCTGCTTATAAAAGTTCCTGTGCCATGCTGCGCTGTGGTGAACCAGGCAGCGGCCAGTCACACTAAATCTTCAGGGTAATGAAACAAAGGCTTCTTTATTTCCTCATTCGGGAATGGTGGAAAAGTGGACTGAATAAGCAGTCTTGACTTCCAGAGTAAACTCAGCAACCCACCCCCACCCCTCTTCTTTTTCTTTGACAGAAAGGAGGACTTTCCAGTGTTAAAGTTGGACAGAGTCTACTTGATTGCTAGCAAAGACACCACTTTAACATTTTAGGCCATTACATTTATGCTGAAAGTTTTATATGCAGCCTTAAAGGGATGTGTTTGTGGCCTCTCGTTACTTGAGATACTATTTTTTCATGCATGGCCCGTGACAAATAAATGTCATCAAAAATGACATTGAGTGCAATTTTGTGTTTTGATTCTGTAAAATTCCTTTCCACCTAGCTGTGTTTGACTATCTTTATTTCCATGATGGAAACAAGATTAAATCTAAGTAACAACTAGACTTTGAAATCACAAACCATGATGAAATATAATACAATTTCTATCCTCACTAGTGCAGTGGAAGAAGCTGATTGCTTTGATTCAGGTATTCATTCTTGCAGCATTGTTGGTGGGATGTGCTAGTTGTAAGTAGGGCAATTGCTTAGCTCCCAGAAACACTTGTATAGAACCACAGTATGGCTGCTTGTAGCAGTCTGATTCTCCGCTCCCCTGGCTATTAAGCAATAAATCCATCGAGTCTGAGGTTGATCGGATGAACAGTTTTCAAGCTAGATCAAGGAGCGTCACATACACCCACCAATTGTGAAGTTGATTGGATTAACAGTCCTCAAGATATAATGAAGACATATACAGATACAGATCGATATTTCTTGTTTTGTAGTTATTGCTTGCTTTGCAGTATCGTATAGTAAGTTGGCTGTGGCTCACAGTGATGAATTTGTTATTTCTTTTCTATTATGCGATAGCGGTGTCTGATTGGTCACACATATATTCTTCAGATTTATTGAGCATATGCTGTATATTTTCTATTGGAGGTGCTTTTGCCCTTTGTTTTCTCTAGGAAACCCTTTTCCTTTCTCTACAGCCTGTTTACTGGTCACACGGGACATTATTTATAGAAATGTTTCCTGACTTTATTCCAGATTTCATTGTAAGACATTTTCCCAGAATGTAAAAAAAAGAACATGAATATTGTTCATGTAAGCATAATCACCAAAAGGATGATAAAAATGTTAATTTTAATGTTTGATTGTGAACAGGAAACTGAATGCATGATGCTTCTGATGCTTTCAGAGGTATTTTTGGGTGGTGGAAGAGCAATAGTCTATAATTCCACAGATACATGCAGGTCATTGAATAAGATTTTGCACTCAAACTTGTCTGCCTTTCACATTATTGCTTAATTTGTGTTTCTTGATGAAAAATGTAAAACCTTGTGTGTTACATTTTAGTTTTATTTTGAAAGAAAAAGCCGCCAATGATTATTTTTAAGTTTTTATTGACGAGTTGAACAATATTTACCATGTCACAATTTACGGGCTTTCTTGAAAAAACTTTGCACGTGATGTGTCTGTCTTACGATAGTTTTGTCAATCAGAAACAGCTGTATTTGATTTAGTTTAACATTATTAATTTTGGACTTTGAATTTGAATACCATACCATATAGATCATTGCATGAAAGTGCAGGATTTGTGACAGGCTTGAATTGGGCAGATTTAAAATGGGCAGACCTGGCACGGCTCGGTCTTTTTGATTGGGGAACTTTAACCTCTTAAGGTGCACCCCCTTTTTAAAACTTATTTGCAAAAATGGTATGCCCAATTTGTACTTTGACTTTGACTTTGAAGTAGTTCCCACATGTCACGTGTCGTTAAAAATCCCTGGCTATTGGCTAGCAGATTTGGATGGTCTTTTCATGGGAAGTTTCCAGTGGGTTGTATTTCTGTCAAACTTTCTTAGTTGGTCCTCAACGTCTTTCAACCCCATGCTTAATTTGGCTGGTTGCAGTATTTATGGATAAACACCAACAACTGAAGCACAGTAATGTTGTAAATGACCTCCTGCCATTTCCCAGTACCACTACCATGGTAGAGTGTGTCTTAAGACGTTAAAGAATCTATCTGTACAGTAACTTTTATGAATTCCTGTTTCCACTATGCAGTATGGTACGGGACAGAATGGTATGTTTATTTTAGCATTTCTATTGCCATGGAAGCGTACCAGTCCCATGATACTGATTATTATTTTGGTTGGCGTTCCTAGAACACAGGACTGGTTGCCCTTGGAGAGGATCCCCTCTGTAAGTGTAAGGCCCCCTTACACAGGGGAAATGCAAAGCTGTCCATTACTGACCGTAACCATACCTATACTGATCCCTACTGTACCGTACCATACTGACAGTGGAAACGAGGCTTGAGTGAGTTGCGGTTACAATCCTGTGCTCACGCCGGGACGCTATTGCAGATGGTTCTGCCATGTAACAGTAGTGCTACATTTCTAAATCCAACATAATCATTAAACTACTTTCATGGCTTGTGTGAGAGCAACATGGTGGACGAGCCGTTTTGGTTCCTTGAGTTCTGGGACTAGTTTCTAGTCCAAACCAGATATTCCCAAAAACATACCATCTTGTGAACTTCAGCAGCTGGGTGATGAGGGATATTTCAATCCAGGGAGGATAAAAGAAAGTTTAATGTTAGTTATAATGGTACTAAGCCAAGCCCTACATCTGAATTGGAGAAAAAAAAACATAACCATTGGCACTTCAGGGGAAACAAAGGAGTGAAAAGTCAATGTTAAGGGGTTAAGCCACAATTTGGCATCAAAAGTCCCGTTTCTGGTATCATGACTGTGCTGCTATAAATAAACGTGACTTCACTGTGGTTGGCTTACAGTAGCATCTGCCCTCCAAACACAGAGCCTGTCCTCTACATCGTCCACCGTCTTACCTCACTGCTAATATTAGTCATCGTCTTTCCAGCTGTTCCCAGCATCTGGCTCTCCCACGCATTATATCAGCGGCTTTCGCTCTCTTTCCATTTTGCCCGTCTGCCTCTCTCTACCTCTCCCTCACTTTCTGCCTTTCCGTCCCTCCATCTCCATCGCTGTAATCCCTGCAACAAACTGCAGCTGCAGGGCCGGATGCTGGGAGAACGAGCGAGAGCTAGATGGAAAGTGACCACTCAAAACAAATTCCTCACACATTAAATGATGATACGATCTGGCTGTTATTTGTATTTCTGGGTATTTGTTTGCATTTTAACCTTTTCTGAAGCATTTTCTTAACTGCAAATGTAAAGTTTCTTTCAGTCAAGTCCGTGAAAATAATCAAAATTACGTCTTTGAGTCCGTTAAAGCCTTACTGACTGCGGTCCTGTGTGTTTCTGGGGAGGAAAAAAAAAACATGACAGAAGAGGAGTTACATGGGTCGAAAGTGTTTATATGTTTGTGTGATGTGGCCGCCGCTCTGCTCGGCTCCAGCTTGTTGAAGGAGAGGCTCAACGCATTCCTCTGACATCATGCTCCGCCACAGGCACCCACCCTAACCCTCCCTTCCCTTTTCTCCTCGGTTACGGTCCCTTTCTCTGTCCGTGTCACCCAGCTCAATGTCTCTTGCGCCTCGCGCTTCCTGTCAGCAACTGTGGCTCTGCGTGAGTCGAAAATGAAGGGGTAAAAAAGAGCACCCTGGGGTAACCTGACACATTTAGCGATTCAATTTACGTCCGCATCATCAACCACTTTGTAAGTGGATGTGTGGTCAGCCTTCGCACACACTTAATGGAAAACTGGTGTCGGTGCATGGTGTTCTCGTGAGTAAATGAGTGGGTCACAGCATGTGTTCGTTTGAGTCTTGAGCTATAAATCACGTGGTTTCTTCCTGCTTCCCACGTTGACTGTCTATGAAACATCTAATGACGCAGAGGCAAGATCCTGCACAGTGGTGGAAGAAATACACGGATCCTATTATTTAAATGCACTATATGAAAATGTTCCTGCACTGAGGGTCTCTCAAACTAAACAATAACAAAAGATAGACTCCATGATGTCATGCGTCACGTGGGTTCATGGGAGATGCTACTAAAATTAGCTCAGCTTGCTTTTCTAGGAACTGAAGATCCAGATGTTCGGGAGGTTTTACCGGGAGCCGAATTATCCTCAAAGGTCTCTCGCTATCCAAAACAAACGGGCCCAGCGATTAAAATCAGTAAAAACATGAGAACGAAGCAGTTTCATGTTCAAAAAATCGGTGTCTCTATGATGCTGTTTCGGCGGGCGGCGGATGCCCGGACGTGGCGGCGGACCGAGCTGCTGTTAAAATGAGCCCAGCCTTTGTGTCTTTAATAAATTAAGATCCAGATGTTCCAGAGGTTTATCCTGGGAGACAGATTAACTGCAGATGATATTTTTCTCCTCCCCGAAGCAAACGGACCCGGTTATTAAATGCAAAAAACACTGACTAAAGCACTTTCACTTCATAATATCAATGTATTTCAGGGGCAGTTTGGTGTGCTACCCAAGCTAATGCTAACATTGGTTTTGCTCGTTGCTACGACTGCTGATCTGATAACTTAAGATCCAAAAGTTGGATGACCAAAAAACATTCATCTGGTTAATGATCTACTTTAAACACAGTTAGCTAGTTTGGTCCAGTGTTTGCCAACCTAGGGTTCGGGCTCCTCTGAAACATCACCAGATAAATCTGAGGGGTGTTGAGATGATTAATGGGAGACGAAAGAAATAATAAGTTACAGTGATATGCAAATCTGTTTTCACTTTTTGGATTTTTTTCCCTCTCTAATCTTTTGGTGAAATATTGGATTATTTGAACATGCAATGGAATCATGTGATGACAATTTTCATTTATGATGGAGTCCAGTCCATTGTGTTTACTCATATAGCCTGTGTCTCAGGCTTTTAATAAACATGCCTATACGATGACAGCTGCTGAGGACGTCCCCCTTCCTGCATTTTTGATGCATTGGTCCTACAGGTGGTTTAGTTTTATTGTACAGTAGAAGTTAGCAGGCTGTAAAACTAAACCCCAGAGTCCCATAACTGCCTTATCTCCAGACCATTCTTGGTTGGTCGGATAGAAGGAGAGCAACATTTGATTTTCCCAAGCAATTTCTCTCCTGGGTATGACACACAGAGCAGCAGCGGTATTTGAGCAGGAGTTTGACAGTCTGCATGTTTCTTTCTGCGCAAACAAGTACGGCAGCATCCCAAACAAGGAGTAGTTGTACGTGATTGGACTGGATTACTTTTGCTTTTGTCCCCCTCTGCTGGTGCTAAAAGCATAATTAAACACAGCACATGCCAACATGACATTACATTACTGTTCAATAGCTTACAGTGTCACACAACCCTCTGCAAAACGACTCGTTTCACTATCAGAATTTGATTTGTTTGGTCTGATGACACTTGAATTATCTAGAAGGGTCATAGGATTCATTTGTTCATCCACATTGAAGTAAACAGAGGGCTACCTGCGGGTTTCTGGTGGATTCATTCGGCCAGAGAGTGTCTCCACTGACACAAAGTTTTACAAAAATACAAACTTGAAAGTGATAGATAGGCTAAATCAGTGTCGCCTGAACCTCTCTAGCAGCGGCTTGCATGATGAAGTAAAAGCAGTCACTATTAAAGCATACTAATGATATTTTCCCTGTATTATTTCTATAATTTAAATCGCATTTATCCATAATTTAGAGCGTGTCTCTTGCGGTCAGCTGCGGTTGCCTGTCTTTGTTTGGGCAGATGCATGTGTTGTGACATGGGTGAGTGTTGTTCAAAGAAGCAACAAGAAAAGGAAAATCCTTTCCCTCTGCATCGACTGTTCTATCCATTACTGACAATCAAGAAAAAGTGCTTTGAAAGAACATGGTTACGGACAGCGGATTAACAGCACTATTCATTTTCCTGGCAGACAGAATCTGTGGTTTGTGCTGACATGATTACATCACAACCCAGCTGTCTCCCATTGAGCGAATACAACCGGAATCACTTCCCACACCGATTGTTTGTGACTTTTAAAGGAAAAGTTTAGCCGAAGCCAAAACTCATAACTGCGTTATGAAAATGCAAAAAAAAAAAAAAAAAATCACCATGTGCAGCAGAGAGCGAGACATCAGCAGCACACGTGTGTTCTGTATGAGCAGCAGAGAAACCAGCCTGCTGAATGACAGCATCGAGTACTTACGTGGCCCTGCTCAGCGCTGGTTAAGGTGGCATGCTGCTGCCGCCTGGCTCCGGGCTGAACTATCCAGCTTCCTCGTGTGACGAGAACAGCAGCTGCTTCCACATCTGTCTGCAGGTTGACTGGAAAACCTCATCTGACTGTCTGACAACACATGAGAAAGAGAGAGAGAAACAGAGATATTGTCAGGAGAGTGTTAATGAAAGAGAGAGGGAATAAGGGAGTTGAAAGCAGACAGAGGCCTTACTCGCTGAGATTGGATTGATGAATATCTCTTCAGAGGTGACAGCATGACAGACAGGAACACTCTGTCCATTTTCTCTGTGCCACTCTCTCTCCTTTCTTCTCATCTTTTTTTCCCCCCATTCCCTCCCTCAGTCTCCGGCCTTTCTCCCCTCCTCTTTTGGGAGCCGCCTCTCATTTTCCAAGGCAGAGATTTTTTTTCTTCCCCCCATCGAGTGGCTCTATTCTGCCATCTTGTGGTTTAAAAAAAAAGCCCAATTATTATTCATTCACACCTGGTTAGAATATAATGGAGTTTATTGTCATTTGTACAGGATAAACACAAGTTCATTGGAATTCTGAGTCATTTGTTACGAAAAAATCTTCATTTAAAAACTTAGAAAAACACAAAGAGACATAAAAGAATCTATAGACAAAAAATAAAATATGTAGGTGCAGTAGTTGCCATTTTAGAGAAATTTACAGACAATTATATTACAAAAATATTACAAAAGAGCTGCACAATTATGAGATTGTTACGTATATCGCACATAGATGAAGTAGCCATTGCACATTAGATTGAGATGGTTCTGAGGTAACAGACATTGCAAATAAATTGCACATATGATATATTTATATAATTCAAGATACGAGTGGTTTCATTTCAATAAAGTTTACATTACGCAGTTTTTCGAAAACAAAAAAAAAAGTAAATTAAATTTGTATGTCTGAACTTTCCTCTCCCATTAATCATCTTATGACCTCTATAGATTTATCTGAGGAGCCTGAGCAAAAAAGCACAGATATATTACCGGCTCAATTGACTTGAAGTATTAACAGTAAAATTACTTGCAGAGCAGAAGATCCACATATACAACCAATATATACATTATATACTATTACATGGGCGACACGGTGGGGCAGGGGTTAGTGTTATACTGAGGTTAATTGGAGACTCTAAATTGTCCATAGGTGTGAATGTGTGAGTGAATGGTGTGTGTGCCCCACGATAGGCTGGCGACCATCTGGGGTGTATCCCTGCCTCTCGCCTGCAATGCACTGGGAATGGCTCCAGCAGACTCCTGCGGCCCTAATGAGGAATAAGTGGGAGAGAAGATGAATGAATGAATTAATACTTTTACATAGGCCAATAGTTGCCAACCCAGGTTTTTTTTTTAATTATTTTTTTGAAATAACATCAAAAGACAAAGAGGTTGGAAATCACATTTCATCTCTAACAATGTGTTGTATTTTAAATCCTTATATGATCCATTGTGTCCAATCTTCATTTGAAAAGTAACTATAGTTGTCAAACACATGGAGCAGAAAGAATGGAGCATTTCCTTATGAAATGTAGTAGAGTGGAAGTATAAATCAGCATCAGGGCAGAGTAGTTGAGTAAATGTACTTAGTTACTTAGTGATGAGTATTGCGCCACACTGATTCACCACATACACACATCCTCCTGTCACTATATTAGAAGCCATTTAAACAAGCTCTAAAAGTAATTACCTTAAAACACATTTCATGGTGTGTGAGCGTATTCCTTCTCTTAGAATAAGACGTTTTGTCTGTTTTGGACCGGAGGTTAAGATAAGTGTGAGCTAAGATCGTTTCAGTATTTACAGAGCAACAGCTGATGTTGGTAGCAACTGAAAGTGAAACCCAAAACCTCAAGCGCCAGATCCCAATGAGAAGCCAAGCAGGGCAGATGGAAAAACTGCCTTTTTTTTTTTCAGGATATGAGCAGTGAGCTCACTTCCTGTCGGGTTCCCATACTGGCGAGGACACGTAACATGGCAGCCAGGGGCGTCGCTGCGATGCTTCCAGAAGCATAATGCTGGGTGGAGACACATCGGGCAGCTGGTGTATTAAATACTCACATAATGTAAGTATGAGATATTCACATAATGTAAGGCCTGGGGTCATATTGTTCTTTTAGGGAGGGCAAGATCCACTTCTTTGGTCTTTGAAGCTTCCTGATTCCAATTCACACTGTTGGTTGATTGGTGGACCAGTCACTCTACCTGTTTGATGCATGCAAAGTACAGTAATCAGCCAGACGTCAGTCAGACGTCAGACATAAAGTTTCAGTTCCTGCCAGTTGAAGGGGCAATTCTTGGAAAGGTAACCATGTAGCTTCTCAGTTGTCTGGTTTGTGAGCTAAAGGGTAATTCCACTTTAAATTGAAACTATGATAGATACAGTGAGTGATCAGAAAAAAATCTGAAATAATTTTCGGCAACATATACCAAATGCAGATCAGGGTGTAAGGCAGTTCTATTTACAGTTCCAAGCAGGATATCTTTTGCAGCCAAGACTGACAAGTGACTGCCAGGAGGAGCTAAACTGCTTCTTCCTCATTTTGCAGCTCAGTGTTTAAGGTCAGAGCTTTTGATTCTGCTTCCATTTATCAACTGAAACCTGGAGTAAATGGGACTAACAAGTGACAGCACTGAAGAAATCAGCTGAAATTAGGTATTTTATTTCTTCACCTGGAACAATATTTTTTAACATTGATATTTATATATTGAGTCTGCTCATGGGTAAGCTTAATGAATATACTGTATGACATAATGAGGCTGGTAATGTGTTTTGTTGTGTTATGTGTTATGATAGAACCATGCATTTATGCATTTGTTGATCTTTTTTGAGTTTGTTTGAAAAAGCACTTTGACCTGTACTTTTGAATGAAATGTACAGAGATGCCAATGCATGCTTTTGATTATTGCAAAGCCCTCAACCAGTGTGTCTGCATTAGCATGTAATTTTATGTGGATGAATTGCTATATAAATAAGGATTGATTGATTGATCATTTGATTCATTTTCCAGCCCAGTCCATGTCTTCTTCAAGCCTTGTGATTCTACTATTGTGTGGTAAGGCGCGTGTCTTTTTCTTTTCAAGCATGTCACTGTTTAGTCAGAATTTACACAGGTAGGCCACCCACAACACAAAGATTTCCGTCCATAAATGAATGTTCTTTTATCTTCTTCTTCTTTTTTTATTTTAGAGTTTTTTTCAGATTCAATAGGACAAGTATGAATACATATCATCTTACATAGGGAAAAGTGACAATGGATTCTTAGAAAACATTACATAATAGGAAGTGACATGTTGAGAGTGAAAGACTAACGCTGATTGAGGCATGAGGAACACTTTGACTTGAAAAAGGTCACCATTTCAATTTGAAAAGGTTACTGGTAACTGAAACTGTTGATTTGTAGCAGATACAGGATGCATTAAGTTTAAAGTATAATGCAATAACTATAAAAGGGCAAACATTTTAATAGGCTTTGATATGATTGTTTCAAGGATGATGGTGATAAAAAATCCTAGAGCAAATAAACATTATGTTCTTAGCTTTGAGTTTCTCACTATTTTGATGAATAATGATCTCCTCTGTGTTTTTCCTTTTCTAGCAGCCATCACGAATGGGCTGTCTGCATTTCTCAGTGCCACCGTTGGAGGATCCGTCCTGATCCCTTGTTCGCTACCAGTGAGTTCAATGAATCTCACATGGTTTTACTGGCAGGAGGACCAGTCGGTAAAAGTTCTGTTCCACTGGCACACCGGCGGGACGGAATGGAGCGGAGTGGCTGATGAATACAGAAACAGGTGCAAAGCCTTTAATGCAGAGTTTAGTCATGGAAATATTTCACTTAGACTTAGCAATGTTAGTGTTGGAGATGACCAGAAAACATTCTGGACCAACGCCGAGTTCAAAGACAAACCTGGAAAAAAACCCCAACAGATTAAACACCAGTGCGAATCCACCTTGTGGGTCTCAGGTATGGAATAGTGGCTTTTTTTGCTTTTAAAAAACAAATCTTCACACATCAAAATACTACAAACGAGCCTATAGTTGGGCGACATGGTGGCGCAGGGGTTAGCGCTGTTGCCTCACAGCAAAAAGGTCGCAGGTTCAAGACCTCCTTTCTGTATTAATTGGAGACTCTAAACTGCCTGTGTGTGAGTCAATGGTATGCTGGCGACGGTAATACGCTGGGATTGGCTCCAGCAGACCCCTGTGACCCTAATGAGGAATAAGCAGGTATCAAAGATGAATGAATGAGTCTAGAGTGTAAACCCTCATGCTATCTCAAACACCCACAGCTCTCTACCAAGACCTAGTCCTGACCATCAACAGCACAGTAAAACGTGCGACCTGCAAGGCACATGGAGGATACCCTGAACCTCAAGTGTCATGGACTGGTCAAAGCAAATCCAGCACTGCCCACCTGGACCTGCAGGATGCCCGGACGTCCCTGCAGCAGGATCCAATCAAGAAAACCTTCTCTGTCACAAGCACCGTCGATGTCAAAGACCTGCATTCTGTAACCTGCCGCGTGTATAACCCTCGCACCAACCAGACCATCGAGACTAAGACTGATATTCCTGGTGAGTACACTGGTTCATTTGCAGACAACTCAGTGACAAAAAACAACTTAGATCGGATTTCATTGTTGTAGATGCTTTTTTAGGCACTTTTCATTCACTGATGTATAATTTAATTCATGTAGGGCACATACAGCACCAAAATATAGGTATAGCAGGTGGGTGACTCAGAAGGAATTAATAATTATTATCATTAGGATTTAGTTTATTAGATCCAAAAAACAGAGCACTAACAACACTGCGGTGCAGTGGGTCGTGTGTTGCTTCACAGCATGAAGGTTGCAGGTTCTTGCAAGTCCTTGGTCTGGGATTGTCTATGTGGAGTTTTCATGTTTTCCCCATGTCCACGGTCTCCTCCCAAACATGCTGACTGCTCGTTGGTAATTGTGTGCCCCACAAAAGACTGGTGACATGTTTGGGGTGTATCCCTGCCTCTTGCCTGTAATGACCCCCATGACCCTGTTTTTTTACATCATAAACCAGTTCCTGAGGCTCGTAATATTTGTTGCTTGCATTGCTAGGCAACACCCAGCATTGCGAAAGGAGGAAGCTGAGTTTTGTAAAAGAGAAGTTTACTGATTTCTCTCAATTGCTTGCGTAGGTGCGATTACTTGTCTTAAAGGCTGTGGTTCGCTCGTTCTTTCCATTCATTTTTACACAATAATAATTTATTATTCTGCTATGTCCCTTAATTTACAGGTGATGTTCAGCAGGTGCATTGGATTATTCCAGTGTTTATAATTTTACTTCCACTGAGTGTGGCCATTTTCGTCTGCCTATACAAGAAAAAACGTGAGTGACTTTGACTTATTGTCTATTACTGATTGTTATTTGCTATTGCTTTGTCAAAAACACAACAAATTCAATTAGAGACAACTTGTAACCTCACATGGTCACACAAGTCAAACATAAACACATACACAAACATACCATAGACCATAAATACAAAAATTGTATGAGCCTATTAGAATGATATCATAATCCATAGTGTCAAACAACATTGGTATTAGATAATCATGATGTTATATGTAAAAAATGGCTTTTTCAATGTAACTTTCAACAACATTTCAGTATATTTATCAGTAAAATAAGCTTGCTCAGGGGTCTTCAAGTGACATCACATGTTGATAAGGCAACTCTGTCTCCTTGAAATGATTCTATACTACTTATTCGTTTATTTCCAATCATGCTACCAACATTTTGTCACAGCATGAAGCTGGATTTAAATAATTTATTTTTTATTCTAAGTCCTGTGTGTCTTGGTTTAGGCAACAAAAGCACTTTTGGTTAAGATTATGGAAAACTCTGTGTAAGTTGAAGGTTAAAGGGGAGATGCTTTGCTTTTTTTTATTTTCTGCCATACTATGATGGTAGTGGATGTAAACAAGGTCAAAGATCCAAAAATGTGAACATAACGCTCCCTGAAAGACAAAGCCACTGCTGCCATCTGCTGCATTGGTGCAGGTATAGCAGGGATTTGCTGATATACAAGTACTACTGTACATTTATGAACCCGAATGAAACGATATGTTAGGGCTTATATTTACACTGGAAATTACCAAATGGGTGGTTTCGGGGGTAAGAAATACAGGAGACACAGGAGAATTGACAGCATAAAGGTCAAGAATGAACTTGCATGCCCAAATTTAGCAGGTTTACTTACAACATTTGGAATATTTGGTTCCAAATATTGGTACAAGTAGTAGTAAGCTACTACTACTTGTACCTAAGAGCATATAAAGTCAAAATGAATTACTGTCATCAGTTCTCTGCGGCTTGTGTCAAACCCTTAATACTGGTCACGTAAGTACCAGTATATAGTATAAATAATATTAGTCAAACAAGTGCCAGTGTTATAAGGTAGTTTATAAAGAATGGAATAAATAGCATTGGTAGCATCCATACTGCACATAAACACAAAGTCTCTTTACCTGTGTGAGTGGTTTACATTTAAAACATATTCAACTCCTAAATGATTGCATCATGATTCACAACATGTGTTAAACTGCTGTTCTGTTGTATCCTGGTGATTGATTTTTTTTTATTAATTCCAGGTAAGATGGGGACTCAGCCAGGTGAAACGCAGCTAGGTAATACCCACGGCGATGCTACTGAAAATGCTCCAGATGCTTCTTCCAACCAATCCAGCGATTCCAAAAACGGCACCACCGCTGTTGCTGCTGCTGATGTAGAAGAGAAAACAGCGACAGCAAAGAATATTCAGACTAAACAAAAAAAATCAAGCAAAAAAACAAAAAAAAGATAAACCAAAGTAAAGAGTATTAATCCTTTAGGGTCCCTTTAAAGGTACAGTGTATAGTTTTCCGGTGGCATCTAGTCATGAGTTTCCCAGAATGCCACCAACTAAATATCTCAAGCATGTAGGTACTGAAACCTACGGTGGCTGTGAACTACATGAAAGTCTGTCTCCAAAGCATTTGATTTGTCCATTCTGGGCTACAGTACAAACGCAGCATAGCATTTTTGAGATACATGGAGGGGGATCCTATCTAAGGCAATATAGCAATAATGCTGCTAAATGCCACCAAATTATACACAATGTACCTTTAAGATCGGTCAGTGTTATTACGATTATTAGTAGTTTTATTTTGGTTGATTGTTTTTTTTATTGCTTTTTACATCATGTTTTATTAAAATATACATTTTTTAAATTATGATGTAATGTTTATTTATACAGTAGCTGATATAGCTCAGTAGTAGAAGGCTAAAACAAAATGGCCTTTATTCAAAATAGCCAGTTCAGTGTTTCACTGTATAACTTTTAGTAATTCCCACATGAATTTAAAAGAATGAATTATTTCATGCACACACTGTGTGTTCATATTTGAATAACCACAACAACAAGTCAATCATTCCAGGATTTCACTGAGTCATACTTTGAATTTTGAAGAATGTAATGTTTGATTTTGCAACGGCCTGCAATGCAATAATAATAATAATAAAAAAAAAACAGCAGACCAAACTTTAAATGCTTTTTTCTTTGTGGTGTCCAAATTATCAGTTGTATTAGACGAAGGACAGAAAAAAAGAGGGTTTCCATTTGTCTTCTCAGTGTTGTGCCTCTTATCACACATAACAAATCATTGTAGTTTTAACAGCTATGACTCGATACATTTTTGTCCAGCGTCGCAGGCACATCGAGATCAGATCATTGTAGAAAATGGGGGAGGGCATAAGTCAGCTTTGACTTTTGTACTTCGAGAGACAAGTAATTTGGCTGAGAGCCAGGGAGTGTGTTTTACAACCCGGCCTATAGCTTTGTCATCCCCTCGTACACAGATGTAGGCATCGCTGCGGTTGAAGTCCTGATAGGAACGTCTGTGTCAAAAGCACAGAAAGAAAAACTCAGCGTAGCGGTTGGAAAAGATAACTGGAGAGTGAACAATGAACTCGATCAAGAGATGAAACCCTGGACAGACCAGAAAATCGTGAAAGACGCCCTTAGGTGGGTCAACGTGGAGTTTGAGTACAACCTATACAAACACAACTGTGAGCACTTATCGCAAAGAGGAGTCTCTTCCGGTGTGCATTTGTAGAATTCATGTATATATATATATATATATATATATATATATATATTATATATATATATATGTATATATATGTGTATATATATATATATGTGTATATATATATGTGTTCCCACCCTCGCGGTTAAAACCACACTGATCATGCAAATTCTGGCCTTCGTGACCAGCGTGGGAACATTTTCAATTCTCAGATGATAAAAACAATACACGGTGCCAAAAATTGGACTAGAAATTGGCAATTTAGAGGGATGTCAAATTTGATTAATCAACTTGGATGGTGTATCTGCTCAGTATGCAGCTATGCATTAGATCTATATGTATCTAATAAGCCTGTACTAGTAAAACAATTCACAGAGAGCCACATTACAGATAAAATAGTAGATGATGCCTCCTAGTGAGCTACATGAGGCATCATCATTATGCTACACCATAGACCTGTAGACTATTATTTATACAATTACACCACCTACTGGTTCCATTTGGAACTACAGAAACACCGAAGTACTGTATGTTTAACATTGGTTGTTTTAAGAGCAGAGCAAACAGAAATGTGAGCTCATGTGATCAGAGTGGTTCAAATCAGCCTATATGATAGTAGGACTTAGATTTCTATTAAGATAATGAATGTCACACACACACCCACACACACCACACCACCATCTTAAAGAGACAGGGCTGGCTGGGAACAATAGACATCGTGATGCATTAATTGTCTTTGGGTAGTTTGAGGGCTTCGGTTGAAGACGATTGTTGAATATCATACAGAAGAAAACGTGTTGCCATTTCCCTTCAAATAAACTGTAGTGATTGTTCTACATATCTGCGTGTATTTTCAAAAAGTAACTAAATAAATTTCTCAGGTACTGTACTTAAGGTACAAGTGCTCTCCTTGTTTCCATTTGATGTTGCTTAAAATATAAAATATTGTTAAAGATGAAAGTAGAGCTTTACAACTTTTATGGAGGTCTTTTGACACCTTAAAAAAAGCAATGTGTAGTCAGGGTCTCATTTCAGAAGTCGGAGACTGAGAGTTTAAATGATCCAGTATTTCACCAAAAATTCAAAGATTAGCCTGGAAAAAAAACCTTCTAAATATTCCATATCTCCCATTGTAAAATCCAGAAAATGTACCACTTCAATATAGAGACAATTAGTTTTATGAACCAAACGATTTGTTATAATCAGTCAGTCAGTCAGTCAGTCATTTTCTATACCTGCTTATTCCTCATTAGGGTCGCAGGGGTCTGCTGGAGCCTATCCCAGCACGTTACGGCGAGAGGCAGGGATACACCCCAGATGGTCGCCAGCCAATCGTGGGGCACACACACCATTCACTCACACACTCACACCTATGGGCAATTTAGAGTCTCCAATTAACCTGAGCATGTTTTTGGACTGTGGGAGGAAGCCGGAGTACCCGGTGAAAACCCACGCAGACACGGGGAGAACATGCAAACTCCACACAGAAAGGTCCCAGACCCCGGACCAAGGAGGTCTTGAACCTGCGACCTTCTTGCTGTGAGGCAACAGCGCTAACCCCTGCCCCACCGTGTCGCCCTTGTTATAATCATTGGTAGATTAATTAACAAAATAAGCCCTACTCATATGACATCTATAATTTAAAGCATAATTAAAATCAAGAGCAGTAGATTCATAGTATCTAAGCATTTTTGAGTGCTGGCCAACATAGACATAGCGAAGTTTTATGACTCTGTGAATATGACTCATTTCTGTAAGTATGAATCATTTCTTCATTTCTTTAAACTGCCGTTAAGTCTGCTGATGATTAGATGTCGGATGAATGATGCTATTTTGAAGTTTAGCTGGTTATAAAGCCTGGGAACACACAGGGCGGCCAATCAGGAAACAGACAACCTAATGGAGGCTCCACCTACTCTACTCCACACACAGAGGAAAACATACATACACAAAATCTGCAATATACTCCAAAATATACACACATAACATACCTTTTTTCAACATGGAGCATGGCTGTACCCACCACTGAGCACACCGATGTATTTTTTCTTAAGTTTCTTTTCATTTAAATTTTCCCCTTTCGGTTAAAGAAGATGACCAGGCAAATAGAAGGAAAGGTGAAATATTAAAGAAGCCTAGGGATGCATGCAACAGATAGCCAATAGAGATGCTAACCTGTAACCTACTGCCTAGGCTAAAAATATGAAAGGTCATGCATGTCTTAGGACCATGGTATGTATTAATATTATAATATATTATACTATAGTTATCAGTAATAATAGGCTATGATATGAATGCTTGAATGCATATAAGTAGTAAATACTGTGGCTGAACATGGCATTAACATATTACGATCTCAGTATTTCAAAAAATCCTGGCGGATGAATGATGATTGAAGGTTGGGAATGGCCAAAAGATAGAAAAAAAAACAACAAACAAAACGGAAACCACAGAGCTTCTACTCACACATGCATACCTGTATACTGTGTATACAATATGTCAGTCAGTCATTTTCTATACCTGCTTATTCCTCATTAGGGTCACAGGGGTCTGCTGGAGCCTATCCCAGCACGTTACGGCAAGAGGCAGGGATACACCCCAGATGGTCGCCAGCCAATCGTGGGGCACACACACCATTCACTCACACACTCACAGCTATGGGCAATTTAGAGTCTCCAATTAACCTCAGCATGTTTTTGGACTGTGGGAGGAAGCCGGAGTACCCAGTTATACAATATGTATATTATGTATATTTTCACCGAGGTTATTTTCATTTAAAATTTTCATTCTTATATTTTATTCTATTCTTTTTATTTGTATCTTATTATTCTTGTATTTGTATCGTTTGTATTGTATTTTTTGCACAGTTGTAAGTGAGCGGCGTTTTTCATTTCACTGTGGATGCACATCCACATGTGACAAATAAAGCATTCTGATTCTGATTCACACGAATGTCAGGAATGTCTCACACGTTTAGAGAAACTGCAATTCAGCTTTTCAGTAATTTGGGTATCACATGCATTACATGGGAAGAAAAACATATTAAAAAAAAAAAAAAAAAATTTCTGGAAAGGAAGCACATCATCATTTCCAAGAAGTAGTAAGTTGAATCTGTTCTCCCCACCCACAAGCATAACGAGAAGTATTCTTGAATTAAGTCAAACTACAGCCAACTGCTCTTTGGTTCATGAAAGTCTGTTCACCGTGTCTTGTTCCTGCCCCTCTGAAGGAAGCTAGGTCAGTTTATATATAGTGCTGTACAGCTGTAACCTTGATCAGTTGATGTCTTGGTGATTGTTTGCACGGACTAGATGCGTTAAAAAGGCTGGATGTTTAGATTCTAAAAATAGTCCAAATGGTTTCCTCTATGATGTGTGTGGTGCACAAGCTCATCCGCTCAGGGATATTTGTTATACTAGTGGCATACCATCAGGTGTTCGGTAAGTTTTTTTTTACACTCTTGAATTAAGTTTGTATTCGAGTGCATAGTTTTGAGTGTGTGCGCATGACAGAAATGCATCATCTGTTGCTATGTAGAAGCTTTTTGGAATTAGGTTTTCAGCGTTTGTATCAGGAGATATTTGACAATGCTAAAACTTGTATTTGCTATGTTTTTTTTGTTTTTTTTTTAAGTGTCTGATGCAACGGCGGTGCAACATGTGAACACTACTGCCGGACAGCCCACCGTGCTCCCGTGTACCCTGGTGACCCCCGACACCTTCAGCCTACACAATCTGCGCTTTCATTTCCAGGACGAGAGAGATTACGTTTTGTACTCCTTTAATGAAGGCCAGGAAATGCCAGGGCACGTGAACGAACTTTACCGAGGCAGGGTCGCAGCCTTCCCCCAGGACATGACGAGAGGAAATATTTCGGTCAAAATTTTGAACCCTTCGCTTGACGACGACGAAAGGGTTTTAAGGGTTTATGCCACGGTGATAAAAAGCAGAGGGGAAAAGTCCTACTTTCCCGAAATCTGCAAAATCGCTTTACATGTTGCAGGTGAGCAGGGAGATTTCACTTTCCTTTAAATGAATAGTTAGATAGATGGGAAGGTTGATACCGAGCTCATATCAGCCCGTTCAATATTATTATTAATGTATCATTATTTTTCCCCTATGTATCCCTTATCTAATTCCAGTCTACCTCTCTGGTTTGGTCTTGTGTTAGGGTTAAGGTTAGTAATGTAAACTGTAATGCTAAATTTCCTTCATGGGATCAATAAGGTCAATCTCATCTTAAGTTGCAGCCAACAGGCTGTTATCATAAAGAAGGCAAACAGAGGGGAAATGTCAATCTGCCTACTCGCAACTCTGAAGACTAATTAAAGGTAACAAAAACAGGGTCTTTGCCACTAAAAAGACTAATGTCATGTTAAAAGAAATATCTGCTTGACTGGACATTGCACAAAATGAAAAAAAATGAACAGGAGAAATGATTATGGCAAGACTTAAGAGAGAATGTGTCTTTTAACTCATAGTCACATTTAAAATGGTATCGACAAACTGTCTGAAACACACAAAAAGAGAATTAGATGTTAAAAAAAGGTTGGAGATGTGTCACGTATCCACTTAATATGATTAACTCAGACGTCTACAGCCACATAAAAGCTTCAGATTCTTGTTTTGCACACAAGGTCACTGATCACTTTGGGAGTGTATTATGTATAGATGGTCAGTATAAGCAGGGGAAATGATTGCAGCGGTAAAAGTGCTGCTGGTGTCTTTCCCTCTGACTCTCAGTCAACAGTATGTGAAACGTAAAGAAAAATCAGTGAAATCTGACTTGACTTTTTTTGACCCAGTTCTAACAAGTTGAAAGAGTGCACATCTGCACATATCATAGCAGAGGCGACATGATTCAATAGTGAATAGATTTCCTTATACTGGGACAAGCACAGTAGTCTGAGTACATGTCCATGACTCGACTGAACTGTGCATGGAAATGTATTGACTAAGACGGTTCAAGGGAATTTTCTTAAAGGGGATTTTTTGACGTTTTTTCTTGCATAATAATTTTTTTTTCTATAACTGTCCTCAGTTCCTTACGAGAACGTCACGCTGGTTGTAAATAAAGAAGCGACGATGGCTACCTGCAATGCTCAAAGGGGATTCCCTGAGCCACTGGTCACATGGAAACTCCAAACCATCTCTAATGACTCTGCACACGTCGACCAGAGGGAAGGACATACTACAATAGTGCAGGACACTGGGGACAGACTCTACAATTTAAGCAGCACACTAAATATCCACAAAGGTCAATATCTATCTGTGACCTGCCTCATCCACAACCCTACCCTTAATGTGACTTTGAACGCAACACTCATTAACAAAGGTGAGTTCACAGATACTTTACAGTCGATTATTAACATATTATTAACATTCCTATTATTCTGGGAATTAACATGATTTCTCTCTCTCTCTTACATTAATCATCAGTTTAGTTTTGTAGATGATAGTTTTAACTTAAAAACTCAAATTCATTTTGAAAGCTAACTATAAATGAATACACCAAAATACACTGAGACACTGATTCACATACAGTATGCACAATCTGCATTCATAAATAAGATAAATGCTTTCATTTTATTCCCATGAACACAGAGGTGCTTTATTTTGAAAAGGATAGTGAATAGACAATGAAGTAAAGTAACAAATAAGCAAAGCAAACCTGTTCAATATCAGAATCGTGAGCAAAACACTATTGTTGACTTCTGAGTAAAATGTGTTGTTTTTTGTTCAGCTCAAGCCAACTGAGACATGCCAGTAATGTTTCTCCTCTTAAAAAAAGCATATGTGATATTTATTCAAAAATGCCTGAGATGTTTTTTTAAATTTTATTTTTACAAGATGCACAATTGCCAGGACAGGGAATTAGACTGGCCTAAACTCAATCACAGCGGCATACAGTACAGATGCATGATGCTGCTGACACCTGCTGGAGTAACAAGGAAAAAAAACTGATTCACATGGAAAATCTGATGGACTTTTACACCCGACGCAGTATTATCCAGTTATTAGACCCAAACATAGCCATTACACGCTTCTTTTATTGTGTCGTCACAATTCAATGTTACTTTCTTTGTAAAAAAGGAAAAAGTCGTCTGTTCAAGGGAGTGATGGCTCAACAATGAAACTCTGACTAATAGAAGCACTTCTCATTTTTCGCCGATAACTCCTGCTCTGAAAGTGGTTCATGTGTCAGAAAAAAAACAAAAAAACAACAAAAAAAAAGAAGACCGTCTCTCAAAGTAAAAGTCCATTGGAATACTACAAGTCCTCAGATGCCTCTCTGCTCATTGTTCTGAGGTCCAGACTGAGACACAAAGGTGAAAACCCTGACCTGTAACCCCAACCCCACAGCTCTTACAGGATATCGGGTCTGAAAACTCTGCTACTTCTTTTGAAACCCCCTTTTAAAATCACCCTCTCTGCCTGCAGGTACACAGATGCGGGGCCTCTCTGACTGGGCTGTATGTCTGATGGCAGTTCTGCTAGTTCCAGCGGCAATTACCACGTGAGTTGTGTTCACTTATTGATTTTTTTTTACTTTTGAACTAGAAGTTGTTCTTCTTTCTTTCATCCAACTTTCTGGTCTTGTCAGATGATGAATGATCAAGTCCTCGTCATGGGAGTTTGCCCGATCCTACAAGAAGGACCTGGCTGCAGACAAGATGGTGGATCTCAACCACGGAGGACATGTGTCCTCCAGGCCGGATATGGTTCTCTTTTTGGTGGTTTTCACGGGACATTAGTGGCTCCAGTGCGTGGTGGTAATGAACTTTACTAATGCACAAATACTAAGTTGGTTGTTGATGTTTATGACTGGCTTCATTCCTTCTAAAGGGAATAAATGCAACAATCCTAAAAATACACTGTAGGGCAAATGTTGAGCACAATGAATTGAATGTTTTATATATAAACATATTATATTGGTACAAGTATTTATTAAATAAAATTTGTGGGGCATTCACTTTCATTTTTGTTGATGATTATTCCTAAAATTTTCACAGCAAGAACCCTGTCCGTGACCAACCCCGACCACCACACGCATATACATATAACATGAAATAAAATCCCTTCATTTTTATTTTATTGTACCTTTCACCAAATATATCCATTTTACCAGCATTTCAGTGAGCAACACCAGTTTATTTTTGAAAAAAGAAATCTAACAAGCATTTCTAGAACATATGCATTCAAACTCAAATCCAAACTCACCACAGCTTTAATGAGAAGGGTGTGCACATAGCTCTGCAATATTTGGCTGAGTCTTAAATCTTAACTCTGTTAAAAGTTCATTTCCGCACAAAAAATCATACAAAGTTGGAAAGACTTTTATTTTGTTGTTCTCTGTGCAGTTTAACCAGAGGTTCAACTTTTTTATCATGGCCTCAACTTTGTCTCGCACGTTGAATATGGTTGCAGAAACCCCCTGCAATCCAAGATTAAATTCATTCAGGTGAGAAAAAATATCGGCCGGATAACCCAGGCGTGTAAGAAACTCTTCATTGTGCAAATATTCAGATAAATGAAAGTAGTATCGTCTCATGATCGCTGCCCATTTCACTGCATAATGCAGTAAATATGCGGGAGTTCATTGGCCTGGCTTTCACAAAGTTCACCATTTTCACTGTTGTGGCCAAAACGGCAGACGTTCCCTTGGCAGCAAGAGCGTCTCGGTGGATGCTGCGGTGAACCCAAGTGGCATCAGGCGCAACCGCTTGCGCGCGCGTTACTACTCCGCTGTGTCTCCCGGTCATGGCCTTTGCACCATCTGTACATCTGCCAACACACTGTGTCCACATAAGTTTGTTTGATGTTACAAAGGTGTCCAGCATTTTGAAAATGTCTCCAGTTGCCCATGTTTCCAGAGATTTACAGAAGAGCATGTCCTCCTTAATTGTCCCTGCATGGATGTACCGCACATATACCAGGACATGTGCCAGACCCGCTACATCTGTTGACTCATCGAGCTGTGGTGCGTAAAATTTACTGGCTCCTACGTAGCAGTTGTTTTAAAACGTCCTCTGCCATGTCACCGATGCGCAGAGAAACCGTGTAATTTAATGAAGGCATGGTCTGTATAGTTTTTTTTGCCTTTTCCCCCCAGAATTGTCCCAACCATATCTGTGGCAGCAGGGACAATTAGGTCCTCCACAATAGTGTGTGGCTTGCCAGTTTTAGCCACTCGGTAACTCACCATGTAAGATGCTTGTAGACCACTTTTTTTAACGGTATCTGTCTCCCGTATGCAAGTCTTACCGATAGAAAGCCTTCTCAATTCTTGTTCAAGAAACTCCCGTGGCTTATTACTCAAATGTGCATGTTTCGTTTCTAAATGTCTGCACGACAGGGAAGGTTTCATTGAGTTGCGAGACAGTACCGAGTAAACCCACCAGTAGTGCTACAAGTAAATCCCATTGTTTCATTATATTTACGCCTTTTTGATGAGGTTATTTCTCTCTCTGCATGTTTTTCTGCATCAAGAGGCTCTGCATCCGACTCCTCGTGGCTGTCCGTGGCTATGCTAGCAGCTTGGCTAGCCACAGGCGCATCGTTACTAGCATTCCGGTCAAAGGTAGACCTTGAAGGTGAAGAACAACGCGGGTTGTTGACGCTAGAAAGTGCACCTTCAACAGTCGGTGTCCCTCTGGAAGGCAATTTTATCCTTTTTAGCCATTTTTGGCGGTTAGCCGGTGGTCGAGGGGGTACTTAAGGCAGTTAAATTAAGTTAATACCTTGAAAACACGACTCCAGCATCCACCGCGCTATTATTGGACCCACCCATTTTGACCCCAGTTGATCCCCAGTTTGGGAATCACTGTCCTAGATGAACAGATCCACGCTGTTACATCCCTTTTTGTCCTTAAACTGAGCCACACATCTCTCTGGGTTGTACCATTAAATATGTATTTGAATATTTACTTCATGAATGAGATATTTAGTGATTTGCTCAGTATTTGTATACAACATTTTTTTTAAGATGAATGTTGAACATACTTGAAAAAAATAAACATAAAAACAACTAAAACTAAAAAAAAATGAGTAAATACTCATTTCGAAAGAGCATTTTCTAGAAAATGATTTGTATTTTTTTATGTAATCAATCTACTAACCAGTGCCACACACTACCTGATTTATAGTGTAACCACTTAATACCCAGGCCTATATCCCCCTTAAACCAAAAGAAATACACAAGTGTCAGAATCAACATATGTTACTATTACAGAGTAAATATAGTTAGAATATTGCAAAAAAAATGTTTTACTAAAATGTTGATCTACTTGGATAAAATCCTCTGTGTAAGAGACAATGGGGCACATAGACCGTTGATAAACTGTTTCTGTTTCATGCAACAGTTGTTTTAAGTCATTTGGAGTTTTAGTCCAATATTGACTTTCTTATAGCTCCTTTTTTGGTCTGCACCACCTGCTGAGTAATAGCGGCCTCTTCTTCTCCTAAATGCTCTGCTATGTGGCCTTATCAGAGCCTGTTATTTCAAAACCCACCTGCCTGTGACTGGAAACCGGCCTGATGAGATCAATGACCTATTCTGTTTTTGACTTGTTACAAACACTTTTGGGAAACATGTCTACAAACTGAAACCGGTGTACGGCAAAGGTGGGCAGGGGACTTTTTGAAACAAACTGAGAGGACAGGTGCTAGTGCACAAACACACATGTTGATCTGTGGGTATTTATGTAAATGCACTACCATTAATCTTTGTGTAGTCTATTTCTAACATTGCAATATTTGCGTATTAAATAAACATTGTCTATAAGTAAATGAACTGCTGGTGCTCCTGATGCTTATACTTCAATATCTAAAATACACATGTATTCACAGATCCTTGAATGTGTCTGCATGGATCACCTGACACTCGGCTTGGTTTGCATCTGTGTGTGGAATTTTGAGCTTTAAAAGGGATTGCCTTGGATTTTTTTTTTCTTAAGGTAAAGTGGGCTGGAGACATTAAGCTGTTAGACAAACTGGCTCAGAGGGAATGGACTGGGAAAAATGCCATCCGAATTAGCTAAACAAACAAGGAGAGGATTTTCTGCATGGTCAGTAAAAGAAAGAAAGCTGATCCAGCACAGACATATGACACAGCTAGAGTCACACTTGGAGGGTCGGGGGGTCAGACTTTAGTTTGTAACGGGTTATTATCGACTTTACCTGGTTAGTCGCTAACATTTTTATGTATTTATGCTGCTGTGCACGAGCATCAATGGCTCTTCATTGGAGCTCAAGCATTATTTCAGTTGCCATTCAGAAAGTTATTAAAATATTTAGCAAATTTTACTTTTACATGACTTTTGGCCATGTATGACCATGAAGTGAAATAAAAGGTCAGAGAAAAGTGGCAGGAATTTGCATCAGGCTTATTCCCCATACTCTATTAGTATAAGCCTTGTTACCATAAGCACTTTCATTTCAAAGAAAGGCCATCACCTGTACAACTGAAACTGGGTCAAAGTGTTACAGACTGTAATATTAACGCTAAATGAGAAACCACTTTCTCAACCCATCCTTTCCCCGTTTTCTTGTGTCTGATTGGAAGGGAAAAATGAAACTAGCATAAAAATGAACATAAAAAATAAAGAACAAATATTTGGTTTTGGTGATCAAGCCTCATCTGTGGCAACTTCCTGGGATGTGGCCCGGTTCCTCCTCCTTTTCTATAACGGACGTTTGGAGCCGTCTTGTCCCTGGTTCCCATGTCTCTGCTGGGATTAATCCCTGAACCACAGGTGTGATAATCCCAAACAGAATGGGGCTGCTGAACACTGGGACTGACAGTGCCCAGGCCCCAATCTGCTTTGATCAGGGCCCCAACAGCTGGGCCCCTGTTGGTCCACAAACTGATCTATAGGGCCTCCAGAGATGGGACAAAACAAAGCACGCTTGTTCTACTGAAGGCTGATGCTGTTTGATATACGCACTTTAATGAAGCATGAGGTGGTGGGGAAGTTTCAAAAACTCGTTGCGTGCCTCAGAACGTTTAGAGCTAAACCAACACTTGCTTTCATTTCTGTATTAATCACTGCGGTGTACAGGGTTTGCTGATAAGAAAGCTGAAAATATTTTCCTGGAATCCAGCGCAGTATATATCAAGTTTTTGTTCTTCTTTCTGTTCGTTGAAATTTCTCGATAATCCGCTTTTGGTAATTTCTACCAGTCATTGAGGCTTTGGGAGGGACACTTTGAGGTAGCTGGTAGCAGGTAAGAGAGTGGAAGCGTTTACCGAGGACCACCCGAAGAAATCAAGGAGCTCTGCATCAATTTTTTTTTAAAAAGTCAGCCTGAACCAACACATTGAACTGTTTTAACACTCGGCACCTTAAAACTCGAGGCCTTATAGGAACATATTAGTCAAGTTTCCGAAATGGGAAACCGACCCGAATCCAAACCTTCTCCTTAAAAATGATGGTTATATCGTTCTGTTATGTCATTGCCGCAATGGATAACGTTCACAGGAAATGTTTTTTTTTCCTAATAAAACTACATTTATATATCGCTCTGAAGACACAAGGAGGTGGTCGGGCAGGATGATGGGTGTAGAAAAAGAGGTCTGGCGCCAGGACCCTGTGTTCCCTCTGTGATTCATTTTAGGTGATGGTGGTTTCGGGTTCGTGAATGCGTCATGTCTCAGGCTTCAAGTCGCTGCAAAGTTTTTCTACATTAAACCAAGGCCGCGATCTTCTCCTAACATTAAAAAAAAGTGTTTCTGCCTGTGTCTAAAGATTAAAAAAAAATGTTCATGAATTGACAATAAAGGACAATAGAAAGAACAAGCAGCAAGGACACAGTGTCAACAAATAAACATGATTTAAAATGTTTAAGTACAGTAAAAATAAAAAATAAAACAATAAAATAAAATGGGAGATGTATGTAATTCATGCATTTAGAACATGCATTTAGACATAAATGAATGAAACCTAATGAGGTGTTTCTTAATGTCATGTAATGATGTGCAATAGAAAGGAAATCCCAGACTCAAACATGAGTAATGCTGGGGAAGATTTGGTTCCCAACTGATTGCACGAGATACCAGAGGACCTTCATCATTCGAGAAAGTTACCACTGTTTTATTGGGCTCACGCTGCAGGAACTTGGAATAATTGTCGTTATGTGTGACCTTTAGCTCAAATTCTTTTGCTTCCTACTGGCAAGTACAAACAGAAAAAAAAGCCCTTGAAGGGATGTAGTTCCTTTCGGGGAGTCCCCAAACCAGTTTGATTTTAAAGCGTTCTGCCTCCTTCCTTCATTTCACGGCAGATCTTAAAAAACACACTCCGTTCCACTGCTGACTGCGATATGATGAACTGAGCTGTAGATAAGACACACACCTGATACAGTGTTTTATCTGTCACAGTACTGACCGGCAACACGACTCATCCAAGTGTGATAACCTGAGGTCACAGCAGTAGTTGCCATGTGATACAGAGATGTAAATATGTGTGGTTTATAATATAGGGAGCTTTAGATTTGCAGGCACATGAATGAAAAAAAACAAAAAAAACAACTAGTTCTGCCTTTAAAGTTTCATTTACGTCAGTGTTTTTCCCTATAAGGAGAACAGCCCCCGATGCCAGTAAACACATAGTAGAGAAGTTCATCATCGGCATCACGTTCGTTCTATTGTGAAATAATCATCTAAGAAAAAAAAGTAGGAGAATTAGGACACATTAGGAGTCGCAAGAACATTTTAAAAGTAAGTTAAAAAAAGGGAATTGATGTGTCTGTTGAGTGTTTTTATATACAAATTAAGAAAAAACACATGAACTCTGAGAAAATAAATCAACATTTCTACAGTATATGTCTAACGAATCATTATCTTTGTAAATTTCCATGTCTGTCACTTCCTACATTGTGGACAGTGTCCATTTCTCCTACTTTTTTCTCAGTTTTCCACGAAATAGATTTCCTCCACTATCTGTGTCGGGATGATCCGGAGTTGGCGGCTCAGCTATGCCCCATTTCTAAAACAATAAAAAAAAAATAAAGCAGGGAACTATCCATAGGAACAATACATGCTAATATTTTTTCCCCAATGGCTGAAGGATACATTTCATGCAAACTTTCTATAATAGTTCAATAATTTATCAAACTTGCTCAAAATATACAGTAATGAATGATATGCATATATGTTGCTGCACATTTATAGATATACAATATAGATAGATAGATAGATACTTTGTAGTTACAAGAGTTATAGTGTGTAACAAATTAATTGCACAGTGACTGATTTATTGATTTGTTAGGGCAGCAGTGAGAGGAGAGAAGCTGTTCTCGTGTCTGGTAGTTTCAGTGATCTGCAGCACCGACAAGAGGTGAGACGTTGGAACAGGTTAAAGCAGAGGTTCACAACTAAAGCATATTAGCTTCATATATATATTTTTCCTGAAAGGAGGCCTTTGGACTTGTAATATAAATGATTATATCATAATTGATATATTTATTCATTTACTATTAATGATATACAGCAAGAGAAACATGTTTCATCCTGGCTCCTTGACTGTTGCTTTAAAGACACGCTTGAAAAATTGGGAACCGGCCCTTTAAGGTTGATTTAAGCCTACTCAAATCAAGCTGAGACTTGCACTTTAGTGCAATATCCTATAATTTTAATTTGAAATTGGATGTGCTGAAGCACAGAGTCTGAAGAACAAAAAATTATGTCGCTGTCGCAAACCCTGACTGGTCTGTATATCTAAATAGGGAGGAGTGCTGTGTGTGTCCACTGGAGGGCAGCCTTTACTAGATAATTCTCAAACACTGCTACCACGTTATTCTCATCGTTTCATGCCTGTCCGTGTCTGTGTGGGAGTGTTAGTGCTGGTGTGACTCTAGCCGGTGAGAAGTCCTGTGCTCCAGCTTTCCCACTCTGCTTGAAGCGGCTCTAAAGTCCTGTTATGAACTGTTTAATTATCAGGCGTGTTTTTTTTTTTTTTTTTGCCTGTGAATGTTGTTTGTGTGAGGCTACTGCTCAGATAAGGCCGGTGGATTGAAAATGACGCCCTGTGGTGACCAGAAGCTCCGAGAGGAGATTTCACGCACACACAAACACCCTTGTGCGCACACACACACACACACACACACACATGCACACACACTGTGGTGACTTTGTGGTAATATACCCTCCCAGTTGTCCTGTCAAGTTGTGTTTCACACTGCCAGAGTCACCCTCTATGTGCAGCTTTAAGCTTCTCTCCCTTTGATTTATAGCCTCACACACACACACACACACACACACACACACACACACACACACACACACACACTGCAATCAGATTAAATACAAAACGTATGTGTTCCACATAAGAGCCTGGCCAGCTGTGAGTGTCCTTTGCCACGTTGGAAACAACAACCGCTCTCACATATGATGTATATACCCTGATACACATGCACACATACACGTGTACACACACGTAGAAGTAGACTCTGATTTATTACAGCTTGGGGCTTTTTTGTCATAGATCAGGATATGATCCCGCCTTATACGTCCCACCTTCTCAGACTTCAGTAGTCCCTTTGGAGTGTATAATGGTATTATTACACTGTAATACATTTTAATCTGCCTCATCTTAGGAATCTAAGTCCCTCTGTAGCAATAAAAGTGTCAGCTATCTAAACTTCAGTTGAACAATCTTTTAAAAGTTGTCTTTCAAATCAACATTGAACTGATTTACTTACTAAGTATCATCGTGTGCATCCGAAGCCTGATACTGTGCCGTCGAGCTCTTTTGCTGTCCACAAACTAGTAAAAAACACACATCAATGAGCCACAGCTGCAGCGGGCGACATGCTCCTTTATTATAAAGAGTTGGGTCACGGTAATTTGTTGAGAAACGGCTCGAAAGCCTTAGAGCAGCGATCACGTTTTCAGTCTCCGGGAGCAGTTCCTTGACACAACGTCTGCCGAGACCGTTTGAAGTGACAGTTCTTCATTTGACACGAGGAACCTGCCACTGTTCAAGTTTGCACAAAGTCAACATGCGAAACATGTTAAACTATAAGCAGTAGGGGCTGAATTTGATTCTAACCTCCCATCATAGTAACAACTTCTCTTAACAAGTATCAAGGACACAGTATGTTTCTTTTATGTATGTTTCTTCTTAATATGAAGATGGATTGGACCCGGTTTGAAGCCCAGAGTTGCAGCTTATTCCTTACGCCTTTTCCCTTTGGATCCAGGAGTTCCCAAAGTGAAAAAATCACATTATTATTATTATATAGTAATATATAAATATATATATATATATTTCAACAATGATCATGAGCACACTTATTAGAAGGCACAATATATATTTGATATTTGAGGAATATTTAAACTAAACAACAGCTAGCAAAACTAACAGTTAAAAAGAAAAGGATCTGTTAAAATAGGAAGGCTTCTCTGCTTCCAACCATCTGTGGTGCCCTCGGGTGGTCAGGGGTGGTATTCCACAGAGTGCAAAGCCCCATCTCGCCCGGCGCGGAGCTTGGCCACGGATCCACTAATATAGAGGATATAGATTTTGAGACGGGAAAAAAAAAAAAACGCCCAAAACTTCCTCCAGTTGTAACAAACCTGAATTATTCTTTAAGCTGCTCGCTCTCTTAAATGATTAAAAAGGTCTTAGAACACTTCTATGTGCTCTATCCCAGGGCAATGGGGTTAGCGGGTAAACAAACCCCAGCAACAGTCCCTGTCGGCGGTAACAGCCAGCCTCCCTTCCCTGAGATCTGCCCACTGACCTTTTTATGAATAAGGGAAGATATTGACTGACAGCGCTGGCTGAATAGGAAGCCTGGTTAGCTCCCAGTTGAGCACTGGGGGTAAGCTGATACCCCGCGTTCCCCCCCGCCCCCACCCACAGCTCGAGTAAACACAGTCAGAGTCTATCAGTCCAAGTACGACACCGCAACAGTTAGAGGTCACTCTCCTCCGAAAGGCCGACCCCCCCCCCCCAACCCCCCCGAAATCCCCTCCCGCCTTTTCAGGCCCCCGCTTACCCAGGCCCTGTGTCACAAGGCCAAATCAATGCATCTGACCCCTACTTTTCTTTAGTGGGCGAACTTTCACCCCTCGCTCAACAAAGCGAGAAAAGCAACAACACACACAAAAAAATGCTACTTCTTCTGAGTGTTTTTAGTCTGTACAAACAAAGTTGGCCTCCCATCCCAACCATCCACTTGAAGGTTTTGTATGTGCTGAGGCCGAGGTATTGAGATGGATGGCCTTCTTTGAGCAGGACGCCGTGTCGTAAAACAGCCAAAGTGGTCCTCAAAGGGTAGCGTGTTGCTCTACGTGGAGCTGTGAGAAGCCAAAGAGCCTCAAGCCTCCCGCCCTCAAACTTTGATGGATGATGGATGAAGAGAACGAGGAGAGAGTGGGGGGCGAGAGCTCAGGCTGAAGTGGAAATAAGACTTGAAATATAAAATTCAAACCCTGAAGATAATGCATGCTTGAGAAGAACTGGTGAGGTATCATTTCTATATTTTAGGGTTCATGTTGGCACACCCTGTCTTTAACCATTGAGAACTGTCTGTCAGAACTGTCGTTAGTCAGTCAGGCCTGGCTTTAACCAGTCAGAACCAGTCTGAACTGGTTTACATAATCAGGTTATTTCAAAGTATTTGCATAAAGCTAAAGCTGCTGTCTGCAATCAAAGTGCATATTTTATGGTTCATGGTACTACACCTTGTCTTTAACCATTCAGAAGTGTCTATAACCAGCCAGAACTGTCTTTAACCAGTCAGAACCAGTCAGAACTGTCTTTAACCGGTCAGAAGGGTCTATTACTAGTCAGAACTGTCTATAACCAGTCAGAGCTGTCTATTACTAGTCAGAACTGTCTATAACTAGTCAGAGCTGTCTATAACCAATCAGAAGTGTCTTTAACCGGCCAGAAGTGTCTATAACCAGTCAGAACTGTCTTTAACCAGTCAGAACTCTTTCTGGTCTGTAACCAGTCAGAACTGTCTTTAACCAGTCAGAACTCTTTCTGGTCTGTAACCAGTCAGAACTGTCTTAAATCAGTCAGAACCAGTCTGAACTGGTTTACATAATCAGGTTATTTCAAAGTATTTGCATAAAGCTAAAGCTGCTGTCTGCAATCAAAGTGCATATTTTATAGTTCATGGTATTACACCTTGTCTTTAACCATTCAGAACTGTCTATAACCAGTCAGAACCAGTCAGAACTGTCTTAAACCAGTCAGAACTGTCTATAACCAATCAGAGATGTCTATAACCAGCCAGAACTGTCTGAACCAGTCAGAACTGTCTTAAACCACTCAGAAGTGTCTTTAACCAATCAGAAGTGTCTATTACTAGTCGGAACTGTCTATAACCAGAGCTGTCTATAACCAGCCAGAACTGTCTTTAAACGGTCAGAACCAGCCAGAAGTGTCTTTAACCAGTCTGAAATGTCTGTAACCAGTTAGGACTGTCTTTAACCAGTCAGAACTCTCTCTGGTCTGGTCTCTTAGAACTGTCTTAAATCAGTCAGAACCAGTCTGAACTGGTTTGCATAATCAAGTCATTTCAAAACATTTGCAAAAAGCTAAAGCTGTTGACAGCAATCAGTGCAGCAGACAACATTTAGACAAAACACAATAATTCATGCAAAGAAAATCATTTTAGTCATTTTTTCAAGCAGAAGTGTCACAAAATGATCTAATTCCAGCTATTATAATGCCAATATTCCTGTAGGGAATAATAACATGTTTAACCGTTTTCTGACATAAGCTAATCAGCAGATGAAACAATAATGAATGCAGTGTCATATAGAGCAGTCTTGACTAAGCAAACATGAACTCATGTCCTGAGAAATGACATTTATATATATTAATAACTTGTTTTTTTTCACACCACACTCCCAGTAATGTGATCTGGATGAATGCTAAAAGCATCTCACCATCACTTTCCTCCTATTTGCAAATCTTATGTGTGATTATACGCTGCAAAAACAGATGAAGATATCTTGTTTTGGTCAAATATGTCCAACATTAGAGAATTATATTATTCCAATGGCAGATAATTTAGCTTGTTTCAAGTTTTCTTTTTTCCCTTATTTGGGTCAATTTGTCTTGTTTTAAGAATACAAGACTAAAATTAAAGTGGATTGGAAAACAATGATTAAATGACTAAAATCAAGGAAATGAGATAAATTATCTGCCAGTGGAATAAGATCATTCTATTCAGTTTTGGTCAAGTTCTACTAAAATTAACAAGTATTTTCATTAAGATTAGAGTTTTTTTTTTGCACTGTACTTGAACCTAAAGAAGTATGCAACACTAAAACTGTGAAGTAGCCACACCAAGCCTATTCCCATCACTGCTTCACAGTGGAAAGGAGCTGGGAGCAAGGAGAGGCTTCATTCCCACCTGATCCCTGCAGGGAAAGGAAGAGGATACTGGGAATGGTAGGAAGCTGGGAATAATGGGGAGAAAACTGCCATAACGGGTGAGAACTGAAGCAATTTGACAGTAGGGGGGATGCTTGTTAAATCAGGACAACAGTGAAAGGGTTGTAATAGACAGATCCCGTAAAGTAATGAATCTCTCAGAAACAACATCTGGTTTATCACGTGACGGTACTCATTATTCTACTCGACAGTTACCTCTAAACAACCTCTGATTTTAAGAGCGTTACTATTCACAAATAAAGTGCCCAGAAACTGAAAAAAAATATATATATCCTTATTTAGCTGGATTGCCACACCGTGTCAGAATTTATACAACGATGAGTTGACGGAATGTCCAAATTCTTTCCAGCCACGAGCCACTGATCTGTCTTTAGAATGTGGTTGTTAGGAGTAGAGCAAAAACTGTAGTGAGTAGGAGGTGTGGTGCATCGGGTAATAAAAAATCGAAGCTGGAAATCAAGTGTCAGCAGCAAAACATAAATGACAAATCACACAATAAATATTCCTAGGTGGCCAGAAAAGAGATGAATGTAGCACAATGGAAGACGCAGGGGAGTATTCTGCTATATTAAACATTAAACAGCTGTTGATGCAGCTTTTTTAAAGAAATTAAATCAGTAGGCACAACTACTAATTAACACCCAACAGAGAATTTTGATTCTGATGTTGCGTGAACCCGCGATCATGACATTTCAACCAGTTTGGAAGCCATTCGCGGTCCAGTATGCAACTAATACGTGTGATATGGAAACGTGAAGCTTCTAGTGCATAAACATTGAAAATTAACTTCACAGTGAAGAAGAAGGAGGTATCTTGTGGCTGGGAGGAAATTTTGTTTTAATAGGTTATGGGTTTTTACATCAGAAAGTGAAGGTACAATTTATTTTAAAGAGTTTAACTGCCAAGTCCAGGAGACATATCATTTCTTTTTAGTTATTTCTGCCTTTTTTTTTTACAGTATAGAAACCAAAGTATTCAATAATTGGATTTGTGAAGTCAGGCCAAAGAAAATTTGAAAAGAAAATCAAACTTGAATATCCATGTCATAGAGCCGTAGTAACTGTAGTAACTGGGCCTGAATTGACAGATGAATTAATGCTTCTATGTTATATCAGGTGATGTTTTGGTTGGTCGTACTTTGGTAATATTTTCAGTGCGATCAATTCTGTTCAAATTGAATATTGTGTGCAAAAAGAGAGCCCAGAAAAATAAATAATCAAAAAGGGTTACATTCTTTGAGTCCGATTTGACCATCAGATGACCAGTCCAAATCAATTGACTGGACAGCAGGTAGATGCACTTTTCATGTGTTGAACTCCAAAGGCTCCAGGATGTCGCTGCAGGGGGAAAAGGTCAAGGTCGGGAGGTCAGGGTGGGGCAGCTGGTAGCCCGGTCTCTGCAACGTCCGCTGCAAGGACCGGGAGCGCATCTGTCTAAACAGTTGAGCCCTGGTGAGTGTTTAAGGCCACGAATAACAAAAACACTTCACCGCAGGCTCCTGGCTGCTGTCAGAGCTGGACGGGCATCTGTGTGAGTGGGAGGTCAGTGTGTGTGTGAACGGGAATTTATTGTTTCTAAAGAATGCGAATCAATTTTTGGGAGTGTTGTGAGTCAATGCAAAAAAAAAATGCTGCTTCTTGAATGTGACGGCAACACATATAAGAAGTAGCATTTTTGTGTGTGTGTGGGTGTGTGTGTGTGTGTGTGTGTATACGTATGTTTACAGCATTGAGGTCAATTAGGTGGACGAAAGTATTCTCTCACTTTCTTTGTTGCTGGCAGGGTGAGCGACAGGTCATCAACCAGGTGTGTCTCACCTGACCACACACACACACACCTTTGTTTCACCCTGGCTTCAAACTGTGTGTGTGTGTGTGTGTGTGTGTGTGTAGGTGTATATTCGAAGGCCTCTTTTACTTGGCTGTGTGTGCTCATGTAGATTAATTAAAGTTCTCAGGAGTGTGCATATGGAGTGTGTGTGTGTGTGTGCGTGTGTGTGTGTGTGTGAACAGTAGTCACTTTACAGCCCGCAATGCTCCCCAGGCTCAGCCATAAACCAGTAACAGTACTTTTATTGGGTCTGCAGTGTGTTCCACTCACTAAAACCATAATGGGCGCTTGTAGCTTAAACACAGCTTTCAGACAAACAAGTGTTACAAACAGGTTGAATGTGTTCTCTTTAACAGCTCCGTCATTCAGAAAATGGATATTTACTGTACCATGAGGTGGATTCTGACAGTCAGCGAGCGTTATGCAGCACCAGAGAGCCATTGTCTGAATAGGTGATGAAGTTTTAATATCGCATCTATCCTCTTTACTGCTGCGTGGGAACACTTCTTAACCGTAAAAAAAAAAAAAAAAGGCTCGCGTTAGTCTAGATTTCTGTTATTGTGAACAAAACCCATGGAAAGGCTTTAAAAATCAAGCATTGAAAGCAAAATCAGGCATTTACATAAGTGCATCCAGCTAGCCAAGCCTTTCTGCTGCACCGGTTAAAAGCCTTGCATATCAATTTTTTTTTTTTTTACCTTGCTGGCGAGCCTGCTGTCTGCTGATGATGTTCTCCTCTCAAATGGATTGGAAGAAAGAGATATATTTTTGAATTTGAAGGAGGCTGAAGAACTGAGTCATGTGTATTTGCTTTTGTCATTGTCACAAATATGTAATATGTATAGTGAAAATGATTCTCATATATAGACTATCGATTTCTTGGGAGCAGAAATCGCTATATATATATATATATATATCTATATATATATATATATCTATATATATATATCTATATATATATATATATATATATATATATATATAGTCAGTCAGTCATTTTCTATACCTGCTTATTCCTCATTAAGAGCCTATCCCAGCGCGTTACGGCGAGAGGCAGGGATACACCCCAGATGGTCGCCAGCCAATCGTGGGGCACACACACCATTCACTCACACACTCACACCTAGGGGCAATTTAGAGTTGCCAATTAACCCCAGCATGTTTTTGGACTGTGAGAGGAAGCCGGAGTACCCGGAGAAAACCCACACAGACACGGGGACTGGTTGCAAAGTCCACACGGGGAGAACTTGCAAACTCCACACAGAAAGGTCCCAGACCCAGGACCAAGGAGGTCTTGAACCTGTGACCTTCTTGCTGTGAGGCAACAGCGCTAACCCCTGCACCACTGTGTCGCCCCTATATATATATATATATATATATGCTCCCAAGGCATCCTAGGATTAAGAAAGTAAAGAAGGTAAGTAAGTAAGAAGGTAAATATTCGCCGTGAACAGTGAGTGTGGGGTAAACGTGTATCTGTTTGGCCATGAAATGTTCTGCTCTTTCTTTCTGTTTCTTCCTCCCACACTCTCTCTCTCCCTCTCTCCCACTCAACGCTCCTATCTTTTGATTATCGAGCGAGTTCCACGTTTTGCACAAAGTATAAATCAGGGAGCCGCAGCAGCATTAATCTTCATGGGAAAAGAAAGATTCCAGCGTCGAGGAGGATCCGGCTGAAAAACAGGTGCGCTTGCTTGTTTTGTCTCCTTCAGGTCATAGAGTTGAACTGACTTGGCGACAGTAAATACTCCGGTAATAATTCCAGTCTTTTCCTCTCAACTGGTTTACAATGGATCGCGGAGTATTTTTTTTTTTTTGTGTGTGTCTTTGCTTTTCTGTGAAGCAGGAACTTTTTGAATAAACTTGACACTTGACTCCTTGTTTGCACTCCGGCTCCCGTCATTGATCATCGAACATTAAAGACGCAGGGACACAATACCGGATCAGCCTCAGAGGCACCGTCCACAATGCTCTGTTAGCACCAGACATACGAGACAGTGATAGCATTGTGGAGAGCATGCAAAGTCCAATATTTATTCAGCTTCACAGTAAATGAGGCTCCATACCTGAAGTCACCTTTTGAGAATGATATTTTTTCAGTGCGTATCTTAATAGCGCACATTTTTCCTTATTATTAACTATAACAGCTCTTTATTTGACCTAATCCAAAATAAATGTGTAGGATTAACAAGATCAATGATGTGGGTGCAAGTTGAAAACAAGTCCAGTTCCTTTCCATGAAATTCAAGGAACGGAGGAAATTCCAAATTATATTCAGGGTGTGAGACTTCCCTGTCATACACTCGTCAAAGTTTGAGTTTCTGAGTAAACGCCGATGACACGACTCTGACCTCCAGCGCAGCTGCAAGTTATCAGCACTAAACCAGTCTGAGGTACGAAAAAAAACTTACAAGATCCGACATTAGATCAAAACACTGAACACATTTCAAAGGGATTGGAGATACAAAAAAAAAAAAACTCAAAGATGAATATTTTATTAATATTATATAATATTTCATATAATATGTATATTATAAGAAATATGAAAGGAAATTGCAAAAAAGCTTGTGGAAAAAAATTGTGTTTCGATGAAAGTAAAACAAAAAAAAATCTGCTGAAGAGATGGAAAACATCAGAAGATCGAAGCAGGATGAGGACGTTGTAACACTTCACGTTAGAAAAAAAACAAAATATGAATGTCATATCATATTTTATCATCCTTTCCGCATTATTTTTCAGGTTTTACTGTGATGTCTTACTTCATTAGAGTAACTTCTGCTTCAAACTGGACCAACATATCTCATAAACCTGTATCATTTTGTCAGATAATGTACCATTGCATTAGTTTTGGTGAGAATATGATTGGAAACATAGATTTTCAGGACCTTTAACCCTAAAACAATTAATGTTATCACTCAATCTCTTTAGGCCCTAATTTAATATTATAGTCAATATTTTGGCTTTTATGAGTAGTATCTCCCAGGATACATTTCCCTATTATGGTATAAGCATAACCCAGTTGATAAACATATTAATGTTGAATAAGATAAATTATACATTGTTGTTTTCTTTTGTCATTTACATTACATTTATTTTCCTATAAAAGGATCTACCCGAGATGCCCTGCTTGAAAATCAATAGAGTAAAAACCTCTACAGTTGTAAAATACTGTTTTACTGTTGTAATGGGCACAGCTGTGCATAATAATATCTGGTATTGCAGTACTTATTAACATACCAAAATTTTGAATACATTGACCAAATTTCTACCCCTTATCTGGCAACGTACATAGATCTCAAAAGCTGCTAATTAGCTCTACAAACATAGTTGGAACAATTTTTCTTCATCATAATGTTTAGACAAATATCCTAATTAATTTTAGGAATTTATATTATTTCATTTAAATTAAATATGACTGTTATTTGATTACATTCTGCCAAGGAAGCAGGTTCTCCACCATCGCTGGCCATGATCAGGAAACAATGAAATACAGCCAAACCCAAATCAAGTTATCTATAAGCTAGACATGCAAGACTTTTGATAATTGCCAACTGGATTTGTGAGAAACCGGCACACCTCCTTCTTCTGAAAAATGCTCTCCCCTGTCCTGAGGTAAACGGACTCTGTATCTTACTTGTAACACTCCATCAGCACCTCCCTAACCGATCACACCTAAATTAAGGGACTGTTTCTTTTGGAAGTAAACCTTTAACGGTTTCCTCTCATGTGCCAGACCTAGACCACTCAGACGTCTGAGGGTGGTAACAATGCCCAGGCTGCCCCCTCGCAGTCTCCTGACTTCAGCCCATGCATGTGAACCCTGTGCGGCCGCTTCTCACATGCACCCCCCCCCCGTGTTATTCCCTCCGCAGCTCCAGCCGAGCGCATGGGGGGGTGGGGGGGATCCCATGTAAAGGGGCTGCACTCGGAAACAGGATATTGTGAGAGACCTTTTGTGTGTTTGACTTTGACCGAGAGAAAAGGAAAACACGACACTTTCTCACCTACTCGCGGCCGCGTTGGGAGGCCCGATACAGCCGCCTCCCTTTTTTTCTGACCAAATTCGATCCCGCTTTTGGGTGCTTCGTCTGGACAAGTTCCATCCGCTCTCCCAGGCGGTCGCTGGTATTCTCGCGCTGAACGTCAACAACGCGGCGCTGTAGCCTTCGCACACGATAGCAGCCAGACTTCAGAAATATCTGCATTCGTCAGGTCTGCACACGGCGTGTATCCATATAAACCGGCGGCCCTGTGCGCCATGCCCGACCCTTCCTAAACAGAGAACGCCTCCGTAAACATCCTACATACTGCGGATGAATAAATCATGTTCGCGAAAAACACTTTCAAACACGTTCAATCACAGCTCTGTTTACTTCATGCGCTCCCTGTACAACTTCATCCATTATTTAGATAGTTAGACGAAAGAGTGAAAGAACTTTTCAAACATTATGAACCATTTTCCAAACCCGATTCTGTATCTCTCTATTTAAAGTAGGGATGCACCGATACCACTATTTTCCAAAACATATACTTTACAAGTACCTGCATTTGAGTACTCACAGTACCAATATCAAGTACTTACACCATTACATGTACTTTGAATTTCTTTTATTTTCCCATAGAGATCATCTGTAATTGATGATCAAATCCTAACATTTAACATTAGTGCTTTTATAAACATGGCGCCGCATGACATGGACAAGACAGACCACACACACATACACACAGTGTTGGTAGCATCATGTCTTTGATATGGCTACAGCTGGGAATCTCATACTTCAGCTCCATTATGCTGGGAAGATACAGGAACCCCAACTTATTGACCATGGACAGGGACTGGTCATTCAAGGCGATATGCTCAGCAAAAGCATCTGTAATCTAGACCACACGTGGGTTGTCTCTGGACATTTTCTCCCGCTTAGCCGATGTCTGCTGCAAAGTTGGCTGTCTCTTGTCAGTGTCGTGAGTTAAGTCTCTATATTTCGTACTATGGTGGGATTTCAAATGTTTAATTGAGTTGCTTCCATTGTAAGCGGTAAATTACAGTTAAAATGATAATTAAAATAATTATCCTATCTTAATTTTTTGCAGCACGCAGAACACGTTCACTTTATTTCCGTTCTACCATTTTCAGCATATCTGGATTGATGAATCTTAATATTTCGGGTGCAGTGAATGTGTGTTTTGGAACTTCACAGAGGTGAACTCATTTCTCTCACTCAGCCGCTCTCCTATGAGTCACCTGTTGCTGTGTTTAAAGGAGATGAATGGAGCACGTATGATTTATCATTATTGAAGCTTGCTCTGACTCCACCTGTGCATAATGCATTCCTCCCACTAATAATGCATTCAGTCTTTATGTCTGGTTGTGCCGGGCTGAGCTCAGAGTGCACCAGCAATGATATTCAGGAAGATTGCGAAAAAATATGTTGACCACACCTGTGAATTAAAACTTGGATCTGTGCCTTATGCCCTGAAGTAGAACCCAATAAGTCAATGACAATATGCCCAAAAATAAATGGATCTGAAAACCCTGAGCGTATGTTGGTGACAGCTCAATGTCAAGTGACATCTTATTTTTCCCTGATAAAAAGAGCAGAATATACTTGTAATTTTCACTCGACCACAATAACTAACTGATGAAATTATCACCATCAGTTGTAGAAATATAAGATGACATGAAATAACATTAAGGAACTGCAGATTGATGGATGTCTAAGGATATATGTGGGTTACATCATTAAGCATGACTGTAGTTTTTGTGTATAAATCCACTGCAGTGAACTGACTGTGTCATGAGACACTGCAGTGGCTGCCGCCCGTCACCATATATGGACTGTGTCTTACACTCAATTGGTCAGGCGTATCAAGCGAGAGGCTGATTGGTGCGGGAAAGAAAGACAGGGCGGGATATGAGGCTGATGGACATGCTCAAATTTTCAGGCGGACTGTGAGTCATAAAGGGAAACCAGGGTAGGACGTGCATAAGCACTTTGTTATAAATCATAATATGTTCATGCACCTTCTTTGTTAAGTTCCTACGCCACATTTTGAGGCAAATCCTTGTCACGGTTTAAGAAATAAGGCCCCAGGTTTGGATAGCAACAGTAAAATTTAAAAAAAAGGAAAAGAAAACAAAAAAAAAAGGGAAAATTTCTTCAGATTTATCCAGTAACCCCCTAATCACTAAGTTGGGAACCACAGTTGCTGGTGTTTATGTATGAATGTGTGTGTTTTCTGCCTTTTTTTCTTCTTTTTTGTGGTTGAGTTGGATTCTCTTGCCTGAGAATCAGACTTGTTATTATTATCACAGGCTGACAAGACATTGACAGCGGGATGTGTGTTTCAGAGTTCTGTGTATACAAGCGTGTGCTTTTGTCTGTGTTTATCTGCTGACGAGGCATGCACTCATCAGATGTGTGTATGTTTGTGTGTGTGTGTGTGTGTGCGCGTGGTACTTGTGTGTGTCTATAAGGCGTCTGAGGAATGTTAATGCATGGCGGACAGCAATCAAGGCAGAAAGCAGAACAATGGAAAATGGATGAAGTAGGGGGATAAAGGACCGGGAAGGCCAGGATTAATGAAGCTGAACAATGCACAGTGTAAATTTTGAGGCTGTGAAGTATTTGTGACTGATGCATTCAGGGACAGTTTAATTGTTCTTAATCACTTGTTTTGCATTGAATTCTTTGAGGAAGACATTTATCTAAATGTAGGCCAAAGTCAAACTACACTTCAGGCATTTGAGATTGTCCTCCCAAGTCCTGACAGGATCAGCCGTGTAGGCAGGTGTCCAAAAATAACAGATTTATGACTTCAGGTAATTAGCCCCCTAGTGGCCGTAGTAATTACAGAGCAAATGAGGAAATTAATGTTTTTGCAGAGCAACAAAGTTCACAAAAGCAGGATGTCGAAGTAGGAGGATGGATTAAGAAAACAAAAGACGTTAACATGTCACATCGAAGACAATGAAGGTCTTTTTCTAAACCTAACCAACTAGTTTTTATGCTTAAACCTAACCAGACTTTAACCACTACACTGCCGGCAACATTGACATACTGTCAAAGTTATCATGGTGAAATGTGTTATCAATTATCAGTTTAACAGTATATAACTCCTAGACATTCTCAGAAATCAAAAAGCAATTAAAACCTCACTTCTTCATATCATATGGGACCTTTAAAACAGTTTCCCTGTGCAATAAAACATGTATTTTTAAATAAATAGTCTTCTAATTTGCCTTTTATTTTTTTCCCCCCCAAATGTCCATTATGAGTGAGTGGAACACTAAATCAGTGGGGTATGCTTTCAACCAAGCACTCTGATTTTATGAACAGAAGCATTAAAAAACACTGAATTGCCCATTAGTTCCTATAAGTGGATAGTCTTGGAAAAACAAATTAAATCTGCTGACAGTGAATATCCTAATGATAGATCCAACAATCTTTATATTTAGATTTATATCTTGATTTCTTTTGTTATTAACTCCAGAGTCATTCCTCATATGGTCACACAGACTTGGTGAATAAAGCTGATAGAAGATTTAGGTTACTTCCAGGATCATCAAAGATATGAGGTCATCATGTCATCCCAAATGTTTGCACTAATAATCCTTCCTTGTCACCGAATTCACGATGAGTGAAAAGAACAGCAATTACTACCCCTGATCTCCTGACCACTTCCAGCTTTGTGAATAGAAGGAAAACAGCCATAAAGAGTGAAGAGTAAAACATTGTCTACCGTTACCACTCACTCCTCCCTTCATTTCTTGCCGGAGGAGCATCCTGAGCCCAACAAAAGGCCCCAGGAATGTCTCTTCCTCACTCCCAGGCAATGCTCCAGCCTCAGGAATGTGGAGGAGGTGGAGGGGAGAATTCAATGAAAAGAGAGAGGAGGAATGAGGAGGAGTCCTGCGTCTGCACCCCCCCCCCTCCTCCTCCTGGTCCAGGCAATCATCTCCAGTTGGAGAACAAAGTGGGAGAGGAGGAGAGTATGTCGTTTCTTCAAGGCCTCATGCTTCGCGTCGCTAATTGTAGGAATGAGAGGAATGGCGTGATGGAGTCTCGCTAGGTGCTGCTGCTCTATTTGTCAGCCTGAGCGACAAAAGCAGACACATAAGTGGTGCATACTTTAAGACAAAAGCCAAAGAGAATTACACCGCTTACAAGTGAAGAGGGCATTTGAAGCGGTTTTAGAGAGGCGATTCATGGTGCTGTCACATATCGTAGATGTTGGGGGGGGATTTATTTCGCCTTGGAAGCGACACAACGGAAACTACCTTCACCGTCACCAAGCAGAGCTGTAGGCAAGAGACTCCTGGACTTGACTCCTGTGGGATTTTACTTTGGGTAGTTTGGGTTAAAATAGAAAAAAAAATATGCAATATGAGTTAAAGCTACAGAGCGATAGAATTGCTCTGTTCTCACGGCTGCATTAAAGATTCCATTTTTCAGGTGTCTTTTAAATCGACTCTCTGGTGTCCATAAAGACGTTTTCCACGCTGTAATTGTTCCTTTTTTTGCATACTGCTATAATTGCATTTTCTGTATGATTGTTTATGGCACTTTGTTATATTGTTTTAAAAAGTGCTACGCAAATAATTATTAGCAGCAGTAAAACTTTGTAGCCACGGTGCTCTGTGTACATTGATGTAGCCGTGAAAAAAAGCTCAGCTGAATCATTCTGTTGTAAAATAGGTTTATTTTAGGTTCGAGTCTTTTCATGGGGTTTATTGACAGTAAAAAAAAAAGGTTTTATTATAAAGGATTAAGGGGGAATATCAACAGAATATTGGGTAGATGCAGACAAGTTAAACCGCTCGAAAAAATGCATCACACAAGTTAAAAAAAAAACACTAAAGTTTTTAGGTGAACATTATATTTAGTGGTAATGCACAATATTTCCCTAATAAAGTTGCAAGGAGTGCTGTCAGCTCTGTGCTCTCATTTGCTTTTTACTACCACCCTCTCATGTGTTTCTTCTTCCATCCGTGCACTGCAGCCCCTTTCCCCCTCACTCCTTATAATCTCTCCTCCGCAGCTCCCTTCTCCGTCTTCCGTCACGACTCCTGCTGATTTCTTTACTTGTTCCGACACGCCGCTACTTCTGAAAACCTCTCTTGTCTCTGATCTGTAATATATTTTTTTTTTTCTGTAGAAAGCCGCTTGATCAGAGACGTAAAGCCTCCTCACGCTCTTTTCTCCTTGTGTATCTCGCCTGTCTCTGGATGGAGATGAGAAATGTTTGGATCAGCGGGAGTTCCTTCTGAGGCCGCGGCTCCTCTGCCTCTGCCGCTCGATGGAAAGCCGGCGGAGATGAAGAAAGGTACTCGTTAACTACAACCTGAAAACCTGCCCGGGTGCAGGCTGCTGCAATGGAACAAAGGCTGATATGACAGAGCTTGTGTAGTTTTCTTTTTTTTTTTACATAGAGGCCCGATAAGGAATGGGATCCATCAGGGGAGTTAGATATGAAGAGAAATGACAGGGACGGGTTTGATCAGGTGTGCGTGTGGACCCCCATTACAAGTGATCTGTGCTTCATCTATGGTCGTATTTTTTTTACCTTCTGATGCTGGAAACTCCCCAGGGTATGGAGATAAGATCACTTTACTGTTGCCGCTTCCAGGGATCGCTTTGCATAACAAAAGCTACAATCAGAGGCTATATTGGCTTTAACAGGTTGTGTGTGTGTGTGTGTGTTTATGCAGCTTTATACAGCTTCTGTTCATCTGACCACCGCTCCCTTTCCTCCGCTTCTCGCCTTCAGGGACAGATTAACCTGTAACACACCCACATTCAAGCAATCAAAACTCTGTTTAAACAGACACATTCACGCACACTCAAACAAACACACACACACACACACATAGGACACCCACACACATACACACACAAAGGGCTTTGCCAACATCTCTGAATCCTGTTTAAAGGAAAAGTAAAGGATGTGCCAGTTCGGATAAGTGTGTGAGGTTGTGTGTGGCTCTGTTGATGCAGCGAGCAGGAGCCAAATGGAGGTGAACTGCATGAGTTTGCGATCAGTTATCTCTGTGTGCATGTATGCGTAGGTGTGTGTGTGTGTGTGTACATGTGTAACAGGGCAGAGGTCATGACAGCAGCCTCCGCAGGTTGAGAAGTTCAACAGAGGTCCTGAGAGAATCCACTCAGCTGCCCCTATCTCTGCCCGATAAGACTACAAAAACAGCACAAATACGCCGGATGTGTGTGTGTGTGTGTGTGTGGGTGTGTGTGTGGGTGTGTGTGTGTGTATATATGTCAGTAGGGTCGCTGCAGGGTTAGCTTCCGTCTTTTCCCATTTATGCATGTTTGGAATAGATAATGGTGATGATAATAGTAATAATGATATTAATAGACTTTATTTGTATAGTAGTTTTCCAAAACCCAGTTTACAAGCTACAGGTTAATACAATAAATCTTGAAAGTCTCAATAAAAATCAATAAAACTATAAAGCAATAAAACATATGTATAAAACAAATGTTAATGAAACAACACTAATAACAATGAGAGCTGGGTATTGAGCAATTATGATACCGATTTGAAAACTCCAAGGTTGCATTGTAGTCTGGAAGGGCACAAAGAGAGACTTTTGCAAAATGATGATGCAACCACCTTGAGTGCTTGGTGTTTGACTCTGATCAGTTTGTCGGGATGGTGCTGTCAATATAAGACCAAGGTTTCCACTAACAAGATGAGAGAAAGAACCTATGATGTTTGTAATTTGAGTATTGAAGGAGTCAGTGCTTCAGGAGTCAAGTATCTTAGTCCCTGTAGAATTTCAGGGAGTTTTGAGTCATCGTTTAATGAATCTGAAGTGAAAGGATTTCATTGACATTTTTTGGGGTCACATGTGAAGTAATCCTGAATATTATCTGTCTAATAGTTGAAACTGAAGTTGATTTTGAGTTGTGTGTATTTACGAGATGTCCAAAAGACAGCATGTAAATGGTGAACAGAAGTGGGCCAAGCATGGATCCCTGAGGAACCCACAATGCAGCCACGAGCTGGAACCATGATGAGAGCTGTTTGAATTATCTAAATGCTATAGAAAAGAGTTCCAATACTCCCTAAGGGAGCTCCTTTAACATAGTTTAAGACCATCCTTTCACATTAGGAAAGCAGAAATGCCATTTCACAACGCCCCGCAGGAGCAGCCTATTTCGGCTTTAGATTTATAGCTATGGTAGCTAAATGAATGTTATTTACGACCTTAAAAAGGGCAGTTTCACATAGAATTATCATTCATAAGGGAGAAAAGTTTATTTGCTACCGTTGTCTCAAGGATTTTGACTAACCTTTGTATCCAACTGTGCAACTCATAAAGCATGAGGTATAAAATATCACCTATAGTCTGTGTTACACCTTTTTAGCTAACTGCATTGCAACTCATAACCACAAGATTTAATTTTTCTTTTGGAATTTGGTGTAGAAAACTTCGGCCCCAATGTGGAAGTTGTATATTTTCGTATGTGTGTGTGCGTGCATGGGAATGTGCATGTTTGTGCATGGGCATATTTATCATCACTCAGCACAATAGTGTGACCCATTGTTCTATCTAGAAGTGACTGGGTCATATTTGACCCATGACCACAGATGCTATGAATTTTAATAAAAACACCCACAATTCAATGAAATTAGTGGTCATTTATTTAACTTGTGAAGTAGTTTGAACCTTCACATGTTATTTTCTTGGCAATAAGATGAAAGAAACATGTCCGATATAAAACATTTGAGAACGGGTCAAATTTGAGCCGAGGACAATAGGAGCACTAACAAAGGAAGTATAAATGGACTAATTGTGTTAAAAAAAAAAGAAATCAAAAGAAAAAGAATTGTATAGTAGTTCATTGTGTTGACTATTTCTAACAGTGTAGGTTGAGAGACTTGTTTGCAGAGATCTAAACAAGGAATGGGCCTGGAATGAGGGATATAAATAAAATTCAATGTTTAAAAATCATTGCAGCTTTCAGAGGAAGCTTCAGAGGGTGTTTCAGTGGCACGGCTTAAATGCTGAAAAGCACCGTATTACTGGAAATATTCAATTCAATTAGGTGGGAAAAGAAGGTGAATGGTAATGAAGGATCTACCTCACAAGTGTTAGTGTGAGCCACTAAAACAAGGAAGTAAAACCAAATTAAAACCTGCACAATAGTGATCAGAAACACATTGATCAGGACACGTCAAGTCGGGTACAATAACGGGAGATGAAACAAGATCAAGAGTGGGTGCAGTCTGTGAGAGAGAGAGAGAAATGAAAAAAAAATCACCACAGACTGTTGGAGGCGCAGTAGACGAATGAAAATGTATATACGCAAAAAGCAAATAAAAGTGGGGATGCATTTTCTCCCGGGAGTCCTCCGGTGTTACACAATAATTACATAGACCGATTAAGCTTTCACAGCACGGCGACACGGTATTTGTCATTTTCATACAAATCAAACACATTCAACCCATTTCCATTCATACCCGAAGCAATAAGTCATTGGTTCCCTTCCCCACTGCGCGGTCAACACGCGCGCCAAGTCACTGCCGCCGTTTATATTTTGACGACTAAACAATTTAATTATAAACTTGAACTTTTTGACAGCCGTGTGTGTGTGTTTTTTTTTTTTTTTTAATTTTACCATTCAATTTCCATCTTATCTCTCGCGGTCGTGCGCTCGCGGGCCGCGCAGCCGGCCGGGCTCTCTGTGAATTGGGAATTGTTCCGCTCCCCCAAAAAGTTTATGTTTGCCTACAAACAATGTCAAGTTCTTTTGTGACCTTATCAACAAACACAAACGTGCATCACAATTAACGGCACCGTGCCACGGGGGGGAAAGAACCTTTTTTTTTTTTAACGCGTCCGTGTTTGGAAATTAAAATAACTTTTCATGCTGGCATTGAAAGTGGCATTTCTCTTTCTCAAGCGACTCAAACAGTAACTCAGACTGTTAATTAAACCAGTCGCCTGAACAGCCTGTGGCTTTATTTCCCATATTATTATTTTTTTTTTTTTCCTGGGTACCGCTTAATACTATCAGTGGCCTTCCTCGCTTCCTAAATTTAAACCCATGTGAATTCCAAGCCTGTAAATGTTCTCACACTTCCCACCCAGCAACGCTGAGGCACAATAAAGAGCAATAACAAAATTAAAGCGCGATAATAAAGGGACCTTATTTTCCCTGACATCCCTCTTTCCTTCAGAATTGTAAAATCAAAGGGGTAAAGGGAGTTTGGCCTGAATGACTCCCCTCCCCCATCCTCCCCTCACTTTCTTTATCACTGCAACACAACCAGAGAAAAGCCTGAAAAGCTGAGGTGTCTCTCTGTGTGTTTGTGTGTGTGTGTGTGTGTGTGTGCGTCTCACCCCTGCATCCCTTCACCCCGAGGCCTAAAGCGGTCATGTGGGACGGCAGGCAGCGGGGCTAACGAAGGGAACAAAACACGGGGAAGAGGAGGAGTGAGGATTAGCCTCCGAGGAAGGGTGGCGGGTGATTACAGGTGGAGATAACGGTCACTGATGTGGAGATTGTGTTGGAGAGGGAGAAACAAAAACGGACAGCAGACAGGCATACAGGAGAAGTGAAGGAGCGAGGTGTAAAAAAGAGGGATGGACAAGAAAAAGAGACAACGGGGGAATGTGAAAAGTGTGCAACAGGCTGGCAAAAAACTGAAGATTTTAGGTCATATTTCTGATCAAATCTATGGTTTATGAAAGACTGATGGAGACATTTTTATTTATTATTTGCTATTCTTGCAGATAGAAAAATAATAAGACCACTCAGACTCAAACAGAAATTTTTAAACAGAATGTTTTTTTGTTTTTTTTTATCTGCAAAGACGTCTCGGAGAAGTCGTCAGCGTTCTTCAAGCTGCTTCTCTGTCTTCATCTCTGTGTATAATTGAATTGTATTGAAGCGCAGCATCAAATCGATGGTGGTGCTGTAATATAAAATTAAAACTTTTAGGCCTGTAACTTTTGAACTATTAATCCGAGATTCTTTTTTTTTTTTTTTTTTTTTAACCTAGATTCTGTGTTTCCTGTCAAATCTGCCCTTATAAATCACATTTAAATAGAGAACATCTCTGAACCAAGCAGGAAAAAGTAGCTTTTTAGGATTTTTGGTATTCCATACGCTTTTACTATCACTGGCCCTCAATGTTTGCTCAAATACTCAGGGCACGGCTTATATTACACCAGATGTCATATCCTCTGAACATTTTTGGGCTTTCGCAACCACATTTGGTCGACACGTGTAGATCTGACGTCTGAGTGACCGTGACAAATCTGGGCCAAACCGTCTTTTGCAGGAAGACGGTTTGTTCTCTAAGACTCCGGCTGGATGTTTGGGCTCGTTGTCAAGCTGAAGAATACATTCGGGTCAAATAAGAATCCGAACATCTAAAAGTGTCTGGCCCGGTACTGTACATTTAAGCTCTGTTGCTATAAGACATCGCTGAGATGACTGACGCTGCAGGAAAATCACTCAACCTGAAAGCGAGCTTCACTTTGAGTTGTAAATGAAGACATTGTCTATTGTTGGTTTCTGTTTCTGTGTGCTTACCCAACAGCCCGTATCCTGTGTTGTTGGTATCAAACCCTCACTGCCTAAAGGCTTGAAAGGCAGTTCAGTCAAGAACATCCATAGAAAACTGTTTTATTGAAACACTCACGCAGCAAAATCACTGTTGTGTTTGTAACAGCCATTGTATCATGAAAAGGGTCAAAGTGAAGCGATGTGTTTGTGTGTGGAACACATCAAAAGGACAGAGGAAGAGTGGATTTCCTTTATCTATATCCAATACTCACTATACATGCCTATATTTTACTTTGTGTGTCCTTGATCAGGAAATGACAATATCCCTAGAATAGTTCCTAGAGGAATTCCAATGTGTCTGGCCTATGCATAAATAAATACAAATCTTGATTATACTGCAGTGAATTCTATAGTCTATTAAATTCAAGTAATGAGAAAAATCTAAATCTTTTTTTTTTCTTTATTTTGATTGTTTTACTCACATTCCCATACATTCACCACAGAATGGATGGTGAAGATAATGCTCTTGTTCTCACGGTGCTGATCCTAGATTATCTCATGTCATTTCTTTTTTCGGGGACGAAATACAAACGAGGTAGAAAGTGGAATCGTCATAGACGCTGAGAACAATGGGGAATAAAGGGTTAAACTGACTGTTAAAGCCTTGTAGACCCCCCTGAGAGAGGAGAAGAAAGAAAGAAAAAGGCAGAATTTAGAGGTGTTTAAGGTGAGAAAGTGAGAAAGAGTAGTTATAAAATGGAAATGACATACACGAAGCTTGTGACTTACGCAGCGAATGAATGACCCGTGTAGAGCGACAAGGAGACAAATGCTCCTGAAATGGATAAAAATGAAACGATCGTGGTTTTCCACATGGTTTTCCAGCGTTTGCGGTTTGACCGCCGCTCTTTTAATCACGCTGTCGCGATACATCTGGATGGAAAACATGCCGTTCTTCATTGAGAACTAATTTCTTGGTATTCATTTCTTTAATGAGGAGCACAGGTTCCAGACATCCCGAAGATCCAATCACATTACCCAGTTCATTGCTGTCTATCGTGCTCAGGAAATAGCTCATCATACAGACGCAACTTCAAAAAAAAAAATAGGAGCTAAATTCTCCCCATAATACTCCCCATATTTTAATTTGTTTATCGATTCCCCCCACACACCCCTACCTTCCCCTGGTTTGATAGTAATTTAAGTTTTGAGGAGCACCACAAAGCTTGTGCAATTACATTTTTTATCATCTTAGAAAATACATAAAAAAAAAAATCAATTTGAACTTTTAAAGACCATTTTACATTTTTAGTCTCATTTTATTGGTTTATTCATCGGGGACAATGCACACCCAATGAACAGACAGGCCTATAAACATCTGCTGTCCCTCACCAGATGTGAGATGTGAATGAAAATGCATATGCTGCATACCTTCTCCTGATTACCCCACGATTATTACAACAGCTCCTGATCGACTCAGTCCTCATTACACTGGCTCCCCATATTTTTTAGAATTGATATTTAAGATCTTACAGATTACTTTCAGGCTCTTAATGGCATAAATCTCTGAACTCTTATGATATGAGCCAGCACATATGTTGAGATCTATCTTTGAAATCTCTTCTTAAAACATACTTTCATTATATTTTACTTGAAACTGTACTTTCTTTTAATTTGCTATTTATTTTTGTGTTTAAATTCAAACGATTTTATGATTCATCCGCTTCATTTTGTTTGTGAAGCACTTAGTAAGGTGGATTTTGGAGTTTGCTTTACAATTGCACTAAAGATCATTAATATTATTATTATCATTATTATAATAGCTGGGACATGGCCATAAAAACCTGTTAATGTGCCTTTAGACACAGATCGTGTATGTTTAGTGTATGAACTGTATGAGATGTCATATCACAGCACTCATATGGAAACAGAACAAAGCAAATAAAAGCAGAGGATGAGTCTCGCGGGGAGATAGGAAACTGTTTCACAATGACGAGTAAAGATTTCATCACGTTTTTCTCTCAATTGTCGACTCATTTCAGACAGAAATCACACAGGATGAATTAGCTTTTAATCAAACAGCCTTTATCTGTAGATGGCACTCTTTACTTTGTATGCTCATGATTACAAGCAAAATATTTTTAGGTTCATAAAAAAAAAACAAAAAACAACGTAAAATTGCTTTTGCTTGCTAAATCCGGCGCTTTTACATGAATGTGAAAACTGAAACGTTCATTAACACGCATTGTCAATTATTTACTTCATTACGTCTCTTCAACCAAACTTTATTTATCAAGCTTTTCCAGAAACAAGATGAAGGATGTGCTACATTGATTGTTCAAATAAAAGAAAGTGGAAGTGATTGTGCAATTTGGAAATAAAAAAAAAAAAATGTTTTCCGATGTAACCAAACAGTGTTCGTTAGAGCCGGATGACAACGACTTCAGTGGAGACAGCGTGTGCACAAAGCCGGAGCCACATCTGCTCCCAGTGACAGGATGAGTGTGTGTTTGAACAAACCTCAGATAGTGGAGCACCCCCCCCCCGTTCAAAGCTGGCCTGGCAGAAGTGATGAGCAGAGATTTTGACTGACAGCTTCAAATCGCGGGGTGAGGGAGGGAGGGAAAGGGCGAGTGGATCGATAGAGAGAGAGAGAGAAATAGAGGGAGCAGAGCAGAAGTGGGGTAGGAGGGGGGGGGGGGGGTGGAGGAGACAGCGGGGGGGGGGGTGGAGATGGGGAAGATAAGAAGTGGTGAAGGGCTGGAAAGGAGGAGAGGAGGAGATTAGAAGGAATATGATTTTTGGGAAGGAGAAGAGAAGACAGATGGGGAGGACAGGGCGAAGATGAGGAATGAAGGATGGAGAGAGATAGCGGGTAAGAGAGAGTTAGGAGAAAGGGCAGTTAGAAGAATGAAAGAAGTTATACAAATAATTACGTATTGCAAAAACTAGATAGATAGATTGATTCAGACCACTGCAAAATACATTTTTTGTTTGAGTCTATAAACTACTGACAACATTTCCCCCAAATTCCAAATAAAATATTATAGATTAGAGCATTAATTTGCAGAAAATGATGAATGTTCAAAATAACAATATACAAGATACAATGTTTTCAGACCTCAGACAATGCAAAAATAAAAAGATCAAATTCATTTTAAAACAACATAATACTATTGGTTACACTTAAAAAAGAGTTAGATAGATAGATAGATAGATAGATAGATAGATGTCATGCAGACAGACAGGAAACCATTGGTGGCTCCAAGAGGCCTGGGAAAAAGCTTGCAAGCTAGTGTGTGTGTGTGCATGCGCGTCCAGGGCCCTTTTGTCCCTTTGTTGATCCCATACTGATAATGTCTGCCTGGACAGGAAGCAGCACAATGCCAGGCAGGCCCTGAGGAAAGAACCAAACACACACGCGAGCTCTTACACACACACACACACACACACACACATTCTCTCTGTCATATATAAACAAGTACAAGTGCACACAACTGAAACACACATACACCCCCGCTCCTTCTGTTTCTTTCCTAAATTCACAGACATGCAGGTGAACAGTTGTTTTCTCTCTCATCCACACACACACACAACCTCACATACTATTAATACCTCCCCCTGAAAAAAACCCCAAAAAACACACACATACTCTACGCATCTCCTTCGCTTATTTCACTTTCACATAAACCTGCAACAGATGACGACACAGTTTGTCACGGAAGGAGCGAAGTGCCCTTTGTATTCATACGGCAGCTACCTACTGAAAAAAAGTGAGTCACTTTTGCTTAAAAAAAAAAAACCCTGCTGTCATTGTTTGTCCTTCCTGTGTTGGCTGCAGCCTGCGGCTCCACAGTCCAGCGGATGACAGTTGAGGGACAAATCAACAATCCAATTACTCACTTTGTTACATGCACCGAAGCCGTTCGGGTTATCGTCGACTTTCTCCATTAAACTGATTCCTTAACCGACGTGTTAACGAGAATTCTGGGTAATCAGGGTGAAGGATGAGAGAAACCTAATCCCCCCCCCCTCCCCCTTAGGTCCGTTTGCCAATTCCTCTGCCAGGTAAGCGGGTTTCTGATCTGCTTTGCGCGCATGAACATGACAGCAGCCCGCAGACAGGGGAAGTTACAGCAGAGCGGCTGGATGAAAGGAGAAGTTATTACACAGCGATGCAATATTTAAATTGTTCCATCCAAAGTTCCACTGAAACAAAGTAACTTGTAAACAGATAAATAAGTTGGTTCCTTTTTGAGTTGTTAAAGGCAGTCACGTCTGTGCTAGGACTGACCTGTCCTCTGAAGGTTCAGACAGGAAACTCTACTGACTCTACTTTCAACACTGTTTCCTGAACTTTTTTTTCATTGTTGTGTTTTTAATCAAACTTTCTGTTTTCGTATGGGCAGACGATTCATTTAAATTTGTCCCTTTGGCCAATAGGTGGCGCGTTAATACTATAATACTATGTATCTATCATAGCAAGAGAGACGTTATTATAAGAATATATATATATAAGAAACTTCATGGAACGAAACAATGTGAAACAATAAGCAGTAGTAATTACTAATTACTAACTATTTCAAAACCATTTACCACTGATTGAACACACACACACACACACACAGGCAAATTAGCAGGATTTTTATTTACCAAGGACCATGAACCATCACTATTGTATCATATTTATTATTGATATAGGTAATGTAGCCTTCTTGTACCTGAAGGATTACATCAGCTCTGTGGACTGAGTTTAACATACGATGACCTTGTTGGTTGATGAAATTCTAGTAGAAGGAAAGGTAAAAAGAAAGAAAAAGAAAGAATCTCAAACACAGAAGTGTTTAGGGAGCGCTAATCTTCGCTCCAATTAAAATAACACGTAAGGGAGCAGACAAGGCACTTTTCCTTTTATGAGGTCAAGAGAGGACGGAATAAGAACGGGCAAAAGAAAGTGCTTAAAAGAAAACACAAATAAAGTTAACACGGGGAGGAAGAGGCGGCGTGCACATCCTTGATCCCAGATGATCTCATGTCATCCAGAAACGCAAACAAGCGGAGTCGGGGATCAGCCCCGAGAGAGAGAGAAAAGGAATAAAGGGTTAATCCATCTGTTAAAGCCTACAGACATCCTGGAGAGGGACGGAAGAAAGAGAGGGAAAGGAGTGAAAAGCTCTGCGACAAAATGCATCTCTATTGTCACAAAAAAACAATGAGTTTTCTGTAGGGGAAGTATGAGTGCATACAAATTCACCTCTTAATTGTAATTTGAATAGCCTCCAGTGAGCTGCTTCATGCCCGAACACTGAAACTGTCCGGAAATTATGGCTATGCCTCTTTTCGATTTCTCTTAGAAAGTAAAAACCTTAACTGACATACACACACACTCCCATCACACTATCCACTATTGACATATTTTCAGGTTTAGTATCGTCTCTTTTCCTTTTTATAAATGACATGTATGTTGTTTCTCTCACACAGCCTGATACAGAAATGTTGACAGAATGACAGTCATGACACTTATATCAACCTCCACTGCTTCATGTATTTGAAATATGATCAGCAGTGTTACGCGGTTTGCATATATGAACAAAAAAAAAATGCATCAGAGTGGGATTTCTTACTCTGGATGTGAACGGAGCATCTATCCGCAGTGACAGGATGAGCGTGTGTTTCAACAAAGCTCAGATGGCGGAGGCGGAGGGCGGTTCTACACCTCCACATCACGCATCAAAACCAATTAACACGAAGCTACTGCTATTTAAAGTTTTAAAGCCCCCAACTCAGTTTCCCTGGTAACACCCGAAGGGCATGACTAATACCTGGAACGATCATTACCGTCCCATAAGGTTCTCATGCAATCTTAACGTTCCCCATTCGCCAAGGTGACTCCCTTGTTAACGCCGCAACAGGCCCGCCTCGAACAGGCTGTGTAAAAGGGGCTTAAGGTCGATCGTTATTGAAAAGCCCCGGTAACTGCTGCTGGTTACCCGGGCTTCCTTCGCGTCCGACTCCCCGGGCCCCGTCTCACGCTGACCCTCGCGGGCCTGCTCCGGGTCTTAGAACCGCTTTGATTCCCGTCGCGTAATCCCTGTTCCTTCCATCGCCTCCCCTCTTCCCTCTCGTTGCCCCGCGTTCCCCCTCTTGTCTTTGCCTCCCAGCTTACCGATTCTGAACCGCAGACATCGACCTCACACCAGTTGTTTCCATCAATTTCACACAGCTGCGAGCCTTTGCCACTGTGATCATCGACGCGTGTGATGAGAAGCCTCGGAACAAATTCGCATGCAAAATATTATATTTGGATAATCAAACGTGACTCGCAGATTAGGGGGTGAGAATTGTTATTGTCTGCTAAAACTCCGCCGAACCGGTGAAAACAGTTGTTATAAATGTCATCTGTTGCTCTGGACGAAGAAAAAAAAAAGGGATGATACAGTGATGATGCATTAAAAATGCATCAACAGGTCTAAAACAAATTGCAATATGGAATTGAAGTGTTTTACAAGAGATTAAAAGGGAAGTTCACTGATTTTACACATAAAATGTGTACTCGTAGTAGGGAGTAGTACTGTTACAGTATATATGAACAAAGAAGTTGCAAAAAAAAACTTGTTTCTCCAGAGAGAGAGGTTTGAATCCTGATAAAATGCCAAATCAGTGTTGATTCATAACTATACTTTTTCTATTTCCAGGTCTGTAGGTCTATAATTCACCATTTATTCAGCATTCAGTCTGGTGTAGCTGCTACATGCTGCAGCATAGTTGTGTTCTGTCCTGTTTGTGGCCTCCAAATAAGTATCTGTTGGCTCAAATCCCTCCCTCTGTCTCTCCATCTCTCGCTCTCTCTCTGTGTGTGCCCTTTGGGACTGAGGGCCTTTGGGTTGCACCGAGAGTTAATGGCACATTAGAAACACACAAAGACGCCCTGTGGAGGCAGAGGCCAGGGGAGGACAGGAGCGGAGACACAGAAGGGGATGAGAGTGCAGGATGAATCCTGACTGCATTGAAACAAGTCGGGGAGCAGTGAAGAGAGATACAGCGGGCTGAATTGAGAGGAGGAGAGAGAAAGATGGAGTGAGAGGGAGAATAAACGAGCGAAAGAAGAGAAGCGGAAATTAGGCGAGACGGTCGATGAAGGGGGAGGAAGACAAAAAAAAAAAAAAGGGAGTCTTTTATTCAAGACGTCAGTGTCCCCTTTTATCGATCGGGAGGAGAGAAAAACTGAAACACTATGCATCCCGTGAAAGTTGCAATCCAATAAGAGCTAATGAGATATCATTTGAATCCCAAAGGGGGCCGGGAGATAGTGGTGCGTTGAGGTGAAGAGGAGGAGGGGGGGGGGGGAGGCAGGCCTGAATGAGTGAAAGTGGATTCCCAGGGAGAGAGCCGGTGAAAGGGGGCCGACCCCCCTCCTGAGTCAGTGCTATTTACTCTGCCCCGAAACTCTGTTCGCTCCATTTTTCACCCCGTGGCTGGTTTCTTCCCTCAATCAGATCCATTCTGCTCTTTTGGAGCGCTAATCCGCCAAACGCAGGGCTGAGAAACACTCTCATTAGCCCCCGTTTCCGATGTTGTGCACCAACTGCTCAAAAGCCCCGTATTTAAATGGCCCTTCCACTCCAGTGTCATTTATTCTCATTATTTAAGTAGCTGAATTCCCCCACTCTTTGCTGAAAGACGGCGCGCAATGGATACATTTTACTCGCATGCGTCTGCAGAAGGATGAAATAACTAAAGCTTCCCCCCAAGGCTTGTTTTAAGAAAACCACAAATAGTGCTTTTGGACAAAAATATTTTAGTGACAAATCGCTCCGACTCTTGGTTGTTTCGGGAGGTCGATCTCCAGCTGTTGTCCTCTAGGCCACCTTGACTCGCTTTCTGGAAAAATGTGCATTGAAATGTTGAATTTTCGTAAGACCAACGTGCGCTGTATAACTTTAACAGGCGTGTAACCCCGTTCATGCTCAGCGGGGGCTGGACGGGCCATAAGACGCGGCCTAGCAGGGGCTCATCTCTCATTAGTGTGTGCTGCGTGGACCGGCTCCAGCCGGAGATAACCGAGTTTTGCATCACCTTGTTGTTGTTTTCCGTCCCGGGGTATATGACATTGTCTTCTGGGGTTGATCTTGAAGTTTTTTTTTTCTTTTTTGCATGCGTCCTTGTGTGCACAACTGCTTCCTGGGCTCGCAATTAAAGTAATCTCATCCAAGCATCAGTATCTCGGTATCAGACAGACTTGGAAAGAAAAAATAAATAAAATCCTGAACTTATCCTTCCTTTTTTCTGACAAGAATCGGAAAAGAGATCCTATTTCTCCAATATTAGCTCCTGTGCGCCGGCTCCCGGCAAAATCCAGGATAGATTTTAAGAGTCCTCCTCCTCACCTACAAAGCTGTTAATGGTCAGGCGCTGTTATATCTTCAAGAGCTCATAATACCCTATTAACTAGAACACGGCGATCCCAGAACACAGGCTTAGAGGGTCCTAGAGTATCTCAAAGCAGAATGGGGGGTAAAGCCTTCGAGTATTAGGCTCCTCTCCTGTGCAACCACCGTCCTCTTTAGGCCCTGACACCCTCTCTATGTTTTTTTTTTTTTATCTTTTTATCTTCGAGTAAAGGCCGGCTCAGGCTGGCCGAGTTTTGCTGCTATCGGACTAGACTGACGGGAGGACTTCCTGAGATATACTATATATACAGACATTCATGTCCCATTAATGTATATTAATAACTTGGCATCTTCCACAGAGTCTTTGTTCTTTCTTATTCCGTCAGACCATAGTCACAGCCCACCAGGCTGCTACGATGGCTGCGAAGGTGGACATACGGCCTAATACCGGGGGGCCGGCTTGACGTCAGCTACTACTATTATTATTATTTGTCATATTTCTAATTTTAGTTTTGCATTTCTAATTATAATTGACCTGTTACTGCATGTAACACTGCTGTGTTTCTGTCTCTCTCCATCTCTCTCTCTCAAAACCCGACCAGCCGAGGCAGATGGCCGCCCACCTGGAGCCAGGTTGCGCTTGAAGGTTTCTTCCTGTTAAAGCAGAGTTTTTTTTCCTTGCCACCGTTGCTTATGTTAATGTCGGTTACCTTGCGAGGCAGCTGGATGCCCCGCGATCTCGAAAGAATCCATCTTGCCAGGCTTCACGTTTCCCGTTCGTGTCCGAACCACAGTCCACTGACCGGTCGGTGTCTCTGCGTGATCTCCTAATCAGCCGGTGATAGATGGTGAGCAACAGTTCATCCAAGTTTTTTTTTTTTTAAAGCACCTGCCCTTTTCCGAACAGTTTCCAAGGAAGACTTCCCAGATGGTACGCCGGTTTGTAACACACCATCTCACTGTGTCGGGTTAGAATATCGGGTCTGGAATATTAAGTTGTGACATTACAACAACAGAAATCGTGGTGGCTAATTTTAACCACTTAAGCCCCAGGCCTATTTTTCAGTTTTCCTGCCATAAATAACAATAAATATGGAATATCGCTACAATCACAAAGTTTATGTGCTTAAACCTGGTATCAAAATAAATACTACAGAAGTGTCAGAATCAATTAATGTTGTTGTTACAGAGCAAATAGTTAGAATATTTTAAAAAAATATTGGTTTCTACTACAGATAAAAAGACCAAACTGACCCAAATCAGGGGAAAAAAGTATTATCTGCAATGTAAAGTTCAGTGATTAAAAAGATAAGAGTTCATGAATTATTTGTCCATCAAATCATTGGAATCACACTGAGGACCATTACAGAACATGAAGAATATATTCTATAAGATGTTTAAAAAGGAGATTATAAAAGGACCCAATTAAATAATCTCACAAACGGCTCAAATCTAAATTAAACATCAAAATAGTGGTTAGCTGCAGCTACTACTGATATTATATTAACCTATTTTCTTATTGGAGACGTGGATATTGAAGGTAACATTGTGTTTTACTGCAGATAAAAATACTTTATAGTGTTGCAGCTGAGGTTTTCTCATGTGGATTGAACATTTCTGAAAGTACAAAACGTTTCTGGGACAGTACTTATATAATGGCCACACCTTGCTTATAATCAAAAAGCAATTCATATCTCACAAATTATAAAATGGGACCTTTAAGAAATTGCTGCAGACACAAACCTACAGTGGGGCACGTCTACAGTGGCTGCCACATGTACAAGCTTTCACGTGAAGAGTCTGACCTCACACAACAACGCGGGGCTTTACACCGCAACGCCACTTGGATCACTTTCCTCACTTAAGCAAAGTGCTTTTGGGCTGATTAGCAAATCGCTTACGGTCGCCGCTATGCATTAATCACCTGCAGGAGCCATCGGCTGAGGGGCGAGAGAGGGACAGACACAGTGAGAGAGGAATGGTGGGGAGGATTGCCTAAAGAAAAACAGCCTAATAACAATGTCCATTGAAGGGCTGTGTTGCCGTTTCCCTTGGGAAAGTTTAACAGTCCTTTCCTGCCATACAACGAACCACCACAATGTGTGTGAGTGTGTCCATGTGTGAGAAAGAAAGAAGACTATATCACACAGCCTGTTGTATGTATGTATGTGTGTGTGTGTGTGTGGTGGGGTGTGCAATGGATTTCCATTGGGCCATGTCCTCCTTACTTTTGCATTTTCAGTTTTAAATTTATGTTTTACTCATTAAAACTGTACCACACTGTAGATAAGCAAAGAGATGTTAATTGTGGCCATCTGAGGGTGCTTTCAAACCTGTAGTTAGATTGTTCTGGTCTGAGTCAGTACATGTGTTGGTAGAGTTATGTTCACTTTTGACAGACACGAAAATGCATCACTGAAAGCCAGGTGAGAACGTTCACTCGGTTAGTTAGTTGTGTCTAGTATGAGAGTCAAAACATAAACACGCGTCCTGAAGAAGCTCCTAATTTAGCCGAATGTCAAGAATACAGCTTACATGGTTGTGAGTCCAGGGCGGATTTTGCACGGATGGAGTTGTTCTGCCATCAAACCGCAGAGGACACTGGAAAACAGCTGGGACAGGGGTGAGACAATTTGAAGACATGCTTTTTGTGTGACCTGTGTCTCTTCAATTACTCCTCCACTGTATACCGTTTTTCCATGCACACACACACACACACACACACACACACACACACACACACACACACGATTGTCCACTTTACATTGCAAACCATGCAACTACAAACTGAGCATGGAGCACTTACCACTTATTCTCAAAAAAAAAAATTGAAAGTCAGAATTTAAAGTGGTAAAGAACAGTGAAAGACAGTGTTCTTATATGCTGTTGCAAAAACATAATAAAATATCAGGTAAAAAAAATAATAAATTATATATATATATATATATATATATATATATATATATATATACACACTGCCATTCAAATGTTTGGGGTCACCCAGGCAATTTAGTGGTTTCCATGAAAAGTCACACTTTTATTTACTACCATTAGTTGTAAATTGAATCGAAAATTTTATCACATTAGCCTTTTGGCGCAATGAGCAAACACATTGTTCCATTAGAACACTGGAGTGATAGTTGCTGGAAATGGGCCTCTATACACCCATGTAGATATTGCACCAAAATCCAGACATTTGCAGCTAGAATAGTCATTTACCAGATTATCAGTGTATAGAGCGTATTTCTGATTAGTTTACAGTTGTCTTTATTGAAAAAACAATGTTTTTCTTTGAGAAATAAGGATATTTTGAAATGATCCCAAACTTTTGAATGGTATTGTATATACTCTTATTATACTATACCTGGGTGTCTGAAGAATTTCATGTGTGTGTCACCTGCAAAATGAGTAAAGGGCCACAAACAGCACTCTGTTGAACTAATTTGATCAAATTTCAGACATCATCATTCATTTTGAACAAACTGTCACTTTCTGACACACACACACACGCACACACTTTCCCTCCCTCTCACATACACCCACCCATACACCAACACATTCATTCCAGTTACTTCAAGGGCATCAAAAGTGTCAGAACTTAGAAACTTGCCGGAGGTAAACTCTCCGTTTGAAGCCGACACAGGAGGAAGCCAAACATACACACACCTGAAAAACCTTTTAAGCAGAAGGAAACCCAAGTCCCCAGCAGCTGGCCTTTCACCCCAGTTGGCTCGAAGCAATGTTGTGACATACAAGGACAAAAGGCCTCGTCACAGCTTTATTTCAAAAAGGAGATACAGAATAGGCGTAGATTGCATGTGTTTAAACGCTGGCAGGAGTGAATAACATGCCAGACTGATGGCTTCTTCTGTGTGAGATCTTGTTTTCATATTTGGAGTGAATGAGTATTTCCTGTGTTGCCACAGAAGCAACAGCGTATACATCACGCTGACATTTCAGGTGGATGAAGAGCACACGGTGTCAATCTGTTATGTTGCCGGCTGTTAACATTTGAAATGTCAAAGGGAAGCGTGTTTGACAACACACAAGGAGGAAAGCAATGGTGTGCCAATAAACTCATAATAAGAGAGAAATAGAGATACGTTGATCTGAGTTACGTGACATGTTTGCAAAAGGATCATGTTACCAGTATCTATGTATAGAATAATACAGAAAGGCTGATAAGAAGGTGAGTCACTCTCTGCATGGTGCTGTTCAAACCTCATCTGGGTTATTGCCTCAGATTGTTGCAAGCATTTAGGCATTGTGGAACAGATTTTACAGGTTGAATTGACCTGAATTGAATTGAATTCCTGACAAATGAGCAGAATTTTCTGTGTAGAATTGAATTGGTTATGATATTTAATACTTAATTTGACATTTTTAGGAGGTTTTGTTATTCTGGTGTAATCATGAGAAAAAAAAAAGTGAAATTCTTCAATTAATAACTCAATCATAAAAGCACAGAGACAGTGAGTCCTTCCATTGGAGCTGGTTTTAAGCCCAGAGTTGCAGCTTATATCCAAGCGCCATATTTTCCTTTTTTTTGATTTATTTAAAAAAAAAACAGATACAGAAACTATTAGTTCTGAGACCATAAAATAGGTCAAGACCTCTGATACTATACCAACATAATCAACTGACCTGGGCTAATGTTAGCTATTTTAGCTAAATTGTGCTAACAGGGAAAGAGTCCTAAACAAAATCTTTTAAACTGAGTGAAATATTGTGACAATAGACCAACAGCTGTCAATCTACACCCACACAGCATACATCCATGCTATGAGTCTTCCAATCTTATTAACATTACCAAAACGACCACTGGCCTAATCTGTTAGACTGAGACCATAACAACTTGTTGATTACTTGTCGTCTTTGGGAGTCGGTTGGAGTATCTAGCGGCCATCGGTGGCACTACGCGGTACTTCAGCCTCCAGCCACGGCGATTGCTGCTCGAGCAGGTAGAGTGCTGATCCTGAAACTACAGATTTAAGTGTTAAGTGAGTCTTTATGCTGAGGGAAGGAATTTGAGGATTGGCTGAGTGGAAAGAGCCTATTAGAGCTCTTAGACGGACTGTGCAGTCTGGCCTCATGACTGAGTGACAGAGAGCTTAGCTCCATTTCTGAGGCTGCATGTTCAGTTGTTTCTAGCTGTTCTCTCTTGGACTGCTACTGACTTTGACACCGTTCAACCCGACAGATTTTTTTTTTTATAAAACTCAGTTCATCGTTATAAGTGTGCTTTGATATGACTCACTTTTAAATGCATTTTTTCACAAAATTGACTGGGGACATTTTGTCTGCTATCGCTTACGTTGAAAACATATTTTTAATAGCCGGTATGAACAGTATGAATACAGTAAAGAAAATATTCTACTATATAAACAATCTAAAATGATACACAAAGTAATGGGGCCATACAAGCCTAAAAAAAGCATTTACAGTAAGTACAAGCTACATTAATTTACGTTTCCAAGTAGATTTCAGGTTTCTACATTGTCTGCATGCTATTAAGATATATGAAAATTCAGGAAAGGAAATGTTTCTTCAACTAAAATCACATAAGAGTTCAAGGATAGTTTTATAGAGTCCCATCTAAGAACATTGTCTTCGATTAAGGGAATTGATTCATAAACAGTAAACCTCAAAACTAAAAACTACAATAGTAAAAGGATCATTTTAACTCTATATATGTATATATATATATAAAATCAATAGCATAGTAGTAGCTCTTGAAGTTGACAGGAGCAGGGTATTGCCCTCATATCTCACATTTTATCACAATAACCCCGTTTTTACAGAAAACACAATCCTGGCAACTCTGCAGAATTCCAACTAGCAGCACTGAACAGGTAATATCATTTGATTGCTAAAAATATTAGTGGAGACAATTCAGCAAAATAGTGACTTGCTTATACTAGCTATACCTATATCTACATTTATGCACGACAGCAGCAGAAACTAAACTACCAACTATGGTAGGGCGTGAAGTTAGAAAGTTAGAAACGCAACAGCAGGTTGGAGTTTAATGAGGTTTGTGTTATTTATGTGGGCTGTCTAGATTATTCATCTAGCTATTTAAAATGGTCGGCATCACTAAGGCATCGTCACTGAATATATTATTAATTTATGATTCAACAGATGGACTGGATCGAACCAACCTGATCCTTCGTCTTCTTAACAATGGTCATAATTTTAGTTACTGCCTGTGCCATGAGCTGTGTATCGATACACTCGGTGTTTTTCATCCTCCGCACATACCTCAGGTGCAGTGAGGGATAATCTCCGACAGATGCTGCGGGGAAATGAAAACACTGAGGCATTAGCGGCGGGGGGGGGCTGTGGGACCTGTCAGAGCTGTGCCGGTTGTGCAGAGCCGTGAGGACAGTTGTTCCAACAGCTTAATTGTCTGTTCCCACCCCAAAACGTCCTGTCCCAGATAGTTTGGTGCCGTGAAGACATCTTGTGACATCCAGCGTTCCAGACCAGTGACTTAGCCTTTTCTTCCACCACCCCCCCCCCACCTGCTCACCACAAGCCAACACACATATAGGCACTTGCCTGCTGACAGGGTCCACTCTGTCTGGCCCCCAGCTGTTTGGCCACAGATGGGTGGCTTCCTGTCAGAGTCTTTTCCAGATGTAAAGGGTTTCTCCCCCCTTTCTTTCACCGCCTTTCTTCTCATCCCTTTCCCTCCCCTGAAGTGTTTTGTGTGTCTGTCCCAAATCATCAAAGCTGATATCTAGAATCCCACGAAGACGTTTTCTTCTTGTTGTTACATGATTTAGTGTTCTTGATCCATCTTTTACTGCACCCTACAGTATTGCGGGTCCCTGTCCTTTAAATGTAGATTTCAACAAATGAAATTTGTATTAATTTATTGGCCTTTTTTTTAAAGCAATATGTTTTGGAGCATCAGCCCCCTTTGCTACTTGCCTGTAAGGCTCCAGATATGGCTATAACTGTTTCATTTGCAAAGTAGTGAATCAGGAAAGAGCCAACCGCATCTACATGCTTGTAGAGGAATGACAGGGATATAATGCAATGTATATTGCAATGTATATTTCATACCAAGGTTTTAAAGTAATCAAAGGGTCACCGATTGATCCCTGTTTGTAGCCTAGCTTGTTAAGGAATGCACATGAATTCAAACATATGTGATAGATACAGGTATGAATGGGTTGCCAAACAGTGTCACCAGAGAGAAGTTTGCACTTTTTGTGTTTTTATCTGCACAAATTTCAGAAGTAATTGTTTATTGTCCCAAAAGAGAAACCTCCCGCTCAGAGTGCAGAATTAGCTGTTAGCTTCATGCAACGTTTATGTATTATTACAATTGTAGTAAGGCAGCTGAATGTGTGTTTAAGGCTGCAGATAATGTGATTTATAGTTTGATGTGTGGAAAAAAAATTCAAAGTTTTGGAAAAGTAATGATGTTGCATGGAAGTTTACCTTTATTTATACGTTATCAGGATATTGTGGTATATATTCTCTGCATGCCCCCGCCCCCACTTGAATGCACGGCCCTTGATTGTAATCGGGAAACCCGTCTAAAGGTTCTCAATCTCTTCTACTTTTCCCAGATTCTCATTTTATTCTTTCCCTGTCTGTCCTCACAGTAAGGTGTCATAGACAGGACCACACTGGCATATGGCTCAACAATAGCTACGAGTGTTAAAATATTAACTTGCTCCACCTCATTAAGGCTCTCTAAGTCATAAAGCCCTTCTGTGAGAAGCACTATAAACCGCGGTCCACCCCTGGCTCTCCCAGCCGTGATGCATGTCAGGCTAAAGCACCAGCAGGATGTGCCCCCCACCTGGAGCTTCCACAAAGGCCAGTATGGCATCGTTAATGGTGCATGTTGGCTTAAGATCGACCTGCAGCTTAGCAGGAGATGCTCTATGAAACGGCGTCTATAGAGGCCACGGGGGGTCCTGGTGTTTTGTGTATCAATGAGAGCATGCCTGTGTAGCGCGACTGGGCGGGTGGAGGCGAGGTTTAGTGCTCTGAGGATATATATATGAGGTTACAAGGTTTCTATTTTTGAAAAAAATTGGATGTACACTATTACACTATCATTGTTCTTTGGCTCTGAGGTTGGACTCACAAACAGATTTGATGAAAAGGACCAGTAAGAAAAAAAAACAAAGCCCATGACAATAGCTGAATCAGGATAGCAACACATTGACAGTCAGTGGAGGCAACATCATCAAAAGGCTGAAGAAAGGCAAGTAAAAATTTGAAAAAAAAAAATAGACAGGTCTCAAATACAAACAAAGGGTCTGATCTCTGTGGCTAGCAGGTGGCAATAGAGATAGCAGAGTGTATTACTAACACCTCTGTTAGGTCACTACAGCAGCAAGTATTTGATCTTATATTACAGAGCAATCCACAGACATCTGTATATGTGTAATCATATATGATTGGTCAATGCAGACGGGTGACATCATATTGCGTTTCGTCAAAAGTTTGAGTTGTCAGAAAGGGCTAATGTTGGTCTGTTCTCACATTGCAGAATAGTGGGTCAGAGCATTGGTCTTGCCATTACTAGGCACATGACAGGAAGATGGTGTGAAGCATATGTGTCAAACTGAAGGTCCGTGGGCAACGTGGCCTGGCACCTCATTTGCTGTGGCCTTGCACAGACTTGTGTGATTTATTGAGAGATGGGAAAGCAAACAAATTTTAGAACTTAACAGAGACACGCTGGTCAGGTTGTCTTTGTACGACTTTGTTAACTCCAAAATCTTTTCTCAATTTGCCACGAAGGTTGTTTAAAAACAGGAACGTTTGAATTTTTCCTTATTTTCCTTTGCTGAAGCACATCTGTCATTACTTTCTTGTACTTTCTGTTCTTTAATATTTAGCATAGCAACACAAAAGCATAGATTCCTACCTTTGAAGATCCATTAAAAAAAATAAAATTGTTAATAGTGGTTATCAACATATTCTTGTATGAGTCTCTCGATATCTGTGATGACTTTCAATGTTTTGCTGCAGCATTTATAATAATTAGATGCTAACAACAATATAACGTTATATCTGCATCAGCAAAGTTTTAAATTCTGTTCTCTTAGCAAATTATCACCAGCATTATTATGAGTGGAGAGGCAATTATCTAATATAACATATATATCTTTACAATTGGCCTTTTGAGGGAAACCATAAGGCTCACATGGCCTGAGATGAAATTGAGTTGGACACCCCTGGTGTGAAGGCTGTAAAACAGGGTAAACTGCTTTGTTTGCTGGGAGTTGAGCAAATTCTTTAAGGATTCCGAGGTCAGGTTTAGTAAAACTGCCCACTCCTTCAGATGATTTGAGAATAGTGGAGACAACAAGAAGGGGCTATATGATGGTGTTCTGGATCAGGTAAATCTTCCTTTTGATCCACAAGCGGACTCAAAACCAGGGGTAGAAAGGTAAATACACTGAAGGCAGAATTAAGGCTGGTAACCATACCACAGGCAAACATCAGAATAGCAAACGTGAGGAAGGCAGACACAAGAAACAAAAGGACTGGAGGGCAAGCACATACTCTGTTGGGGTAATGGGGAACAGGTGTGCAGACAGGTGGACCATCAGTTAAGTGTCAAAAAGTGGACACAAAGGCCTTTCCTAATCTGCTTTCTTGTGTGTAATTGTGCTCTTGTGGACATAAGTAACATCTGTCAAAGCCTAAGTATCCTTCCCATCCCAATTCTTAGTCCACATTTAGTTATGTTGAGTGCAAAATCTTGGAAGTGTTCTTTTTCCACCAATCGTATAGAGGATGCCACTAACTTAAATGCATTTGGAGTGGACATGTATTAATGCATTTGGCATTAATCAGCAGTGATGGCAGAGGACAGCCAAAACCACAACTGTTATGATTATAGACTTCAGGCTACATGTCATTTAGTTTTACTTAGTGATGTAACCAAGAACAACACTATCCCTTTGTGCAAATTTCTGTGCGATTCTGTTCATGAAGATTTAAAGTATGAATTCCCAAGGACACAAGTTGGATCTTGATGTGTTCGGGAAAACCCTACTGTGGGGTGAATAAGAAGGTTTTAAATGTGAGGTCAGTGAACATTTAGGCATTAGACATTAAACAGAATGTGCAGATATTTGTGGTGACTTTGTTGTTCCCATAACAAACGCCCATTAAAAACACATCTGACCTTCACATGTTGCAGTGCGATCCTCGACAATTAGGGAAAATCCCCCAAATGATGCCAAACACCATGCTTGCCTAAGGTGGAAACATTGTTTTTTTGATAAAGAAAAATGCCAAAGTGCAATGGAAACAGACATGAGGTACATAAAGACTGTAAAGGATATGCCTATAGTGATATATAATTAAAAAACAGAACTTACTCAATTTTCAACCAGTTATGTCAACACATACTATAATTAAATAATAATTATGAATTATTATAATAGTGGACATTCATATTAAAGTAATTGTATACATACAGTATATTTTAAGCAATAGTTATACACACAATCATAGTAGCAGTATCTTCACATAAGAAAAAGCAGAAATATCATAAAAATGTTATTTTTAAAGAACTTTTTATACATAAAACTGTACTTGTACTTTACATGTTTTGAAAACAACCACCATTCCATCCAACCCCATCCAAAGCCCCAACCCTAGACACACACACTCACACACAAACCTGATCTTCAGAGAACATTTGAAAGATTTTTTTTTTAAAACCTCAGTTTGGTTTCAAATGAGCAAAAACATCACTCTCCCCTCTGACTCTATAGAAACAAAATGTGGCCAACACAAATATAACCATAATGTGAAAAGCTGCATGTTCAACATATCCAATCATCCCGTATCATAGCTACGCTAATAACAAACCAAACCGTTTTGGGAAATTGGTATTTTTGTTTGTGCACATCACTCACTTCTTTGCAGCCAGAGTACCAGAATACAACCAGAGCTGTACTGTCCCAATATGGCCGCCTTTGGGCTACGTTGGCATGTAGCCCTATGCACCTTGGTGAAAGGAAGCATCTTTCTAGTTTTAGCAAATATTAATGGCCGCTCAGCAAAGTATTGTGTTGTTGGACAGTTAGTGATGGTTCCCTCATCACCTAAATGTTGCACTCTGTAAATATGTGAACAGCATTTAATAACTGAAATATGTACTCTGTATATCCACCCAGTATGAGCTTGCGTTTCTAACACACCAGCTGTCCTTTCAAAGAAACTTCCCTCATCCCCTCCTTCTCCTTCTCCTCCATCTCTATCTCTTCTCCACTCTCACTCCTCCTGTCTCCTCCTCCCTGTCACTGATCCCTGCTGTGTGAGGCTCCTTCCTCTCTTCATGAGCCATAGGGGATTAACTCCCCAAGTGTCAATCAATACTGTTTTCCTTTCTCTTTGACCCCTCCTCCTCTACCATCTCCACCTTTCTCCATTTTTTTAATTGAACGCCGAGTCTGGCAGGAGGAGGATGCCTGTGTTTTTGCTTTTTTTTTTTCCCTTTTTCTTTTCCCAACCTCGTCCGTTCCAACATTTGATTCCTTCTTTTCCCTCCCTGCCTCTTTTTCCCTCCCACCCTCCGCCCCCCTCTGCCGGGCTGTTTGCTCGGCTCTGGGTCGCCGAGTTTGGAGATGGAGGGATGAAGAAGAAAGACAAGGGGGAGAGAAGCGATGCCAGGAGGAATTTAAAAAAGAGGGAAAGAAGATGAAATGTGCAGCAAGACCTCTCAGTTTTGGGAGAAGGATCGCCATACATTTCTTGCCTGTTTATTCTATTACATCCGCGTGTATGTGTTTGAGGCTCCTCTCCCTGCTGTCCCCCACATGGACATGTCTCTTTTGGCCAGCCGCTGAGAGTTGTTTTCAATTATTCATCATGATCAACGAGAGCACCCCGATAATAGGCCTATGATTTGTTCACACATATTTTGTCATACATGGATGACAAGGTGTAAATCCGGCTGACGTGATAGCTTACAATATACACACACAAGGGAATAGCGCCTGGGAGTGTGACTGAATGAAGAAAAAAAAAAAAGATAAAGCAGGAGTATTCACATTCACGTAGCTCGAATGCACTCTGACCCTTTCATGATTCATCTGTTCTCAAGGGGCCAAATATTTACTTTCTACTTTCCAAACGTGAATTTGTTTTTTTACTTTTTTTTCCATTTTCGTACTATTTGACACTATATTTGTGTTGGCCGCACTTTGTTTCTGCAGAGGCAGAGGAGAGAGTGATGTTTTGGCTCATTTGAAACCAAACTGAAGTTTCAAAAAATAGCCTTCAAACGTTGTCCGAAACGTCAAACTGGCCCACTCTGCTGCTCTGCGTTGCTCTTTTCACAAAATACTAGATTCATTCCATTTATAATGAATGCCACTCTTTTCACTCGGCCATTGTTTTTTGATTGATGGTAAACTGTTGTCAGTGAAACTCAACACTTCCTTCACATTAAAAGCCTACCAGTAAACAGAAGGCTGGGAGACAGTTCTGCAAGACGTGTTGAGTTTCATTCACAATAACGAGTGAGCAAAATGTGGAATCAATTAATGAACTTGTGTTTCTGAGAAAAGAGCAACTCACAAAAGCAGCTGTTAGTTTTAATACGATTGTTGACTAGTGTTGGGCAGTTAACAGATTATTTTGTAACATTACAGTAATACATTTAAACAACGGGTAATGCGAGGGATTACAATTTGAAATTCGGTACATTACAGTTAATAACTCCAGTAACACCATGTTAGTGTTGGCATGCTTGCTATTTTAGCTACTGGGGTTAATATCAATGGGGTATTTGCAATCAACTCTCCAGTCTATTAAACCACAAATGTCACATTGATTTCTATGTGTGTGTGTGTGTAAGGGCATGTGCAATGCAATTAGCCATAATGTTGCTAGTTCCTGTGTTTAACATTTCTTTCAACGACAGACACATATTTTAATAACAATATGACCCTGTCTGTGGCAAAATTATGTTCAGAAGACGTACTTTGAAGGGGGTGCAACCGTTCCAAAGGATTTTTATTGCAGCCGATTTTCAGCTGATGGTTGAGGCATTCTTGCTTAATACAGGACCAGTTTACAAAAAAAGTCAGCCTTTAGTCACTTGGACACAAAATGAAGGACAAAATAGGATCCAGGGTGAAAAATACTGAAGTTTACAACCAAAGGGAACAAAGCCTTAACTAGGTTAAACTACGTCAGAGTTAGGAAGTGTAGCCGGGTTGGGAGAGGCCCTTTTGCAGCAGCAAAACCATTGTGGCTCCATATATAACCGACCTTCTCTTAAAGCAGTCTGCTGGAGCCATAAGCTGCGGTGTTATCCCTGCACACACCTGTTTACATATACAGTACCAGTCAAATGTTTGGACACACTTTGGTACTGTGCACACACACACGCACCTGGAACATCATATACACATCCATGCTGATGGGATAAAGACACCTAAAATGGAAATTATGACCAGTCGTGACAACTTTCTCTGGATAACGTGACAATAGAAAAAGACACCAAGGACATAGGACCACTGAGACACCAGGATGTCCTGTATGCCGATCTCTTATCCAACAAAAACCTTTATTGGCTCTGTCATTTGCCTTCCTAAGGGAATACTTTACTTTATCTCTTTCTCCACATTTTCTCCTGAATAACAGACCGCTGACACTTACAGTTAATCACAATTGGCCACTATCACCCAATCTCAGTATCACATTCTCTTTCTCAGGAATCCGAGGTCAGCAACAACTGCACTTACAACACTTAGGATCAGCTTTATCACAGCACATCTAACCTTTCCTTTGATTTTGGACCGTCTCCTACTTAGTCTAGTGTTACACCGACTAAATCTCCCCTGCAGTGATGACAACCAGCCGCGTTAGCACTAACCTGGCTCTAAGGGAGATGGAGGATTCAAGCTTGGCTGAGCTAAAACACTGCAAGTTAGTGCCCAGCCTGTTAAGAACCATGATAACAATCAATGGGGGGATCAATAAAAATCAATGGGAGCTAATGGTGGCGGGCTTATTTTCCTCTTAAAGGTCAGTTGGGTTTTTGGGTCGCTATCAGACCATCAGCAGCATCACTGGACCATTAGCCCCTGCAGGATCTCCCAGGAGACTCCGAATTAGAAAACAGATGTGTGAGTTCATCACCTGGAGTTGGGGGGTATGTGTGTGTACACACACACACACACAACAGTGTCTGAGTGAAGTAGGTGATTATATATATAGTATATATATATATATAGTATAATCACCAGGGAGAGGAGGAATAGATTATTCAGAAATGATTACCAATAGTCTATAGCTTCACAGTAAAAAAGATGGACACTGGCAGGACGAAGGGTTTTCAAATCAATGTTAACACATCACATTTTCCTCTTACCCAGAACCAAGTAGCTCTTTAAAGAGAAACAACATACTAATAGTTTCACTCAACACATAATCACATAGCTTCTTCTTGACATACGATACGCACCATCGTCTGTGAAACCCAATGTTTTCACTCAAAATGTGCCTATTTGTGTGTAATATGAAAACACAGTGAGTAAACTGCCTGCCATGGACAGGTTTGTCCATATTGATGAGTCACATATGACTGCTGTTCTTTTTGTGTATGTGATTCATATTATTGTATAACCAAAGTTTTGATCGAGACAAAAACAAGTACACAGCCTTGAAAACAGTAGAAAATGTTGGCGATGCACAGTGCTGCAGTAGAAACTGAAAAAATGCAAAAACCACAAAAAATAAATGCTGTGGCAACAATAAAAAAACAGATATAACAATATCACAAGAAGAGCAAAAGCACTCAATAAGTGATGGAGTGGTTGAGACATAAAGAAGGAAAACAAACTCTTTCCACCCACTTTCCAGCAGTAGGATATACTCGTGGTGAGGAGCAATTCAAATCAAATTGAGGCTTTTCTGACAATGCCAATGAGCTACTTCAGCATTAAAAAATATGTTGGCAGTGACAGCAAGCGAAACATGCCCAAAAATCTCAGACTGAAGGGGCAAATACATTATTAAATGAGATGAATCTTCTTGGACAGAACACAGAGATGCAAGAATATCAAAAACAAACCTTTCTTATGATGTGAAATGAGGTCAGTTTGCTTCGGTCTTTTCCCTTTATGCTTCAGCTCCACAATGACAGCGTAGATCTCGAATTTAAAGTGCCAACTCTGGCCTGTAACACTCCAGGTTACCAACAAAGTTAAAAGAATGGATTAAATGTTGACTTCACCGGTGAAATGATGATCTGACAGCTGCTTGTATTATTGCCTATTCTGTGTGTGTGTGTGTACACAACCCGCGGTCTGCGTCCTTTCAGCACTTGCCTGTTGTGTGTAGTCAAGGTGTGAAGGGGCTTTATCCTGCTCTTCACAGCCGGCAGAGTCACTTTGTGATCTTCATCTCCGAGCAAACATCAGGGAGAGGGAGGCCTGCTAAGGGACATATGTCTATGTGTGCCTGCAACCTGTCGCCCCCACCTTATACCTGCATGCAGTCACATGCATATTTGCATCTGGGTCATGCATACACTGATATCCGCATGCTTGGACACATATCAACAGATAAGGAGGAGGGACGGGTATCGTATAAAATTTTCCGATACCAGCACTGATGCATCGTCTGGGTCCTGAACAATATAATCAATTTGATCAAATCCGTTAAAACTAACATATTGGCTAACATTTTAGCTTAGCTTCTTAGCCATCTGGGGGAAATAGCTGTCCGCTTTTTGCTATTTGCAAACTTTATTTCCCTGTTCTTTCACTGTAAGCTCACCAATGCTGCTGTTTTTTTCTTTTTTTTTAATGAATGTTACAGGGTCAACTCTTCATGGTCTGACTCGGGTTTTCCTTTAATAAGTGGGCACAGATGGTGGATAGAAATAATGCACTTCTGGGTGACCTCATTTTTAACAAATGTATGGAACATGTAGCGCACTTGCATGGAGTAAACCACACAATTATGTGGACACACTTGCAGTATAAACAAGTTTTTTTATACATACAATCATGCAAAAATAGTGTCGAAGAAAACTTCCAACTGCCCGCTTTGAGCAGTACACTCATACACACACACACACACACACACACACACACACACACACCGCTAACCTTCAATTCAAACTCCTCCAGACAGATTAGAGCCAGCTGCAGGTTACAGACATGGATTTATATGCTTGAAACGCTGCATTGAGCACAGAGGGTCAAAATTCAAAATATCAGGGGACGTTCGTTTACATGATGTACGGAGGCAGGGGTTTGGCACATGTTGAGAACATGCCACTAAATGTGCACTCACACAAACGCGGTAGTTTTGTCACCCATGTTCGCAGATATTCATCAGTAGGTGCACACATGCAACATGTTTTCCGGTCTTTAATGTAAATGTTGTCGAATTCATGCAAACATGCACACAGGAGGGTTATCTATCATGCCGTAATCTGTTCTGAGACCTTTTATTATTGCAAGAGGAAACGCACTTTCAGCGGCATTTTCATCTCCTCATATCCTTCCAATCAATCCTCCAAAACAGCAGTGCATGTTTATATTCCACTGTGCTGAATTTACACTCGAGGCTTGCTCTGTTTTAACTTTGTCATTATTTGGGCGAGCATGTTGTTATAGTGCAGCCATTTGTACAGGCAGCAGGAGCGACAGATGCGAGGCTGATTGGATCCAGGCTCGCTGTGCTGATTAGAACGATAAAATGGGTCAATCTGTGATGATGGCGCGCTTCAAACGTAATTCGTGGACTTTTAATAAAGAATCCCTGATGAGGTCCATGGTTACAATATGTTGGGAATTATTGCACGGGGAAAGAAATATGGGAATTATTCCAGGATAATATGAGCTCAATAATGTAAATTAGCACGACAGAGTAATGCTGTATGTACATACTTTGGCTTGTACTCTCAGTGTGCCTTAATTTACAGTGGAGTCACTTGTCATCATGTAAGTCTAGATTTTCTATAATGCAAATTCCTGTTCATGTATTGATTGTGGCAGTTAAAAACATGTATATTATGTATATGCATAGTACTATACAGAGATTTAAGGCACTTTGATTCTTGTCCATAATGCATCCATCAAATATTGATGCTTTGTCACAACCCTTGTGTCACTTTTTAGCATAGTTTTATGATGTGGAGAGTAGTCCAATCTATAAAACTGCCACAACTTCTAAAAATAGATGCAATGAGGCCGTTGACATCTACAGTATATAAGGTGACAAATGTTATTCAGAGGCAGCGCTGGGTACTGCGTATGTGACTAGATGCAAAATGTTGTAAAGTTGCACAAGCAGCAGGAGATCCCTTAAGGATCACAACCAGACATTATTTTAAACAGATCTTACTGACCCAAAACATGATCTTTTGTCAATTTAATGAGCTTCATTCATTAGGAAAGACAGAACCTATATTGCCAAAGCAAACTGATATTAAGAGTAATAATAAATTTGTTACAAATAATTAAACAATTATAGTAATGATAATAATATGATATACAATGTTTCACACACACAGTTCCAAGTCTAAAGTTCTCAGGTCAGCGCTGTCCAGAATGTAATTTCTCAATTATTGGTTACTTTGGATGAGTAGACACATGTCCAATGCATCAACATGCCTATTTGCTTTTGAATAGTTTAAAGTGAGCTTGTGTTTGGGAGTTGCATTAGTCTGATTTCCATATTTCTGACCCAAAACACAGCTGAGCATTACATCATGGAACGGCTGCTTATTTTCCATTATGTAGCCCAGATATTATTATAATATAAGCTTTACAAAATGACTGGTTATGATTGAGGCATCTCTTTAAGATGTCTCCAGCCATACTTCCCTGACTGAGTGGAGCCCATCAGGAGCCAGGAGCAGCAGAGCCCTTCTCCAACTCATCGCCATTAACAATGCTGCAGTTCATCTTAGCTATGCATTTGAGCTGATTCCTGGCTTGAGAAGTATGTTTAAGCATCTTGTAAGGTGTCACCATGGCGAACGGGGCCAGCACATGGTTGTTTGCATTGCTGGCAACCTCTGTGAAAGCAATGAAGGCTTTCTCTTGGTTTACCTTCTGTTTAGTTATTCAGATACAGTAATTCTCCAGGTGGCTTTACTTCCTTCAGAAGTCTCACATATACAGCCCCAAGTCTCAAAATCCCCATCTAAATTGTTATAATTCTCCTCCAATGCAGTCATTGTCAGGATTGAGGTTGATTGTGATTATGTTACACAAAGCATTGTTGGATTCTCATTTGTACACCCTAGAAGAATGTTTTTCTGCCATATCAAGAAATCTGGGCACTTATTCCTCCACAGGGTGTATTTGCGCTCTCTTAGAGATAGGATTCAGAAGCTTGGTCATCTGGGAGGAGCTCAGAGTTGAACACCTGCTCCTCCGCATCGAGAGGATCCAGATGAACTTGCTCGGGCATCTAGTGACAATGCCTCCTGGATGCCTCTCTGGTGAGGTGTTCCAGGCATGTCCCTCCAGGAGGTGGCCGCAGAGAAGACCCAGGACACGCTAGAGAGACTATGTCTTCCAGCTGGGCCTGGGAACGCCTTAGGGTTACCCCGGGAAGAGCTCAACGGAATGGCCGGGGAAAGGGAAGTCTGGGTCTCTCTACTTGGGCTGTTGCCCCCGTAACCCACATCTCACCAAGTCAATAAGATGCGACAATGTTGGGTAATTGTCTGGTTTAAGTTCCAAGAGTTGTTAAAACCCTAACCCTATTTTTGGATGTGTGCTCCCAGCACACATCCACCTGATTCAGAATGGGGTAAATATGCAATCGGTCTCACAATACACAAGAATTTATTCATAGGACTTGGCATCTTGCTTGCATGTCGCAGACTCTTTGTAGGGAAACTGAAGCCTACTTACTCAACCTTGTTTTGTATCTTTGCCAACAGTCCTCTATAACGGAAATCATCTGTGAGGGCTAGTAATTTACTGCCTTGATGTAGTTAAGAGTCTTAACTGGAGTTTTCCAGATTTTGATGGCTAAAGCTCCATTTTTGGGGGTTTCTTCAGAGTGTGCTCATAAAACATTGATGGATTTCTCTGGTTCTTCGACTTCATGTAGAAATCACCCAGTAAGAGATATGTGTCAGGGCTGGACAGCTTCTCCATCATCACTCTGTAACAGCACGAGTACAGACCTGTCTCCACTCAATGGAGGTAGATGCTATGTGTGTGTGTAAGATATGATCTATGTGTGTGAACATGTGTGAGATTTTTAAGTCCTTGTGGTCAGTTCAGTTGTTGGGCAGGGAGGGGTGTGATGGAAGCCACAGCTCTGGGAAAGAAACTATTCCTTAGTTTGTTGGTGCGGGATCTAATTGCCCAAAAGTGCCTGCCAGACGTCAGTGGTTCAAACGGGGTGGCTGGGGCGCGTATTTTCGATAATGATGCCGTTTAATTTATTCCTCTGACAGCTTGTATAGATGGTGTCCAGGCTTGGGAGCGACATCCATACAATGCACTGTGCTTGCTTTCAGCAAGCCCTTCTGCTTGGCGGATGTGTGGCTGTCTGTAATGTTTCGGCGCATACGCCAGTTTGGTGTCATCATGCAACAGGGCCAGGTCCACCTTGGCAGTAGCAACACAAACAGCCCTGACACATATCTCATCAGGAGTGGCAACAACTCGTATATGTTGTCCTGAATTACCTCGGCAGCTTCATGGTGTTCTCTGTTGAGCCACAGGGCCTTTGTGAGGGCCCTATGATAATCCATTTTATTTTTTCCAAAATGAATCTCCCCCCTATTAAATTATTTTAAAATTCTATTTATTAACTTTAACTATTTTTTTCTTTTTTATCCTTGCTTTTAACATCCTGTTTGGACAATATGTGGTCATCAGATAGATATAGTATAAGTTGCAATTGCTCACCTGGCACATATGGCGTTGGCATTGGGGTTACTTCTTGGGTGCCTACAATGCCAATAAATATGTATATGTAGTAGTTTTTCCTATCACACCCTGGATCCAGCCCATAGTCACAGATTTTAAAATAGCTTTTCTCAACTTGAGGGAAGTTTTTCTTTTTAAATACAGAATGAAAATATATATATATTAATGATATCTGAGTTGATTCTGTTTCATAATCTCTGGTAAAGAGAAGTTCTGATGCAATGAACACTGTAACCTGAGATCAGAATCGTTTAATAATGTAATTAGGTGACAACACTAACTTTTTGTTGAGACTAACTTGTCTTACGTCTTCAGCTTTTTATATCTGAAAATAATTTGTCCATAATTCCCTAATTTATCATTAATGGTTAATGTTGAGTACCTTTATCTTGGAATTGCCAGATATTACTTCCGATCATATATTAACATTAACACCAAATGCCTTTTTTTGTATTTTAAATCAAGAGGCAGTGTAAGAAGAGACAGGCTGAGCTGGATTACCCACGCTGTAAACACAAACACATAGGTATCAGATGGATGAGAAGAGAAACAGAATACAAGATAGGAGTCGATTCAAAAGATAGAGTTAATCCTCTTATCTTGTTGGCCATGAGATCAAGATTACCATCATGCACGGCACAGCTTTATGTGGGCTTTAACAAGCACACCTTAACAAGTTTAAGAGCCAGTAAGTTAAATTTTTACTGGCCTAGGACACAAGGTGACATAACACATGTGAGTTGACCTGTGGCTCATGGCTGTAGAACAGAGGAGCAGTCAGTGTCAAATTACATTCAGCTCAGGCTGCTAAAAGGCAGCATTTTGAAGCGGTATTATTTTACATGCACAAACCAACGCCATTGTGCTTTAATTTTGATAGCAAACGCCTAAACAAACAACGTTGCGACATTTTTAACCCACTACTTGAGTGATGACCTTAAAGGGACACACACTTGTCCCTTTGGAAAGTAAAAGTTAATGAACTAACAGCCAATCCACATGGAAGAAATGTCCTGTATATGTTTTGAACCTATTAACCATATCTATAGATTGATCGAGGTCTACCCGGGAGCTTGTCTGTTTCACCAGACTCCCCTAACTCCCTACAATGCAATTAAAATCAATGAATCAATACTAGCACTTGACTCCTTCCATGGAGCTGACTTGAAAACTGTTTTGGTTCGCTAAATTTTTGCTGTCGGTCAAGCCTGGTGAAGACAGTTAGTCCTCTCAGAGACTGACTTTTTTTGTAGATTCCCAGTACAATGCAGGAACTGAAACTGCAGTGAAGACAAACTGTTCCTCCAGCAGCAGGTTTCAGTTGGTTTCGGTAGATAATTATGTTGCTAGTAGCAACCACTTACCGTGCTATGGCAGCTGCTGCTTAACGGACATCGTTACATCTGTGACTGCAAATGTTAGCAGATGTCTTTTATATATGCCACAAATTCTCTTGTTGGAGCACTATCTATAGGTAGGCTGCCTTTTTTTTTTTTTTACTACAGCTACTTTGCGATTGTTGATTTGTAGTAGAATTTAGTTTTTCTATGATCAGTCTGCTGCTAAACAAGCTCGCGACTATGCTAGCTGTTTGCTGTTGTGTTCCTAATCGAGAGCCTAAGTGAACCTACAACCAGGTTCTGTTGTAGGCTAGTTCCACTTAAGAAAATTTATATAATACCAGTATCAAAATTGACATTTGTAGCTATGGTAATACTAAAAAGCCAAACAGAGCCTTTCTCAACATGTTGCTTCATATGTTAAGATAAGGATGGGATTTTTAAAAGCTATTTAATCTAAAGCAGTTGTTTATTCAATATCTATGCTTTAAGCTGTCTTTTTACACATTTCTTTTCACACATTTCCCATTATTCCTAGATTGTTGTGCACAAAATTTGTGCCATGACTCGACAGAGGATGCAAAGTTTTTATGAGCAAGTAGGCAAGTTGCTAGTTCAGCTAGCAAATATGATGGACTTAGTCACCATGGCATCATCCTATGGTTTATGGACTCCGTTGAACGTTGAACAAATTTGTATGAATTTGACAATTTTATGACCACAAGTTAATAGTAAACTAATGCAACTTAGTTTCCGAGAAATCCTGTTTTGTCCAAGTAAGATACTAATATACCTTGTTGCTGTTGCTATGGAGAAGAAGTGAGTCAAAACTATGAATGTGAATGGTAGTGAATTTCCTTGTCACTATAACTTTGTTCATGGTACCTTTTTCTGATTCCTGATATTGCAGGACTGTTTTCACAGTTGAACAAATGCTTCAATTCAAAAACCTCAAAGGCAAAACCTTTGGTGGAGGTTTAGCTTGTTTCATTGCTGTGCGAGAGTGAGTGTGTAAATAAGCCTTTGGGTGTACATTAAGAGAAAGATAGAGAGAGAGAGAGAGAGAGAGAGAGAGAGAACAATGGCGGAAAAGGCTCCCGTCACGGAAGGCTTGAAGGGGAGGAAGAGGCTGGCTGGTCAGGTCAGGTCGGCTCTGTTATCATAACAGCAGCTAAAGCAGTGCTAATGTGGGAAACAAAACACATGTGGATTCTAGCAGCTCACCACTCAGTTACAAGATGGAAGAGTTTACATCAGCAAAATCAGCTGGGAAGAAAGACTAATATAGCATGCAAACACAAAAATGGGAAAATGGCCTTATTGCTGCCAGCAGGTTCCATTCATCATCTTAATTGAGCTATTTTTATTGTTACAGTTTTGTTTTGACTAATTTCTCTGTGAACAGTAAGGGTTTAACATCTCAAATATATAGTCCACGACTCTGATCCAATACAATTTTCTGTCAAATTAAGCAAGTCACTCCTCACTGCCGACAAGCTGTATGTTCGGGGTGCGCAAAGAGGAAAGGTCTGGCGTTCATATACCATGCCCCTGCTCTGCAAATGGAAAACAAACAAATTGGCTTGGATCGAGACACAAAACACTACTCCAGCCAATCAACAACAGGTGGCGTTCAATTTTGTGCACAGGCACAGTAAGGGGGGGGCGGCTGGGGGATATGGCACAAGGCGAGATTGTGACCTAAAAACAAAAATGTCATTCCACTCTTGCATCCAAAGAAGACGGCATCTCGTTTTGAAATCAATGAGCAGCCCAGCCAAGAGTGAACACGTGCAGCCAATCAGGCACATCCAGGGAATGTTGTGTGTGATCCCTCCTAAGGGATGGGTGTTTCTATCAAATATCTCTCCAGTATTATGCACTCTTACTGCTATTTATTAGTAACCTTGAAGCTACGCATGAGCTGATACCTCTTACATCTTGTACCTACATGTGTTAGAGCCAACAGGGCTCAACCCAATTGGTAGTTTCTACAAAACTTGACACCAGTGACAAAATTTTTGCTGGCTCAAGAAGCTATTGCAACTGGCATACTTTTTTTAAGCAATCATAAATAAAGTATAATCTTAGTAAGCTAAACTAAAAGCAGAGGATATTTTGTAATAATGTAAATGTATTTATGTATATCCAATCACAACGGTGTGTAGATCTGATGTTTTTCTTCATTTTTTGTTTAGAGTGACACACCAGTGATTTCTTGTTGAACTTCCAGACTGTTAGGTGAAGTGTGATTGAGGATTTAACATAAAATAATCAAAGTTGGAGCAGCAGCGATGGCAGTATCCTGAGTTTTAGTCCCTGGTGTTGATCGGGCTCCAAAAAGTGCTGTATCTTACATTTCCCATTATGCCACCCCCATCTGGCATCAAGTTTCTCCTCCAGTTAACCATTTCTCAGAAGTCAGATGATGTGAGATGCTGTGAAATATTCTAAGACCAATTGACAACAGGCGTTATTAGCTCTTATTGAAATTCTGTATCACAGTGGCAAAAGTTAATCCCCGTAACTAATGCTACTACATGCACACGAGCAATCCTTCACTGCTGCATTAGACCATATCAATAACTTCACCTGTTGCATGATAATGGCCTTGTGGGGGAATAATTCATGATCAAAAGCTAAACTTGTATTGATGTGCAGCAACAACAAGGATCTTTTGAGCCCATAGACCACAGACTGTATAAAGATAGACACGGCGAGGTAGGATGTCACTCGTTTTTTTGGAGCCGGTTTGACGCTCAGAGTTGCATCTTATCTTTCCTGTTTGGAGCCAGGACCATTTGAAAAAGGAAGGAGGGTATTGCATTTCACGCCGGCTTACTGGGAACACCAAGCACTGAACATTTTGGCTAATGTTCACGAATTTGCAATAATAGCACATGTATCGTAATCAAGTAACATAAAACAAGATGAAATATGGTGGCAACCATCCATCCATCACCAAAGCTACAATAACTCCTCAAAACTAGCAATACTTTTCCAAAATGGCCATCGGTAGCAGTGGGAATTCCGCATTGGCTTAAGCCTCAGGTTGTGGTAGCCGCCGCTTGGACAACAAGTGCCAATATGCCCAGAAGCTTTCGAGTAAGATGTCAGCTACAATGTAGCATAGGTCTACAGTTTGGTGACTGAAACAGGAAAGATTCTCCACAGTGGAAGAAATCAAGGAAGAAGGTAGTAAGCCTGGTTTTAAACAATCCAGCGAATTTTTGAATACCTCTTATAGGTGTAAATGCTGCTTAGGTGCAAGTGCTTAGGTGGCTTAAGGCTCATTATAGCCAAGTCAGATGTTATTTATACAGAAACAAATACATTCTATACAACATATGGCACTGTATGAATGGAAGATACTCTAGAAAGAACTACTGAAGGATTACTTTTCCAACACCGATAGAGACAATTCAACTCAAGGTGAGAATGAGATTCACTTCGCCTCACTGTCCGTTCTGTGAGGACATGTGGGATGTAATCTTTAGTAAATGTCTCCTATGTTGATTGTTTTGAGCTGGATGATTGACAAACCTGAAGTGTGCTTTAGGAAGGAAACCTTTTTGTAGCAGACCAAATGTATAATACATTTTATTAGTGAAATGAGACGTTCAATGCAGCAACTGTACTTTTGATGTCTTGTAAACCCATGTGGTTTGGGTATTGTACGTGCATGACATGAAAATAAAAGAAATCAAAAGCGCTCCAAAAATGGGTTGTCAAGTTCAGGCTAGTGCTCTGTGATTTTATCAACTACACAAGAAGTTGGACAAAACAAAGAAAAAAAATGTGGACCCCAGTAAGTTCAAACCAAACTAGAACTCAAAGCATAATTCACAATCAAAAGAAAACAGCAGCCTCTGAGTAAGCAGCCACCTGCTCTTCTCCTAGCATCTGAATGACACTTTGCCTCCTCCTCTTCACTACTCTGGACTGTACCACCTGCTCAGGTGGATACAGGGGTGAATTAACCCAAGAAGAAGGTCTCACAGCATCTATCGAAGCGTATACACTTAGAAACAAGTGGTTACTGCTACAACAATAGCAATGTATCTTTAAATACACAAATTACAGCCTGCAATTCACAAAAATGGCTTTTACCTACTTTCACCAAAATCTCACATTGTCCAGTCCCTCCCTGCTAAGTGGCCTTGATGAGGCAAACCTGCATCCACTCTCTCTGATTAAGCAGCTACAAAAATCGACCAATACAGACGCTTCTACTGTGGCTTACACCACAATGGCTGCATCCTAAATCCTAGTATACACTGCCTGCTAACCAGCAGTTACCTCTCCAACTATTGCTGCTGCAGTAGTAGTAGTAGTAGTAGTAGTTTCTATATAGAAAGTTAGTTGGATATACGGCAGAACTTGCATAATTGGTTAAACTTATAAATAGAGAATATCCCACCTTTTGATATGAACCAAATCCACTAAAGAAATATCTCATATGATCAATATAATCATGATCATTTGAAGAATCAAAGACCTTTAATAACATGTTTTAAAAATGAAAATAAAATCTTTTATTCCTCTGTTACTCTTAGCTGAAAAACATTTTTTAATGCTTAACTCAATGAAACTTTAATGTCTCAAATAGCTCGGTAATGTGTCCTTTAGTATCATTTTCATGTGGTTAAAATTAAGTTATTGACCTCCTGGTGACTTCTGGGATAGCGTAGAGTCATTCGCTTGCACACTGCAAAATATGACCGGATCTAGTAAACCATCCGGATACTGTTTGCATACTAGTTGAAAGCCTACTAAGGTATTCAGACATTCTAGATAGTGGATAGTGGACGTTGGTGGGAAGTAGGCGCTTTCAGATGCAGCCAAGGTCATACAAACATTTAACTCTCAAACTTGGGAAACTGGGGTCCAGTAAAAAAGATGGAAAGATGCTACAATGATAAAATATATATAACGATTATGATTGGGCTGCTGAAACACTGCAGAACAATATAAAAGTCTTAAATTTCTGTTTGTGCCTGAGATTTTGTGTCTGTTTGGGACATTTTCTACATGTCCATCTCTCATTGTTTATATTCTCAACATATCAGAATATATATCAACATATTTCAACTCATGTCCTTTTCCATGGCGCTCATCTGTCTGCTGCACCACAACCACATCATCACTCCGTTAGATGACAACATGGTGAAAAAGCGTATTTGTTGAGTGTTTGTGTGCAGTTGCCTGGGACCACAGTACACTCATTACTCAGGTCGTGCCGATCAGTGTGTAGACACGTGGTTGCAGAAGTAGAAACCTTTCTAATTGATCGACCCTCACATCAGAGAGCAGCTTGTGGAAATAAACGTATTGATTCAGAGACGGGATACCTCCGTCTCACTGTTTGTCTGTTTTTCTTTGACATACTGATCCAGAACTCCTCTCCTCCGCTCACTCCCCCACGACCCTTTTTTTTTCTTCCTTCTTTCTTTTCCCAAATCTCTCTTTCCATTAGCCTCTCTTGTTACCTCGCTGATGCACTTTCCTCTTTAATTCCATCCCCTGCTTTGGCGAGCCTTGAAAAGAAAAAGGAGCCCACAAAAACAAAGTGTGAAGTGCAAACGGAGGCTGAGACTGGAGAACCGGTGCCTATATGCTGACTGGGAAGTGGAACAGATGTTCTGATGCGGTGCTTAGAATTTTAGGGAGGCACACAGAGGATGGATAAGATCAAATATTATAAACCTTTATTAATCCCACAGCGGGGAAATCTGCAGTGTAACAGCAGCAAGAAGCATCAGAAAAATATACTACTATTATTACTACTATAGACTCAACAGCCATTTGAGGAACTACAGTTTTTGGCACTTCTGAATCAGACACTTTTCAGCCTCAGTCTTCCCTTTGTGTTTTAACAGATATTTCTCAAGACTCAGGACACCCAGCTTGAAACCAGGACAGTCCTGGACAAACCGGGTCGTCGGGTCGCCGTCGGTCTGTTTGGTCTACTGGGAGCAGTGTTGATTGTAAAGTCTGACAGCAGCAGGAAGGAAAGAACTGCGGGAGAAGCGGCCTGTCACTGAAGGACCTGCCCGGTGATGTCAGCGGGGTCCTGCATGGAGTGAGACATGTTATTCATCAGACATAATAGCTTAGCCATCATTTTCCTTCCCCCACCACCACCACCACCTCCGCTGGGTCGAGGGGCCATCCAGGCACAGATCTCGTGATCAGATCTTCCCGAGGGGAGGGAGAGATGATGAGCGATACGCCTCCTCGGTGTTGGCATAAAATAGATCCAGTGTTTTACTGTCTAATCTGATATATTGACACATTTTAATAGTGATGTGCCCAGAGTTACACCGCCTATCATTTAGAAATACTGTCAGCCCTCCTCCCTTCCCTGCTTTGTTCTGTCCGCTCACATCATCTGGGAAACTGCTGTGTTCATGTCGAGGCTCCTTGTGGTTGGCCGTGTCTCTCCCAGTATTTCCACCGGTGCCGAGTCAGCACTGCTTACTTGTCCATCTTATCGAGAGATCTGACATCCCTCCCGTGATGATCGACGAGCGGGGGGGCGAGTTTTCTAACTGGCCTCCTCCTCATCAGCTCGCATCGAGTCGCTTCCCCGGGTAGCGCTATCAGCTGATCTGTGGTGTAGACAATGGGGCCATGGTTGCGTGCTAGATCACCAGATATGGTTGTACACAATGCAAAAGAAAAGAAGGACCAACCAGAGTAAACACAACCAGTTTAGTTATTACATGTTAAAATCAATCAATTTTAAGAAACTAAAGGAAAACAGCTCAGAGCTGCTATAACAGGCTGCCACTGCACCAGTTAACCTTGTAAAAGTTTTGTTTTTTTCATACAATTCTCTTTAAATTAATTTAAAACACTATAATAGCTAGAGCATATTTTTTTTGCACTTGAAAGCAAAGGCTTCTCTTCTTCATGTCACCATGTTATCTCCAAGCTGACATTTGTCATTAAAATACGTCAAAGAAGCAGAGAAGCTAGTAAAAAAGTTCATGTCAGTTTTACAGATTTTAGGGAAATGCCGTAAGTAAAGAGAACAAACAAACAAACAAAAAAAAAAACAATGTGGGAGTTCAATGGCTTAAAAGCCTGAGTTCAAGGAATGAGTTATGAAGCTTTTTTTTGACTGTAACTGAAATCAAAGAAAAGAAGAAGCTGGAAGGTTTCAGCCAGCTGCACTTTGTTGAAATGAATGTTGTTTCAAGCTCTTTTCTGAAATGAGAACTAACGTCGTGCTTAAACAGCTTTGTGTAGGGGGGAACCATTATTTTAGGTATTGTCTCAATCTTTTTATGACGGGGGGGTATCGCTTCTCACAATGAACTACGTGCACCGAGGAAATAAAGACTGAGGGCACAAAGGGCTGACTATTGGCAAGAGCCTCAGTTGGCTTGCGCTGCTGTGCATGACCAGGCATGAGAGACCGAGCTCAGAATGAGCCTGAGAGGATTACTGGCTGGGATGAATGTCCAACGTCAGGGTCAAAGGTCAAATCAGATGCAGGACAGGCAGAGGACAACGGAGGACAGCGGTATTAAACGTGTCTGTTTTCGACATTTGCGGCGCATGCGGGTGCGTGTTTGCCTGAAGACTAAAGAGAGACAGATACACTCACTTTGAATACCGTAATTTTTAGACTATAAGGTGCACTGAATATCCTTTAATTTTTCTCAAAAATTGACAGTGCACCTTATCATCCTCATTTATTAATTCTAGTTGTGCTTACTGACTGCAAACTGATTTTATGTGGTACACTTCACTCAAAAATCTGTCAAAATGTTTTAGTACGACTTTGGTAGATGGGGTAATATGTACTGTGCTTCAACATATTACGGTGTCTGTATAAGGACCCTAAAATGACACTTTGATATTGCCCCTATGATGCTGTACGTCTTATAGTCTGAAAAATGCAGTATATCATGCGTTTGTTTGCAAATCATGGATACCTCATTGGTCTTTCGTTACTTGGACGTGTTGCTCTGTGATATTCTCCGGGATAGAATATCACAGTTTCAGGATGGACGGAGAGCCAAACTGGAGATAAAAAACCTGCGTTTGCAATTTGGCCAAGTTCGTGTGGACGTGGTCTGAGTTGCGGATAGAAAGCAACTCAGACCTGTCCCGCAACACGCATAATTTTGGTGGTGATCAGCGCCGCAAGCAGACTGGTGTGCTGTTTAACAGGTGGAGCCTTGAATTCATCTAATCAAATCCGAGACGTTTTGAGGACTCTCTTAGGACGTGCAGACAACCTGGCATGCGCATGACGTCTGCAGCATGCATTGAAGGAGGCAATCATACCCCCCCCTCTCCCCCCCTCGTCTTTTAGTGTCTCGCTAAGCCCGTACATCAGACAAAACTGTTGCTTCCCTTCTGTCCTACAGCCGTGACCATCCTTCCTGTGATGCTCTTCCAGAAGTCTGATGGCTCCACATGACGTTATAATCATGTCGTCCAAATCGAATCCCCCCGTTTTAATGAGCTCTGCGTGACATCGTGAAACACTTAACCGCAGCACTCTACAAGAAAATCCACTTCGCCTATCATCAGCTATCTGGACATCAGATTTGTCTCTCTAATCAACATTCAAGGGCCTAATGGACATTCCTTGGTTTCTGCAAGACTATCAAATGAGAGAAGGGGGGGAGGTTTTAATCTCCCCCAATTACTCTGTATCTCCTGGTAATACAATCAACCCGTGCAGGCACGATGGCAAGCCTTCAGTGACTGCAAATCAAAAACAAATGCCCGAGAATTGTTTATTGTCTGCCATTCTGCACTCTCAGCTATTTAAACGCTGGGGGGGGGGGGAGAGAAAGAGAGAGAGAGAGGGCAAGAGAGGAGGCCGGAGAGTAGGAAAGAGAGATAGATTAGAAAAAAAAATCCCTCAGCGAGGCAGATGAGGGAGCCGATAAAAAGTTTTTTTGGAACGGAATTCCACACCACCATGAAATAGGATTTTCTGCCCCGAATCAAGAAAACGATCGCCATTTCCCCCCCCCCCCCCCCCACCACCACCTCCCTCCCCTTCTTTTCCTTTAATCTAATTTGAAGGTTTTAATGGGAGTAAGGAAACAATTTGGGGTTGCTGGATCTCGCTCATCTCCCGTTGCCTCGGCAGCGCAGATGTAACTGCGATCCTGCGTTTATGAAAAGTGCTCTCCTCGGCTGGCGAGGCAGCGGTTTTGGATGTGAGGCCGTGAGGTGGGCCCCTCCTGGCACTCGGCTGTCAAACCAAACTGTTCGCCCTTTACACCCCATCGACTGACTCACCTCACGCCAGAGCCAGAACCACAGAGGCGATTAGAGGAGTGCAGAGAGAATGTGAACGCGAGGGTGTAGAAAGATGGAAAGGAGATGAAAACGGTAAAATAGACTGGCACCGAGTCAGATTGAAGCTTGAGTTCCGGGCGGCTGCTGCTGCTCTCTCTGGTTTTTTCCAAGTCCTACTTTCCTTTCCTGGAAATCAGATTCTCTCTGTATCGCCCTCTCACTGCTGCAGCTTCACCTCTGGATTCAGTTGAATCCAGTCTGCAAGGCCAGCAAATAAATCAAGCCATCTCCCCTCTTCTCTTTCCCCTCCTCTCTTATTTCCTTCCATCTTTCCCAGCTTAACACCGCTGTCCCTGTAACCCCGACCTGGCTCTACTTCAAACTCAGGAGTGGCAGCATAAACCAAGATTACGGGCAGGCAGATCTGACGGAGCCGGCCGCAACGGAGTAGGAGATGAGGTGAGAAAAGGAGGCGGAGGAAAAAAAGTTGGGAGCGGAGAGGAAAAGAAAACCAGTAGCGATGAGAAAGTAAACAGAGCAAAGTTTGAGAAGAGTTGAAAATAACAGAAGGAAATGGACAGAGTAGGTGAGAGATAGCGGTTGAACAGATCTGCCAATGGTGTGGGTAATTCACTGGTAACCATGGTGATACTGGCAGAGCACCAGGTAATGATAATTACTCCCATCCGTCTTCTTTTTGGCGCTACCGTTAAAACGGCGTTAGAGAACGCCTTGGAGCAAATCACACAGAGTGCCGGTAGATTAATAAATAAATGCCGGATTCAGAGGATAAATCTTCCTCTTTTTCCGTCTTCTTTTACCGAGCAGCGAGGTGGCAACGCTGAAACCCCAGCTCCAGCCCTTTACATCTTCACAGCTGTGTGAAGCTACTATACTTTTATATCAGCGTCTCTTCAAGTAGTGCATGAATCAGCACAAATTAATGCATAATTTATAGCTGCAGAAGGGATTTTTTAAAAATATATATATATACTGTATAACAGGCTTAATCACAATGTGGGCTGCATCCCCACTCACTGAGATTCACCCACAGGAAGTGATGGGATACAAAACAAATCTTTCTCCAAAACAGCACAAAATCAGTGCTCTGTCCACAAATGTTTTTCATTTCTTATCACTTTAGCTTCCTTGGGTGTAAAAAAAAAAAAAAAAAAAAAGTCTGGCACCAACTTGTTGGGTTAGTAGATATACAGCGTAGTGTGCTTTATGTAGTTTGCTGACAGTGCATTACAGGATTTCTTAAATTGGTTAGCGGTGAGTTGCACTTTCATAATCTTGTGGGACTCGCGAGAGAATGATTGATGATCCCTATAGTCAGTCAAACCGGATCCTACACAACCCATGATGCAACTTGATGAGCTGTTGCTCGCTATGTATTCCCAAAATTTTCTTCATGCGGTATCCTCAACGTTAATGAACGTAGAAATAGTCAATTCTCTCAGATGTTACTCTGATTTGGCTGCCGCTGTATTAATCATTCATCAAAGTTGCAGATTTCCTCCATGTGTTGCCCTGTTAGACTATTTATTCTTAATGAAAGCAGTGACTGCGACTGTCAGATTTTCTTCGCTTTTTTTCAGCGGCCATTTGATTTTTTTGGGTTATACTTTACGGATATTTATATACTAGTATGATATTGGAAATCTATCCAAGTTTCCTGTTGTGACATCACAACAGGAGCCATTTCGAAATCACTTGCGATTAGCAAGGTTTCAGCAACACCAGACAGGAGGCCAGGCAGCAACAAAATGAGTAGGTGGTCTTTTATTTGTGTATTAGCAGGAACACCTAAATATAGATACAAGCACATCATTTTTCTTCCATAATAGGGCACCTTTAATGGATAAGATGGAGGCCTCTACTTTCTCTTAACCCTCTCATCTCTTTCCTTTTCCCCTTACTACCTAATAAAAATACAAACAGCAGCAGCTAAAAGCTTCCTCTTGTTGGTGTCCTGTGGCGTCCGCAGTAGAGGTGCTCACCCCCCATCTTCGCACTTACAGGAGACTAGTTCCGAACTCAGTAATGAATGGCGAATGTAGGGAAATTACACATTGCTTATTGGCTCAATAATATACAAAGTAAACCTAAGAATTACTTGTTCCTTTTTTACTTATGTTCGTTACTTGTAATTTCTTCCTACCCACCACTGCTGGCCTCGCATGCATCTGTAGTTCCCTAGACATTTACATACTCTGCTCCAATTAGATAGCTGTTTTCTGTTGTTAACGTTCCTGATAGCTAGTTAAATACATGCTGTAGTGAAACCGCAGACCGCAAACGGTCAGATTTTCCTCCACTTTTGTTTAAAGGGGCCCTATGATTCTTTTGGGATTTAACTGTTATTTATATACTGCTATGATGACAGATATCTGTGCTAATGTGGTCAAATTAATTTATGTAGAAATGAACATATGGTTTTTAACGTTTTTTTTTTTTTCTACCATGCAGACGAGGTGATGCCATCTCATTGTGCAAGTCGCAGACAAGTGGATGTCCTTTTTATAGACTTGGTTGGCCTTAAAGAGACAGGAGCTAGGATATTCTGCTTCAGACGGAAGCTGAACTGAGGGGACTGTAAATGAACCAGGCGAGTGAGGATATTTTTAACTGTAAATTATGTAAAAATATTTATGTAAAATTCCAAAATATAGACCTGGAAATTATGCAGGATTTGAAGTTGATTCATGTTTCAGAACAGAGTAGCAAACGACCTCCATTTACATTTCTTACAGGAATTAAAACTAGCATGATTAGCTCTCGCTGGACATCTATCTTTAAAAGCAAGGAGCCTCTGTGTGTCTGCGGCTTATGTATCTCTCTGACTGTCAGAGCAATCTCAGCTTTCAGATATGGCGTGTTAGTGTATATCCGTCTTTGTGTAATTTTTTTGGATGGATAGTAAAAACATCATTATTGTCATTAAAAGTTAAAATTCCTGGGGCGTGATGTGGTTGGTGTAGGGGTAGAGCATTTACCATATATATTTCTTCACAGTGTAAATCACAGTGTTAGCCGTGTAAACCGTTAGCCGGTTTACCAGCTAACTTTATTCCTCATGCTAACACAGGCTACTGTCGACCTCAGCCGTCTTACTCCAAGACGTGTTCACAGACGCATTAAATCCCAGCACTATCACCTAACAGAACAGAATCTGGGTCTAAACTCATTTATTTAACACATATAAACAGTAAAATTCCCAGGTCGCTCCACTATACAGGAAAAAGTACAAACATAAATGAACATAAAATGTAGCCCTTTTTGTTTTTTTTTTAACAATAACTATATTTGCATGTCTCTCTCTATGTCTCTATGTATATCCCTGTCTTACCCACTGTACAATTTGTCTATTAGGACTATGTAACAGTCCAACACACCCTCATTTGGCCAAACAAAAATCTACGTAAGCTTCCACTTTCCTAAATACATACTTCCTACGGGCCATGCAGTAGTTTGCATAAAGTGAAGTCTTCTTAACTCTCCCTTATATTTTAGCCGGGCGCTCAGCAGGGGGCACCAATGGGCATTCTCTCTCCCAGCTGCTGAGTCTGTATGGGTGAACTGTTTTTGACTATCTCCCTCGTTTTCGCTGACGGCTAGAAATACTACATTACCCATGCGCCTCGGTTGCTTCTGCTGCCTGTGAAGGTTCCATTTTTGTTACGAGCAGCAAACGCTTGCTGCGTTTTTAGCGCTGCATCTGAAATTCAAGCTACATCCCATCAGGTGTCCCACATTATTTGGATATATATCTCCGGCAACACATTAACTCTCATTAGTGCTCCAGTGAACCACCTGGCATTTACAATGACAAATTCCTCCGCGCACAGGCCCACCATGACCTGAAATAAAGAACTCAGTGCCCCACGCATACATCAAAACCCCTGAGCAACCTGCACATATGAAAGGACTTTAACACAGTATATCCTTTTTTTTTTTAAGATGGGGGAAAAAACACATTTCTTAAATGTCACTAATTTGCGAACCAAGGAATTGCTTCAAACTCCTGACGCCATTACCTGAATCTGTAAATGGTATTTTCGAGCCAGCAATCAGGTTATTAGACCGGATGTTCAATTTGTCAAATGGTTAATAGCCTAGATCACATTTGGAATGATCACTCAAGCTTTAAGAGAACAGTGCTGTTGCGTAATGTTAAATATTATGGCCAGAGTGTGCTGTGAGAATTACAATTTGATTAATGTTTCCAAGTAATAAAGGGGAGTGGGACTTCGGAATGAAGGATTTTCTTTCTTTCTTTTTTTTTTTTTTTGTTATGCTTCCTTTTGTGTTTTAAGTCCTACTTCAGACTGTCTGTGGACAAATTAAATTGTCTTCTCACAGAAAAGCTCCAGAATCCACTTCATGCTGATTGATGTCGCTCAAGTATGTGAAGGAGGAAGAGCTCTATTAATGTGTGTGTGTGTGTGTGTGGTGGTGGTGGTGGTGGTGGGGTGGGAGGGTAATTGAGTTAAAGTCTCCCCAGGCCAGAACTGAATTAAGAGCAGATTAGAGGCGAAGTGCTGAGTGTGTGAGAGTGTGTGAGTTAGCATATCCCTCTGCACCTTTGTGTATGTGGATCGGAATTGCTCCCCTGTGTGTGAGCGTTATGGTATTGAAAAATGATATTCAAGCGAATGCTTGATTTTAAAGCTTTCACAGCTGTTCTATTTTCCTTTCTGTTCACAGAAGGAAAAAAAATGGCACTTGTGAACAATAAGTGGATATTCAAGACATGAAAAGATGCAAATATTCCGAGGGGGAAGATATAACAATACATTTTAAATATAATCTGAAATATCTATCTACTGCCCTCGCTATATTTGTACTTGCACAGCTTCACAGTGAGCTAGACACGCTACTAATAAAAGGCCGAAGACAGCAGTTTATGAAACAGTAAAAAACAGCGCTGGACGACAAACTCAAAGATTGTGGCTACAAATCAGAAAAAGAACAAACAATAAACAGTCAGGGAGTTATTTTAAAAGCGAAATAGCTGCGATAAAAGAACTCCGACAGATAAAAAATCTGCGGCGCAGATACAAGACGTCGGCCAATATTTGCAGAGTCATGGATCTGATAAAGTGGTGGATGTAATGATGTCAGTTAAGCAGCTGCTGTAGAGCTGTGGTGGTTGCCGCTAGCAACATAACGATGGTCTGAAACCTGCTGCTGGAGGAACAGACTGGCTTTTAGGCATTTGGGAAGCAGAAACAAGTTGTGAACATAACACAACATTGTTTACGCTGACGTGTTTAGCAAACAGAATTCCCACATCCAACAGTGCAACATTATCATTCGTTTGGAGTCATGTTTTTGTCCACTATTCTCTCTTAGCTCTTCTTTTGCTCCCTACCAACTCTTGAAGGAAATATTTCGCTCTTCAGCTGCTAAATGCATGCAATCTCATCTCCAACGTATTTCTGATCACACCATCTGAATATGATGCACCCCAACCTTGCTAGCTTTTGAAAAATTGTACAAATGTGCACGGCTTCGTTCTGATGCTTATGGTCCCAACTACACAAATCTTTAAAAACATCAGATCGAGTAGATTAGTATAGCGAACCCAATCCAGATCCTTTTTCGGATTCACAACGTCAAAGCACAGTTTGCAGAGGCTCATAAAACGCTTGGTCACACTTGTTCATGTCTGCGCTCTTGATACTTTTGGTATCATTTGCAGCTTTACAGCTGAATTTAAGGTTACTGCATGAAGTGCAAGTAGATCCGCATGTCACATAATCCTGGTAGATCCGCTTGTGTTTTTGATCCACTAGCATGTTGCAGTGCGCATGTTTAAAACATTGTTTTCACACAGGTATTTGAAATTTTGTTTCAATCTCGGATTAATCTGTGATTATATGTCTTATTTTATATGATGAAAGTCTTAATTGTCATCATATTATTTATTTAACTTCATATAAACCTTTCAAAGGTGGAGTCTCTATATTGTTCAGAAACTTTCAAGCAGCTTTTTGCTATGAATCATTTCTCATTATTGTCTAAATTGGCAGAAATCAGCAGAATCGATGTCTGATTCCAATGAATGGCAGAATAATTGTGTTTTTTCATTTGAGCATGGCTAGGTGTGCTGTCATGTCGCTTTAAGCACGGTCTAAATTTCTAGTTGACCAATCAGATTGCTCGGTCAGAAGTAACTTTTGTAGCCTGTAATGGACCATAAAGCAATTTGATCGTGACACACTTATTCAGCCGCAGGCTCGCTAATGACACGCGTCGATTAGCGTGGATGTTGCTGACGTCACTCGATTGGTCACGTCCCTTTTACGTTTTCTGTTAAATGTCTGTCCATCACTGTTTAACTTAGTCGTTGTAAAGACTCTATGCATCCTTGGGTGCGAGTGTGTGTGTTTGAATGAATACCTACTTTGAAGTATGACCCAGCTGTCCCATTCACGTCTTAAGTGCCCCGCCAGGTGCCTCGGATGATAAAAAGAGAGGGGAGGGGGGGCGACTTGCTGCCACACAAAAGCTTTACATTCAAATTAGAAAATCTCCCAGCAACCTCGCCTGCTGCTGCAATCACGGAGGTCAAGTGGAGACTTATGTGTGCAAATAAAGGCTGAGAGTCTTAACGACCGAGGGCAGATATATGATCTAAATTGTTGTTTGTAAAATCAATTCGAATCGCCTTGACAAGGAAAATGTGTCTCCCTGTCCGGTTCAACCCGGTTTATTCTAAACCACACTAATAGTCTAGAGGGGAAAATCACCTATAGCCTACACAAACAGCTCGGCTGGCAAACAGCCTGCGGAATAAAACTGCAAAGCAACCAATTTTATACTGCAGCCACTACCCGCTGCTTAAAGTAATCGAAAGATAACTTTCTGATAGAACACAGCAATAAACCGTCCAGATTGTCGTGCGAGCTTGCCAACACGCTATACATAAAAACCATTGTTGATCAGACGCGTTGGAGTGCACGGATCAATTTAAAAAGTCTTGTGCGCTACATTCCTCATTCCTGGGACAACTTATTAAAATACTTACCACAGCTATAGGGTTTCAGAGTAGAACTGCTTGCAGAAGTAATTTCTAACCACTCTTAATTCCCATTTGAGAGTCGTTTTAATTATATCCTGCTGTGCTCCTCAACACAGACAGAAAAATAAAATTCAAGTTGCAAATGACTAAAAGTGATGATGCTGTAAAAGTTTTATTATTAATCGCATTTCTGGGTAATATTATATTTAAATGTTAAACTTGTAGCAGCTCTTCTCACTAGAATAAATTTTACTTTTATTTTCATTGTGAATTATTTCTGTCTTTTTTTTATTATCAACAACTACTTAATTGTATACTTTTTTTTGTTTATAATTCTGCCTTAAAGCCCGGTCAGATAATCTGTTGTATGAACTCATGTGCCCTCAGCTGTCGTCGCTTTTTTTAGAGGAAGTCAAAACAGAGCTGACGCCGATTCAGAACACAGTTTGGTTGGAAACAAAACATTGTGCCGTAGTTGTCATATTCATTGACCCGGAACGTGAAATTGGGTTCATTTAAACTGCAGAATGTTTTCTTGAGGGTTGACCTGCCGTTGGCGCAAACGCCCTGAGCAGCGAGTCCCCGGTTCAGATCGCCGCGCTGTTTGCCGCATGTCATTCCCTGACTCTCTTTCCCCATATTTCCTGTCTGTCTCCACTTTCCCTAGCAAATAAAGGCATAAAAAGCCCAAAACATCATCATAAAAGGAATGTTTTCTTGCTTTTTGTTTAAAAGCGCTCCAACTGTCAGTCAACCGAACATATAAGCAAAAAAAAAAATAAAACTAAACAGGATTTTAACTCGGTGAACCCTGGAGCAACCGCTTCCACTTGCGACTCCCTATTTTTCTCATGTGCTAAAGACATAAATACGGCCTCCGGGGGTTGGGTTGCATCACCTAAAAAACGCTTTCCTGCTGCGATGAAGTAATTCAGGGACTCACAGTTCCGCATATTTGCAGCCTCCCAGGGTTTGTTTTTTAGTACTTGCTGTCAGTCTCACATATAATGTCATAAGAGGTTGTCTGTCATTGCCCATCAGTTGACAAGCCAGTCAAAAAATATTCCTGAATCGAGTTGAAGCCGAGCTATTTGTCCTCTGCCTTTGACCCGAGCTAGCTGTTTAGAAGCTGTACGAATCTGACACCGCGGCGCTTGGGGACCGACACCATTTCTGAGATCAGCGGCTTGATTAAGGGTGATGCATTAGTGTGCTGGGGGGACCCATGAATATTAAGGGGGGTGCAAACTTCATACAGAAAGGTGCACCTTCTCTGAAACCATTCACAGATGTGAAAAACATTTCAGAAAACCTCCTCTGACTTCCTGTGCTGACGTGCTGTCTGCAATCCAGAAAATATGAATGCTGAGTACAAATAAGGCGTTCAGGCATGGCGGCTTTGCAGTTATGATGTCACTGTCCCACCCCTGTATTTTGGCCGAATCTTTGCCAGATTAGGGGAGTTACAAATCACAAATCTGTCAGTCTCATTCACTTTTGTTCGGTGTCGCCGAGGACCTTCCCCTCTTTGTTTTCTGCTTTGTGACTGACGGTGTACCGCATCTACACCACCTGGCACGAGTGGCTTGACGCGAATCGACGTCGGAGCCTCCCGTGCCGTTGTGCGTGGGAGCGTTTGATTTGCATGCGGCATGTCTGCAGCTGAAAGAGTGTGCTGGGGCGGCTGCCTCTGGGCCTTTGTCCCCTCCAGATGTTTCCCTGAGCCACCCAAAGTGTGCAGCCAGCGAGGAGAAAGAGGCCAAAACCACTATACGCCGTTAAGCCGGGCCGTAAATTTGCTGTGCGCCACGGCCTCTATTTGCACCTTAATGGGGCCAGGCGGTTAGGAGGAGGGAACGGAGGGGATGTTTTCAGCTGCCGAGGCCTACTACTCACATGCACGCACGTGCGACTACAATGCAGCAAAGGCTCTGAGTGAGGGGAAAACTGCATGTCACCTCCCCCACTGACTTGTTGACAAGGCTGTGTGAAAGCAACCGCTTTTAAATGGTAATGAAAAACAATTGTCAGTATGTAATTCCTCAAAGAGATGAGCCAATGATGAGCTAACGGCTGGCAGCAGCAGTGTGAAGAGAACCATTATCTTGATCGCAATGACAGTTGAGTTGGTCAGCTGCTCACCAGTGTACAGTGTCCGGAAAATTTAGTGTAATTGTTGATGAAATGCCATTTAAAGTAGAGAAGCAGAAACAAATGTAGAGTTGGATAAGCTCATTGAATCGTTGCCCAAGGAGACCGGTTCCAGTTTTGAGTCAGTATACATTATTAAAGCTCTGTAGCTGTTTTGCTTGTTTGTTTTAAAAGGGACAGTTAATCCAAGTTGCCTCTTTATTTTCTCTCTTACTTTTCTTGCCATGCAGATATGTTTATCTTTAATCTGCTGAGATTTTAAGAGTCTCGATTCCTTGATATTTGTTCTGTTACACCGGCACAATGGAGGTTAAAGGAATTTAGTTTGGAGCGGAGTTGGGTATTAAGGAAGATTTAATAAAGCCTTAACAAACTTTTAATTCGACAATTAAAAATGTAGAAATGGTGACAAGTTGCAGGGCAACAAAAGCTTTCGGCGTTTCCTCCTGCAGGTTTTTGCGGAGAAGGCTTTAAAACTGAATACAATTGACAAAGGCAGCAGGATGAAATGAGAGAGCTGAAACTGGCACTTTTCAAGAAGATTTTAAGCAAAACCTTGGGTTTCGGGACAAATAAGCTAGATGTTGTCAAGCAACGTCCGAAAGTCAAAAGATAGCACGTAGGCTACATTACACATGGCTGCAATAAACAAAACGAGACATCTACAAGAGAAAAATCAGTCAATAGCGATGATCATGTTTCAGACAAAGACAAAGAAATGCATTTTATGGGAATTACTAAGGAAAATGTCGTAGAAACAGTCGGTCCTGTCAGTGTGGCTTCCAAATCAGTTGGTTTTCACAGCTGTACTATTGAGAATCTGTTACAAACTCATCAGAGGTTCCTGACCTGTTCCATGTTTAGTATATAGCACTGGAGTCAAAGAGCCAGGGAAAGCAGAAGGTGAGCCAACTGACAACTATAACTCTTATTCTTATTATATCCGATATGTTCTGAAATGACCACCAGCACGCTTGTTAGAGACCAGAATAACAAAATTTCAAACCGATGTTCAGTGAGTTAATCAAGTAGATCATTGGAAAGTAAAGTTGATGTTTTCTTTTAATCACACTCTGCAGTGTTTTCATCCACTCCCTTTCCCTGCCGCATATTTTCTCCACCTCTCTGTTTTTGCCTCTCTCTCTCGATCTCTCTCGCACACACACACACACACACATGCGCGTACGTATGTTTACTTTGCACGAGTCGCGTACCCTGAACGCCACATTAACTCCCTTTTGTCACTCATCAGCGAGTAGTGTTAACGCCGTGACCTTTCAGCCCGCAGACTGACGTATCATTACCGATACCCTGCCAGAGCCTGGGACTCCACACACCACGGCTCCCAGCTACAGCCCATTAGAAAGTCCTCTAATGGCCTTCCGCGTAATGACAAAATCACTTCCCGACGGTGTGATACAGCCGGTTAATGGAACTGATTCGCATCAGCTGAGAGCAAATGTCAGAGCCCCGATTTAAGTTTTCTTAGGTTGACATAAGAGCTGGAGAATGCCATGTGAATGTGTCAAAATACATGAGCAAGAGAACGGACGGCGCGCTCGCTTCATCAGACAGCTGAAGTTGGTTTTGCGATGGTAGAAGTGGCCCTGTGTAGTGACAATAAAGCAGTAGATGCAATGCATTTGGATTTTTTTTTTAGCTTGAACACTGGCTGATGCGAGGCATCAACCAGCAAAACCTTACTGACATTCCAAATCTGGGCAAGACAGACAGGCATGACAGACGAAAGAAAATGCAAAAAATATCCCAGAAATACAATAAAACACTGCAGCGTAAAACATGGATCGAAATACAATCGCTGCACCCGGGAGACAACATGGGATTCCTTAAATCGAGGCAGTGAATATCTGAATGCAATAAATGACTAAGATCATTCAAAGCAGTTACTCAATAATACATTATGTCCTAAAATACCCGTAAAAACACCAGCAGCCCATCAAGAAAACAGGCAGATTTTCAACAATGACGTCGATTTCTGACGACAAAACGAGCTTTGCTGTTTTAAATCAAGTTACAGGAGCTACAGGGATACATAAAATCTCTTTGGGAACCATTAGGGAGCAAAGAGCAGCTTTTACACACTTCTGTTCTCTATATGTGCATAAATAAGGTGGCTGTAGCCCAAGATTGATTTTATAGATGGGTATTATGCATTGCTTTAATCTGTGGGAGGTTGATGTGTTGATTTTCTAGAGAATTATCAGGAAAGAAGAGAAAGTTTGTTCATGTTATTGCAGTCTAAATAATAATTATTAAAAAAAATAAACTAGATCCGAGGCTGAAAAGTACCCTCGTCTTCCTGTGCCGGCGTGGACGCATCCCAGTTTCAACGATATCAAAAAATATAATAACAGCGAGTTCAGACAAGTTTTAAAGTGGTAATAATGTGGACATTACATGAAGCCGACTCCTCATCTCGGACCGTTGGCACGGACTCGCCGGCGCGCTTGGTCCACAGGAAATTAAAATCCTAATGTGTTCTCGACTCACAGAAAGAAAAATGCCGTTATCATCTTTGTTTACTTCTCTAAGAGAAACTGATTTTAGGGGATAATTTGAGGGATAAAAAAAGGACAGAAATTATTTGACGGAGGAAATGGAGAGACCATTAGAGCTCCCGTCAGGAAAAGATGACGAGACAGCGGGTCGTTTTTCTTAAACACTTACATCTGGGTCGGACTGAGCGCGAAAACACGAGAGGAAAAAAGGTTTTCTGTTGGGCCCTTGAGGAGCTAAGAGAGAGAAAGCTGCTCTCTCCAGTTCCAGAGCTGGCAAAGCCCGGTTTTATTATGGGTAGCACACACTTAAGAGAATGGGAGTGGATTTATAAGAGGAGCACACACTGCTCGGTGAGGCGGGGGTCTCTGAAACTTCCCACATAGCGCTCCCATTTTGGAGGACACGCAAGGCTGAGCACCTACATGCTAATTAATGTTTGCGATTTTTTGTCGCTAGTGCTGCTAGCTCCATGGTCACTGTAGCGCTCTCATTGTTCGTCTGTTCAAACGTCACCGAGGGAACTGTTACATGTTTAAACGGGAAACCAAAATCTTTTCTTCATTCTTCACACTTTGTCTAGAAAAAAAAAAAGTCCTGTGAGAAAACGCCTTCACCTTCCCTCTTTTTTTTTTATGTCTGACGTGTCGTTTAGCTTGACTTAGCAACTTTGGCCTCGGAAGGGGAATTCAAGTTAGCAGAGTTGGGGGGTGGGTTTCCCCAGAGCAGCCCGCCAACCACACACGTTTTACAATTTTATTTTTTTCTCCTCCTCCTGGACGTAAGGCTGTGATGGCCAAAGCAGACGGACTCGCTTAAGTGCTCCTGAAGTGGAGCCGCCGAGTCGCCCTGAAACGGAAATCAGGCTCCCTCGGCTCGACGATGGCGAAAAAAAGTTGCCGGTTATGTTTTCTAATTCAAGTCGCTCTGCGCTTCGCGGGGGAGTTTCGGTGACTCGCGAGTATCTTTTGCAGAGGCAGCAATATCCCCCTCCTAATTTAAAATCAACAGGCTCGGGGCACTGCAGGCCAGACATGGATTACGTAGTAAAACAAATGTGTTAGCCTCTGTCCTTGGCTATCAAAACAGCCATTAGCATTTCCGCGGCTGGTAATCGCTGGCGTAGAGAAAACAGGGAGGAAGCCCTCACGGCTGGCTTCCCACACATCGCTACAAAGTGGGCTTAAGCGCGCCTGCCACTCATGTTGGGAGACGCGTTTCACACACCAAGAACACACACACACATTCTTTCGCACATACACACACACACACACACACCGGTTTGTGACGCCCAAGTCCATAAACAGACATTTTCTTACAGGCATTCACACACTCTGTGTCACCGGATTCCATGCCCTCAGGCTAATGGCGGTGATGGCGGGTTCCCAGGGGCAGATCGTGTTGGGCAGCTTGAAACCAGTAAGAAAACAATTAAGTCATCAGCATTAGCTCCGCGCAGGAGGAAAGGGAAATTGCCAGTAATAATTTAGAGGGGAAATAGGATTACAGTCGGAACAATAGGACCGTCTAAGATATCGAATTAGTAAGTCTTCTGGTGATTCTACGCGGGGACAAACGTCTCCAGTCTCCGAAGGGTAAGACGGCTGAAAACGCCAATGTGACCCGTGCAGGAACAGGGGAAGAACTTCAGAGGTCGCTCTGAGGTGGTAAAGCCTGGAAATGGCAGCAGTGTCAGTGAAGTGAGTGTGATACGTGTTATTTGTTACATACGCATGAAACACAACAGCGGTGAAATGTTTCCACACTGTTCAAAGTATATTAGAAGAAAAAAAGAGACTGATTAAATACCAATGTATAATTTATATTACTTAGAGAAGAAGAAATTGTAGGATAATAGAGATTAAAATGTCTTAAGAAACATGGGCAGCACAAGTGCAACAACATAAGAAAATGAAATAAAACTATTATTTTTTAAATGATTCATTATTTTTAATTATTATTACCATTACTATTGTGCAAGGATGAGGAGGATTGACCCTGATAATAAAAAAGCAAGGCTGTACATAGTTTCATTATCATATTCAACACTGTTCCACAATATCTTAGAAAAATAGACCAGCATCAATTGAAGCACAACCTACCATTAATAGCTAAAAGTGTATGATTTTGACCTGCAGGCCTCGCATTACCAATTATTTTTCTAATCAAAAAACCTGCTGATTATTTTCTTTAACCTTTTTTTTGTTTTTTTGTTAATGTAATATTTTTGATAATTGTTTTGTGTATGAAATTTCAGCAAATAATGACCGACCCACAGTCCTAAACACCCAAATATTCATCTGAATGACAAAAGCAGTTATTAATAATCAAGGTAATATATGGTATATGTTCTACAGCTCTGGAAGAAAATAAGAGACCTCTGCAAAATTTTCATTTTTCGGATTTTACCACTTATAGGGGCAAAAAGAACATTTTTATTCAAGTCTATAAACTACTGACAATATTTCCCCCAAATTACAAATAAAAATATTATTGTTTAGAGCATTTTTTGCTGACAAATGATCAAAGTAAGAAAAAAGATACAATGTTTTCAGGCTTAAAAAATGGAAAGAAACAAGATCAAATTCATTTTAAAACAACATATTACTAATATTTACACTTAGGAAGTGTTCAGAAATCAATATTTGGTGCAATAACCCCTATTTTAATCCTTATATTTTAATTGTAGAGATGCTTATTTCAGAAAAAAAATGAAGTTCTCTTATTTAGGTCTGTATATTTTACCTTTCTATCAGCAAAGAGAATAAAATAACACTCCCCCTCCTTTGTCTAGCAGCAATCCACATCTTGCATCAGGAAGAAGGAATTAATACACGTGTAAAGTGTTTTTTTTTAATGTGTATTTGGTTAATATGTGTTTTTAAATCTTTTCAAAGAAAGATCAACAGTGAAATATACAACAGCGGTTTGTGGACAGGCACTTAAGTTGAGTACTAAGCTTTTGAAAGAGAGGGCGTCAAAACACACACCAGCACACGCTGTCACTCACTCTACGAGTACACAAGTCCAGGTCGGTCGGCTTTCACCTATCACCCACTCTTTGAACTGCTAATTGTTAATTACTTCAACATTTCTCAAACAGCTGAAAGGCTGGGAGACCATCTGTGATTGATTGTGCCGGGGCGCTGCGTGTCCTTTGATTTATTTTCCTGATAGCAGAGTGAAGGGAAAGGCTGCAGCGGTATCTCCAGATCACCGCTGTGTACTCAAGTGAAGGCGATTTCCATATCAAAATAGTTGTTTAACAACTGCGCCACGGATCAAGTGAGCGGCATCGGGATTTATTTCCTCTGCAGTTCAGGGAATAACTTTATCTAGTATTTCAGGCATGCACGAAGGTTGTTAAGTGTGTGAATGCAGACAGTACGGGCAGTATTTCACTGGCTGCGTTTTGGGAATATGCGTCTAAATTCTCATTTTGAAGGACTAATGCAACGAGCAATTCACCAAGGAACAGCTATTTTGAAAAAGAAAGAACAAAAAAAATTCAAGGTCTTTTTTTTAACCTTTTTTCTAAATTGTGTTAACGTGGTAGAATAATTCTGGTTGTTATAATTTATTTATAAGGAGCCAGTGGTGGACAAAGTATGCAGGTCCTCAATTTAAATACTTAACTAAAAGTACAATATTATACTGTGTGATTTATTAAATAAGTTGTTAAAAAAAAGTACATTATAAGGTGGAACTAGTTTAATTGCTTTATAAGGAAGATGAATCTGGAGGTTGATAATTAAGGTTAAAAAAAAAGAAGAACAAAACATTGTTCTGCCACCTAACTTTTTCCCTAATCTTTGCGTTTTTGTGGGTAAATCACTGAGAGTTTTACCTCATTTATTTTAAACCATGTGAGAATTGATAGGAAAATGTTTCTTTGGTGGAAAACTAACAGCTCATAGACACGCGAGGAGGAAACACGACTACACACTGCAGAGGTTATTTCACGTACAATTTAATTTCAGTGACTGGAGACAAATAGCTTTGAGAGCTCGAATACATCTGGCTTGTAGCTACTGTAGTAAGGAGTGTGCGCGAGTCGTGTGTTTGCGTCAGCTGGATGTAAAGAAACTCTTACTGATATATGTGACCTCTGAGTGTGCCTTGTCAAGTGCTGTGTGTGTGGGTGTGTCTGTGTGTGTGTGTGTGTGTCCAGTGAGATGGTTGAGCCATCTGTCCTCACCACGGTGGAAGTGATGAAGCTGTCAGACCAACTCCATGTGAATCCATCCCCCTCATCATCACCTCTATGTCACTAATTACAACCTGTGTGTGTGTGTGTTTGTCTACATGTGTGTATATGTGTGTGCGTAAGTGAACAAAGTCATTGCTTTATGAGTTTTACAGACACCAGCTATGTGTGTGAGTTATAGAATTGATGTTTCATGATTAAAGGTCCACTTTTCTGTGGAAAAACTGTTGAAAGTGTAGGGATCCCTTCTGCATCGCCGGGCTCTTTAATAACACTTCCTGGATGCATGTAATTGGTCAAATACTTCCACTAGGTTAGGGTACAAAACTGACCACTTGGCATTTTTGGGGGCATGTTTTATTTTGGCTTAATTAAGATAAAACAGTTGAAAATGTCACTGAAAAAATACCCCACAGCTCCTCTCAGACACTTTGTTTCCCATTTACAGAACAGGCAGAGTCTTATGAAAGCCAGACTTTTTGCTGGTGTACAGACACAAAAAAGTGTATTGGATCAGAATCATGGACTCCACCTTCAACTTGTCATTTTCTATTTTTAACAGATAGTTTGTGGTTTTGTTAGGGATAGGGACTGCCCTGTTTAATGTATGAAAACATTGCGGTTTACTAGGATGTTTTCACTTATGTTTTCACTATTCGGGTGTTGGTTACAGGCGTGTCAACGGGGCAGGTTCTGAGTAAGAAACCGCTGGAGGATCAAGAAGTTTCAGCTCAGGGAAGCTACCACAGGTTTACATGTATGTATGGAATCATATGGCAGATGTGTGAACAGTTCAGGTTTAGTGAACCCATAATATTTTTGAGGGAAAGCAACAAAGCAGTTCAAAACAATAATTTCAGATCATTTCATTGATGGAACTCAGACATTCTGTATGTTTCATCATAGACATACTTCACAAGTCGAGAAGCCGCTCAACTTTCGACTGAATATCTGCTTTTAGAGACTCTGTAATATGTGCTTTCTGTGATGATTGCACGCATTCATCTTCTTCTTGCAGCCCCTCTCTCTTTCCGAGTGTGTGTGTGTGCGCGCGTGTGTGTGTGTGTGCTGACAGGTAACTGCGGCACAGATGGTGACATCACAGCAGGTGGCTGCTCTCCAAAGCTGGTAACATGGCGGGGGAGGCGTCGTAGAGGAGGGATCGGTGACAGAGCTGTCACTACGGGAGGCGGATGACAGATATACCCTGACAACGTGCTGGATATGAACACACCCACTTCCTTCCCACCTCATACACACGCGCGCACGCGCTCACGTACAGCACACACCTGAGGAAAGGTGACATTTTCACCTTGCTTAACAGATGCGGTGACACTTTGGAGCAGGTTCATCGCCGTGACTTCAGTAGTTGTAACTTTTGTGATTATTCTGTCGCCCGCTTTGAATTTGCAAGCCGGCGGCTTTGGAGTCTCACCGGGTTGTTGAAGAGAGCCAGCTTAAGTCTCCGGTTCATCTGGTTTAGTATCCCATCCGTGATGATAGCTGTACTCACAAAGGAAAGAAAAGAAAAGTCTCAAGCAGCGACGCTTAGAAGCAAAGTTCCAACATGCTCAAGGAAAGAAGGTCTAAACTTTTGGCTTTCCACTGGAAATATAATCATTTCAATCCTCTGTTGGAGAATTTAATTCACATTTAATGTGTCACTGTAATGATGAAATGGATGTCTTTATTCCGTCTGCGCCGTTCTTGACAGAGAAGCCCAAGACAAAATCTTAGGAAAGTTTTGCAATTTTATATTTTAATTTATCTTGTGGTTTCTGTCCTCCATCACTCATGAAGGGAATTTCTAATGGTCAATATGAAGAGAAGGGAAGATTACAGTCAGGAAAGCATGTTTCATTGTTTATTTGGGCTCCTCGCTGTTGTATGAGGACAGAATTGATGACTTGTGAACTCGTTCTTTAACGTTTGTTTTGTCGGGCCTTCACAAAGACACACCTTTTCTTTCTGTTTGAAAACCTACTTTATACAGTCTCCAACATCCGGGTGGGAAACTGGAAAACTTAGATTTTCACAGTTCATAATTCCATCTGTAATAACTATTTCCTAGGAAAACATAACATTTTTGGAGCACTTTAAACCTGCAGTGCTGTCACCTGACAACCACAGCTTCATCATCATTAGAGTATGGTTGACGGTACTCTAGTACAGACCCAATAACGAACTGCTACAGAAAAAGAATGGTTCTCAGTACCCATCCTGAGTCCTGTCAGGTGATTTCTATGGGTTTTGTTTATCCAGCCTGGATTGGCGGGATGATGGTCCCTGTCACGGTAACGTTACAATGAACCTTCCGAAGAAGTTTGCAGGAAATCAGCCGTCAAAACATGTCACAGTATGACAAACAATACTATAACTAGCTCATGTATAAGAACATTCACATTATGGGTTCTTTAATGTCTTATCAGCAGGTTGATAAAAGTTGTACTCAACTCAAAAAAAGAACAATTAACAACACAGGATACGGCATCAACAATTGCGATCATTTAAAATAAAGTCAGTAGTAGAAAATAGGTCAAATGGAAAAAAATACAGTACAATAAAATCTCTAAGAGGAGAGATATGCACTTGAGTGACCTCGCAATGTTTGAATCATGAGGAGTGCTGTGTGCAGGGCGAAGGCAGCCATACCCTCTTCCATCAAAATCCCAAGGTAATTAAAGAAATATTAAACGGGTGCGGTTATTGATCATGCGTAGCAACCCGCAGCCGACCGGCTAAGCAATCATACGACCATCTTAAGATGTCAGGGGACGTGTTCGCTTCCAACTAGTAAACATGGGAAAAACCTTCCACTCTGTCCCACATTCCGTGAATTGACTGATTTTACTTACTAAACTTGGCCCTGGCGTCCACATAAAACCTCCCGACACCTTCGAGTTCAGAAGGTTCAAGATTTATGAATCTATTCTTCAGTGTCTTTTCGCCAGTGCGCATGAAGCTAAAAGGGAGCGACGAATCCAATGCATTGCACTGCATCCAATGCATGCACAATGCAAATCGTTCTGAAGAGCATTCCAAGATCCTCTGGTGTTTTAAGTAAGCAAAGCAAGTTCATGCGCAGGAGCCTGTGCGGTGATATCTCTACAACCTGTTGGCAATGATAGAGAATATTGTGCATGTTTCACAGTCTTAGTATTGTGGTTTGAACTTTGGAGGACTGCCCTTGGATGATTGATTTGATCTAATTCTATCTTTTGCAATATTCGGGTCAAATCCTTGTGTGAGTTAATTTAATAATAAAGAAAAGATAAATGTCTTGGCGATAAAACAGTGTGAGTCTGTGTCACTGTTTTTTCTTCTGGTGAGTGGGATGGCCTGTACACATCTAGTCTGTGTGTGTGTATCCAGATGTGTGTGTATGGCAATGGGAACTTTGCCTGTGTGTGTGTGTGTGTGTGTGGCTGCGCGCGTCTTGCTGTGTGTGGGCCAGTGGGAACCTGAGTGTGCGATAGTCTCCAAGGTCATTTCTCCTCCTCATGACCTCACTCTTTTCTCAGCCCCCTCCACCACAATATCACTTCCTCCTCAGGCAACAAAGGGACTATTTTAGACTACAATGATCTTCCCCCGACAGGGACAGAGAGAGACACAAAGTCAAACGGGGAGGGGGGAGAAAAAAAAAAAGAGGATACCCTAGCCAGAGTTAAGTCTCTTCAGGTTGACTTTGCAAAGGCATGCACGTGCACGTACAATCGCGCATTGATCAGTACCTTTCCTTTGTAAACATGCGCAGAGGTCAGACAATAAGTTATGGTAAACAAGATGAAGAATAGAGTAGCCTTGGAAACTCTGACTCAAAGTTTCGTGATGTATTGATTTAAATTACACCTTTGGCTGAGTTCACACTGCAGCTGCAACAAGTCTTCCAGTTCTGATTATTCCCCCTCTCATGTGGCAGGTAATCTGATTTAACTCTTAACCACCCGCTGCTCTGCCTGTGGGACACCAGCAAGCTATGCACTGCTAGTACTGTAATACGATACATAAATGTGCATGCACTGTTGGCCACTGACGACCAAAGGCTTAGTTTTGTTGGCAACGTGGTGGCAGCAAAACAAGAAAATGGCTGCCCATGTACCCATTCAGTGGATTTGGGGAAACATTAGCATTCATTTGAAGTTGTGTTTCTGTCCATTGGACAAAAGTCTAATATCCACTTTACTTTTAGCTCTGCCAACAACTCCTGAGGGAAATATCTGCTACTAGTCTGCAGCTAACTGTGCTAATTTGCTGTTTGGTGTTGAGAAGGTAGTGGATAGTGGGTTTTTATAGCTTTTAAATAAAAAAAAATAAATGAGCTAAAATACCCTGCAGAAGTAATGGAAACTGCAGACTCAGTTGCTCACAAGTACCTGTTGTCCGTTGTTGTTACTCCTCAGGTTGTTCTTGTTTTCTGACCTTCATGCTTTCTTCCAGTTTTAGAAAAACTAATTATTTAGTAAAATAAACTTTTTTCAAGGCATGAGTCAAGCATTTGTCAGCTAGCCTTGCTAGCAGTGCCAACATTTCATGCCATTGTACACAGTAAAGGCCGACAACTGCGCTGCCCTCATAATGGAAAAAAAAAACATTGTTGACAGATTATCAGCTTGAGCATGAATGAATGAATGCATCTGAAACTATGAATACATCATATTATCCAGTCAACCAGTTAACAAATTGTTCAAAGTTGTTTTTGCAACCTTTACGAGGCTTTAAAAAAGAAGAATTATACCCTTGTGATCCCTTTTTTAAGATTCATGTTCTCAGTGAATATTGGCTACATTGTTGTATTAAAGCCATGTGTCCTCGAATAGTAAATTTTCATTCAATCTTACATCAAAGTACATCTTACCTCATCTGTGGGACAAATATCTTGCACTCAGAGCGGCTTGGCTGAGCAGTTAAGCATGAGACATGGACCAGCACAATGTCAAGAAAGCCAAAAACCTGATTGGTATTTGGGGAGATACCTCAGTGGAGACATATACCATAAACAGAGTTTCCGCGAAGCGAATGCGTAATGTCTTTTGCTGGACGTGGCTGTCTTGTGGCCGCCGGTCATGCTGCCGCACACGTCTGCTCAAGTGTGTTCCTCAGCTCCACCTGGGCTTTGAACCTGTGACCTGCCGAGGCAAAGGTTACAGCCCACAGGGCTCATTGCCACCCCCACAGATCCGCTCAGCCTCCTGCCAACTCAACCTCCCCCCCACCCATAAACCCCCACTACACCCATTTAAATGCACACAAGACCTCAGCTCTTCATCAGAGGAGGGCTCCGTATTCCTCAGATTTCCCGTGACAGATTTCTCAGTGTGCGGCGGTATTAGTGTTCTTTTGTTACTTTTTTAACTTGCGGAAAACCTTCACACGAGTCACACGCAATGACTCAGAGGGCTGTACGAAGCAGGCACGCACCGTTGCAGACCGCTGGGCATGTGACCGTTGTTACAGTTACATGTTGTGCGTCTGGTTCTTAGGAAAGGGAGGGTCACCCAAAGCTGATAATGGCGTGTTATACAATGATCTAACTCTGGGAATTCAAACAATTTAGCCAGTTACACATTCTGAGATCTCTGTGTTGATCAAACAAGCAGATGTCTCAATGACTACTGGAAAAAAAAAGGCAAAATCACAATAATGGAAACAACAGCAGTTGGGTTGGATAATGGAATTCACCAAGATTCCCTTTAAACTTGAGGTTTTGGCATGTGTCTGTGTGCCTGTGTGTGTGTGTTTTCACCCTGAAGAATATATTGTTTTCTCACAAAGACGCCTTCTCAAATCCTCATCAACACAACCCCACAACTGCCGTAGCTAACCACAATAGGCGCTTATTAAGGAAATTGAAGTTGCATAAATACAGAAATGTTTTTCCAGCTGCAGCAGTTTCTTACAGCTACTCTTAATGATAATCAGAAGCTAACAGTCAAAGTAAATAAAGGAGAAAGTGTTTAATGCTAAAAATTTAAGGCACCATCAGAGAGGCAGCTGATTGGTAACCTGCAGAAGGACAACATACCCAAGCCAGGGGTTATACAACACTACCTAAAGCAACAAGAAGAACAAGGAGTCCTGCGACTCATGGTTTGGCCCCCACAGAGCAGGACTCAACATCATGGAGAAGTCTGGGAAGCAGCTGAGACGCCTAAATCCACATAAGAGCTGTGGCAACAATAGACCTGCCAAGTACCTTGAAAAACCACGTGCAGGTGTACCGAGGAGCGTGCTCAGAGCAAATATTGATTTAATTTGGGTTTCTCGTGTTTACTCAACTCTGTGTGATGTTAATTGACGAATAAAACCCTATTATTGAATTATTTTTGAGTGTGTCCTCATATGACCTGTACTAAAACTTCTGCATATTGTGTGCCACGAGTGCAGAGAAACATTTAATAGGTGAAACATCCAAGGAAAAAAAGTGCACCGAAACTTCACAGCAACATGACAGCAGGTGATGGATTTGCCAGTGCACACGGTAAAAAATATGTCAAAAAATGAAAAATATCAGCAAAGCCTGGTTAGAGGGTGCAGAAATGATCATGAATAGTTGGCATTGTGCTTTTGTTCTCCCTCAAAGTGGTCATAATGCACAGTAGTCATTTTTTAAATCACAGAAAAAACATTCAACCCTTTACAGCAGACTTCAAAGAAGGCAAGTTTTTTCTATTTTTGTGTCATAATTGGACTAAACATGCGCCCAAACTTCCAAAACCAACATATAAAAAGTTCTTCTAACAACTACTCCCATGACATTGTTAACTATATTGCACGTTCCCATGCAGGACAGTCCATGGTGCATTATGGGTTAGTGAACTTTTAACCAGTTCTTTCTGGAGGCCTAGTGGCTTAGCTGCATTTGCCAAATACAGGGCTTTCTTTGAGTTGCATGCGAAAGCACACCAATTTCAAAATTGTTTGACGCGAACTGTCAATTTGAGTCTAAACCCTGAAGTACCTGTGTGACAAAACAAGTTAAGCTTGCCCCAGGCTTTCAGTGGATGAGGGTTTAGGGAGGAAAAAAAAGTGTGAAGGTACATGCATCCTTCCCGTTTGACTGTGTCATGGATCATCGCAAGTGCAATAGAACAAAGAATCTATACAGCAGAATGCAACACATATAATATAAAGACAAAATAACTAACATTACTTAACAGAGTTAATAAAGAATGATAACAATTACTTGGATAAAGAACAAAAGTGGCAGATGGACTAACATCGTGGCTGGAAACAGGTAAGACCATGGATACAATTAGGAAGGCCACAGACAGACTGCCCACGCTGAACAGCATGGCACTTGAAGATGATGATGACACACACAGGTCTGAAAATGGAGACATGATAAAGGAATTTTTAGCTTCACTGTGACCTAAAGTTTTCAAGGATGTCATTATATCAGATGCCCATCACACAAAGTCTAAGTATATATAAATCTGCACAGAACTTGCTTGAGAATCATCACTTTTTAAAAGTTTTTTCAGTATCAAACATAGTCCAGTGATAGTCCATGGCGGGGGACAAGCTATGCCCGCCATGAGATATGCCCTGTTCATGTCAAAACCTCGCTGCTTTCCAATAGGTACGTAATTTGAGTAGAAAGTGGTTTTGACATATTTTGCAGCTACTGTTTTTCTGCCCCCCACAAATGAGCTAACTGCCCACCCACACATGACATTCTGGTCACACCTGTGGTCCGTGGATACATTGCAAAGAGGAGCTGGTAATAGCTAATATGACCTAGCGTTAATGGTGCCAAACATGTGAACTGAGGTAGTCTCAAAGTGTCAGACTTTGAAAACCCCCTGCTTTACCCGCATTAAATTACTAGTTTTGGAAACAAAAGAAGACGGCATATGAATCAAGGTTCTGTCAAGTGAATCTGAAAGTTGGGGGAGGAGGGGGGATCCACTCTTCTTCTTCTTCTTCTTCTCTGCATGGGGTTCAGAGTACAGGAAACGCAGGACTGGGTGTTGCTCCTTGCTGCAGGGATGGACACAGCGTTTGTATTCTTTTTCCCAGAGGCTGCTATATTTATGGCTATTGTTTTGAACAGGGAGCTCCCCTTGTGTCTCTGCGTGTGTGTCCAGTCTTGTGTGTGTGTGTGTGTGTTTGCGCGCGTGTGTCCACTGTCTCTGCCGTGCCAGCTGGCTCAAGTCCAATAATGAAAATAACATGTTGACCAAAGGATGACCGCAGTGGCAGAAGATGACAACTGTGACTTTCTTGGGAGTGAGACTGTGAGATTCCCACCGTAGGTCACTAAATAGACCCATAAACAATAGCAGACAGACAACACAACAATGGCTGGGAAGATGCATGCGCAAGTGCACACGTGTCTGTGTGTATGTCTGCGCTCGGCCCGTATTGCTGTGTCCCCGTTTCACTTGTGATGTCGTCTTCACGTATCCGGACACGCAGGTAGCGTTTTAAAACAATCGTCATTGTCAAGGGAGCGAAACGAGGCTTGAGGTCGTTTGCAGCATGCGAGTTCTCGCTCTGTTGCGCGTCCGTGCGCATGCAGGTACAACGCAACGCAACACGGAGCCCGCAGCTTTCCCTGCAGCAGCCGTGAGATTCGCAGGCTTCGTCGGTTCTGGGGGGGGGGTATACCGAGCCCGCTGTGGGGAGAGCAGAAGCAGGCGAGGTGAGGGGAGAGGAAGCGTAGAGAATGGAGGAGTTACAGGAGCAAGTGAAGAGAAACAATACAGAGGAATAAAAAGCTGAGGAGGAAGAGGAGAGCGTAGGCAGCTCGAAGAGGAGAAAAACAATTGGGGAAAAAATACTGAAGGTGGACAGCTAGAGATAGATGGCTACATAAACAGATGGACAATGAGAGGCAGGGAAGAAGAACAGCCGACCTTTGACCTGCCTTAATGATGCAATGTGAGAGAAATAGAAAACAGATAATGATGTGGGTATGAAGATTTAACAAAGTATAATGACAGGAGGGCTAAATTAAGACAGGCAGCAGCATAAAGGAACAAGGACATGTGGCAACAGGCAACTGGTTAACAGGTGCTCAATTATAATTTATATATATATATATATATATATATATATATATATATGAATATATACACTACTGTTCAAAAGTTTGGGGTCACTTAGAAATTTCCTTATTTTTGTTAGAAAAGCATTGTTTTTTTCAATGAATATAACTTCAAACTAATCAGAAATACACTCTATACATTGCTAATGTGGTAAATGACTATTCTAGCTGCAAAAGTCTGTTTTTTGGTGCAATATCTACATAGGTGTATAGAGGCCCATTTCCAGCAACTATCACTCCAGTGTTTTAATGGTACAATGTGTTCATTGCATCAGAAGGCTGATGGATGATTAGAAAACCCATTGTGCAGTCATGTTAGCACAGCTGAAAACAGTTTAGCTGGTTAGAGAAGCTATAAAACTGACCTTCCTACAAATCTTTCTAACCTTGTAAATGTCTTGTCTGTGTTTTCTATTAATTTTACGACTCGTGGCAGTAAATAAACGTGCTACTTTTCATGGAAAACACAAAATAATGAAATAATGCACACAAACATATATATACACATATATAGGTCCTGTGTGTTGCCCACTTCTTTTTGTCTGGCTCCATCATTCCCATCAAATTCACATCAGCTATGACTCATTTGTCGCCACTTCAGCGACCAGACTGCTGTCTGCAGTAGTCTCCTGTCTCCGCTTTGTCCGCTACACGGTAACCATACATTCTACTGCCGGATATTTTTGCTTGAACAATATAACGTAATGCAGGGAACCGATTTGTGAAGCGTCTGTGTGAGACTTTCACACTCTTTACGCTGCTGCAGAAGCTTCAGATCATGTGAGTCACATGCATCAGGCTCTTTGCCAAAACATTCAAACGGCAACTTTAAATAGCATCGGTGGTGGGAAAATTCAAACAACTTTATTTAATACTTTTTTTCCTGCATCCGAGGCAGAAAAGATACTTTCCTCACATTTTGGGGAAACTCATATACTTTATAGTGGAAAGTGTAACATGTAAAGAAACACAAACTTGTTCCATAGTCTAAACTGAAAACTAGAGGATGCAAAGGATACGACAAACATTCAGTAAAGTAAAACAATGGAATTGAACATTGCTCAGTAATTAGGGCATAACACATTCAACGCGATACATGACAGCATTGTTATGTGTTGACAATCTGACATGCGATGGGAAGAGAGAGAGGACGAGGTGAGCAGTGGGAAAGGAGGCTCCTTGCAAGTCGCTATAATTAGACATCGGCTGTGACTACGGCAACCGACAGGGAGGAAATACCGTCAGACGGCAATAAACATGGACAAGGAGGGACCTGGGAACTGGCCAAACAAGGCCAAAAGCCTCTGTCCTCTGGAATCGCTGCCAAGAGCTGCGCTTGTTGGAAACTAGGAATTAAATGTGACGTGTAAGAACTTTTTTTTTTTGGCATTTTTAACAGATGAACACAAAACATTCGAGAAAATACAGGGTGATTAATGATATGCTAATGATATACTGGATATTTTAGCGCTCGCATTCACAGGCAATGTAGCCACAAACACAAACCTGGACTTTTTTGGTCTGTTGGAGGATGCCGGAGCATCCTGAGAAAACCCGACGGGGCTCAACACTCTGCACTAGAAAGGCCGAAAGTTTCCGACCCAGGACCTTCTCGCTCTGAGGCGGCCGTGCTAGCAGACCACCGCTATGCAGATGTGGAATGTATCATTTGAGAATTAGCTGCTCACGTAATTGCAGGCTCCCAATGGCTGCAGCTGGAGGGTCTGAAATGCAAATGTGCAGTGTCAGTGTGTTCTAGTGGCCAGCAGTAAACATGGCCACCCACTTTGATCAGGAGCACTGTGTGTGTGTGTGTGCGTGCGTGTTTGTGCGTGTGTAAAATGAGTCACTGAGGAGACTCCACACAGATGTGAGCTGCGAGCCCCTCGTTGATAAATGTTATCTCAGCACCCTCCCGTGTTGTGACAGTGGACAGTGTCTGTCTGTGATGTCTGTAAGCAGCTCTCGCAGGGGCGGGACGTACCACCGCAGGAGGAGCGGGGGTGTGCCCGCAGAGAGGTCAAAGCGGGGTCGACGTGATCGGGGAGCAGTTCGTTTGTGTTTATCTGAATTTGCCTGGTTAATTGTTTCTGAAGGAGGTCGCTCTCAGGTCGTGAAAACAAGAGTTTTGTTGGAGGAAACTACAGCTGCAACGGCACCAAATAGGAGCATCATGAGAGGCTGCTGTTTGTGCATGTGCGTGCGTGTGTGTGTGTGGCGGGAATGTGTCATGATGAATGCTCCCTTTATCCTGATCACTCTTCCTCTGCGGACAGCAGATTGATCCCCCCCTTATCGATTGCAGCACCTTCCCCTCTGCTCGTCTTCCATTACCCACAAATCCCACCTTCATCCGTCACCTGTGCTCACTTTCCCTCTCCGTCTCACAACTTCTTCTTCTTCTTCGGCTTCTCTTTTTCTGCACACTTTGTCCCGTTTGTGTATTCATATTTTCGTCTTTTGGCGGGCTTTCCTTTTCCTTTCCTCATTACATAGCTGTGGGAAATAGGGGATCGCGGGGTTGTTGTATCTCGCCGCCAGGTGCCTAGCAACCTATTGGTCCATTTGTGTAGCTGCAATAATTATTATTTTTTTCTGTTCTGTGTGAGCCAGTCCAACAAAAATAGTACCTGCACATAAAGATAGCGAAGTGGGGAAAAGAACCAGCATGAGAGGCAGAATCCATGACAAAATGCCAGCTAAAATTGTCTCCGGCAGCCCGACAGAGCTGCTTACTGTGGACATTATACTCCCCCTCCAGTACTCCCTTTAGACTTTATTGCTTTTTAAATTATGACCAGCTGCACAACCTTTACAGCAGATTTCTTTATTGTGCGTTAAGTTGATGTTTTCAGTAATTGTAAATGTAATGTAATGCCACTGCAGAAAATATCGCCGGACATTTAAGCATCAAAGCTAAAAAAAACTGTAAAATAGGGCGGAGGAAAACAGAATAAAGTTGTACCTTCTAAAATAAGTTTTATTTTTTTATTTTTTTTTTTAGACAGCTCTGTTGCAGCTCAGGATTGATGAGGAGGACGGATGCTTTGCTCCAAACAGTTTCATTGTCCACACCCTGGACTGGGTGTGTAACAGCTGACCTTTTTGGACGTGTAGAAGAACGCAGGACATTCATCAACATTAGATCCTGACCAATCCTGTAGACATGTTTGGCGATTTGCATAATCGTTGAAGTTACACTGCAGTGCCTCATGTGTAATTGCACACGGCGTCAGCAGGTATTTAATAAACTACAAAAAAAAAAATTGGGGGGGTGATTGTAAGTAGTCAGCACCCCCTGCATCCCCAACTGAAGTCATGTTCCCACAGCTATGCCTCCTTTATCTCCTTTCTCACTTTTTCTCTCCATCCCTGTCCGTCCTGGTTTTCTCAGTGCAGCCCACAGTCAGAGAGTTGATGATCTTGCAGGAAAAACTCCATCGCCTACACTAAGGGAATCAATAATGGGACTTCATGCCAATTAATGTGAGTATAGGCAGCTTCGTGACCCACACAGCTTCAAGACCGAGCGGAAGATTCAAGCTTCATCTATTTCGAGTTTAGTTATTTTACCGTCTCATCAGTTTCCTGCGATGAATTAGTTTAATGTGAATTACATGATGAAACAACAGCTGCAGCTTTATACCATGAGGATTTAAAGCACGTCGACTATTTTGCAGCGTTAATCTGTCTCCGCCTGTCCTAAAAGTTGACAATCCATCATTGGTGATAGTCTTCGGAAGTGAGTGATCATTGGCTTTGTGACTGTATAAACGGAATATCTTCCCCACTGATGAGATACCTGAAGTATCAGGGAAGCTGCTTTAAAGTGTATTTTCTGTCACACAACACATTATCTGCATTACAGAGTAGTCTGGGTTCTGAACAATGATTATTATTGGCGCAGCCAAAACATGCTATATCAGACCCATGGGAAAAAGTACTTATAAGGTATGTGCTTAGTATTTCCAGTATGTTCTTGACCCTGTTTGGCTACAACGATTGATCGATTAGATTGATGATTAGGTATTCTGTGATGTAATATGACTCTCAGCTGTTATGCGTGCTTCTCTAAAGAAATTGACAAGAAAATGATCTCAAGCGAAAAGATCTTTTCTCATCCTCCACACTGTTACCACCTGCTGTTACATTTCAGAGACAAATTATCATGCACATTCTACTACGTTGTCCTCCATATGATCATGATCACACAATTTCAATGGAGGCTGAATAGTAATGAAACACATACATAATGAATACAGTTGAAATAGAGCTCCTTTGTGTTCGGTGACAAACCTAATGGTGAAAATACAGTTTGGGACTGATTCCCTGTCACACAAACTATATTATATTGCGCCTGTAGAGGAGCAAAACTGGCAGTAATGTCAAATGTTATCATCACTCTCTGAAGGCTGGTTTGTTGAGGTATAAAACAAACATGCAAAGTGGGCAGTGCCAGCTGGTGGAGGGATTATGCGTTTTCACCAGGGTGCTTGGATCTGCCATAACACCTAACAGGCTAAATCACAGTCACCTCCTGTTGTGACAGAACATGTCAGCTAGTATATTTAGAACACTCCCTTCACAAACGACTGGGAGTAGAGGTGAGAAGGAGTGAAAGTCAGATGAGATACAATACACACTTTCATTCTCCGCAAGTGTTTGCGTGATGGACAGGAACAGATGGCGGTATGGCCGAGGTGATCCCCCGCAGAGATGAGCGTGGAATCTCTAGTGACCAGCCCCTGCCGGTGGTCACCATCACCGCTGGACATAATTAGCTCAGTTCAAAGATACAGGGGAAAAAAAAAAGTCACACTCACGAACACACACACACACGCAATACGTACCTGAATCTCTACCCAGCCGTTAGTGAAATATATCTAAATATATCAAGTGACAAGTTATGGTTCAGTAAGAGGTGGCTGTGAATAAAGCTGTGGAGTGTTATGTCAGGTTCCGTTCCTCCTTGCATATGCATGATCTCATGGCCAGATGGCAGCGTCCAAAAAAAGGCGATTCAGTGCTGTGGGGTGTGATGAGAATGCATGTCTCTAATGATGGATAATGCTAATAGTGTGATGTTGAGAGTGTGCGACATCTCCACTGCATTGCTAATTAGACTTTGCCGCAGTCAAGCATTCCCCCATACCGAACTGTGAGACTGTGACAGTAGGTAAGAACATTCAGGCGTGTCGAATTGTGTAGCACATCATTTAATGTTGCTATTTACTTTACTTTATTTGAGGCCCAACTAGCTACTAATATATCTTTTTATTCCCTAGCAGCAACAAGATTCAACTGGCCTTTATTGGTTATATGGGCCTTTATTGGACACACCGCTACATCATGTTTAATATTTCATAACACGTACACCATATGAGTACCCAAGTAATAAAAACAGTTTCACATCAGACTGCTAGTTTTAATTTTGAGTGGGGAATATGGGAAATGTTCAATAACTGTGTCTCTTAGTAAGCAGTAGCTTTAAGGAACTACAGAAGTCTCCAAAAGTTCTTAAAACAAAATGTCCATAAAAAAAAAAATCAACTTTAACACACGCACACAAAAATCTCTATAAGTCATGTGAAAGTTACATAAAGCCTACAATTTGTTTATATGTGGTTTAAATTAGCTATAGTAGTAGTAACCATACAATGTAATGGATGTAGCTAACGTGACCCAATTTGAAGTCCATTATTATATAGTAATAGCCGTTGCTATCTTTTTTTTTTTCCTTTCTTTTTTTGGAGCCAAAAGTGACCATATTTGGATGAGAGTGTGGAGCTGGGGTGGACAAACAGCTAGCAGCAACAACCTAGCTTAATGGGCACCTGCCATTCAAACTCCGCTTTAACTATGCATTATTTTAAGCCTTAATAAAATTTAAACTTATGAGTTATATACAATTTCACCCCTCATACAATCATGTACATAGAAAATATCTATAGAGACCTAAACTGTTTTTTTGTATCAGGATGTAAACATGTTTATTTCTGCTGTAAAGGTGAGCATTTTATCATGGCTGTCTATGGGGTGTTAGCTACTCGCTTTTGAAACCGGCCTCATGTGGTCATTCATATAACTGGAGTTTCATCACTTATGCGCTGGATTCAATTATCGGCCCCAGAGGTGTTGCGTGGTTTAAAGCGCTAACTGAATTAGCTACTCGCTAATTTTTTCACAGACCATGCAGCGGCATGCTGGGCAGCTGCCTCCTTCCCATTGAAGGTCACATGGCCTGGTCTTTATTCTTTCCTGGTAGCACCTGGAAGCTGGCATGGATCCTTGCCACCTCATCCTCCACATATACTCTAAATCCTTATAATTATGTTATCCTATTTCATGCTGTACCCTGCAATTTCTTCCCCGTTCAAGTGTATTGAATTCCATCCTGTACACACACCATCTATTGCAAGCGTGTATGTCCTGGAAGAGGGATCCCTCCTCTGTTACACTTCCTGAGGTTTCTTCCTTTTTTCCCCCCTTTAAATGGGGGTTTTCTGGGATTATTCCTTGTACAACATGAGGGTGTAAGGTAAGGTCAAACTGTAAAGCCCACTGAGATGATTCTGTGATTTGTGATTTTTTTTTTGGCTACACAAACTAGACTTGACTCATTATTTTTAATCAGGTTGAGCTATAAATTTCACTTTCGGTGACAAGTATTTTTTTTTTCAATTTAGGCTACACTTCAATTTACTTGCTCTGATTAAACAGCTAGCAGTGGGTGTAACCATCACGGGATGTATAAATAATGACAACAGGACATTTTCCTGTTCTTCCCACTCTGCAAACACTGCGTGCATCAGCCAGGAGCTTCTTGCTGTAGTCATTCCTCCTGTTTATACTGGCCATTAGAAGATCCCTTCGTAATACACTTAAAATGTAAGTGATGGAGGATACAATCCACAGTCCTGTGCAAAATATATTTAAAGGTTTACTTGAAGTTAATCAGCCATCCAAATGAATCAAATCTAGTAGATATCTTTCAGAGTTAATCATTTTAGTGCTAAAATCCCTCTTTTTGTCGGTGCCAAGGTTACATAAGTGGCAAATATCCACTGGATATGACTTTTAAATCGATTTTTATACAAAATGACAGGGTTTTGGCCCCAATCACTCACACTAAGAACACATTTGAAGGGGATCTGAACCTGACTGTTTTTAAGGTAATGAAATGTTTTTAAAGTGATAAAATATGGACTTTTCCTTTAAACGATTGAATGCACTATCCATGTAATGTGACTTGCATTTGTGAATTGGATGGATTTGCATTTTGTTTTGGCTTCCTATTCGAGTCTGACATAGTGTTTTGTTTGGGAGGATAATTTTGCCTTAGCCAATCGGCATAACAGGGTGGTTGTAGCTACTAGCAGCTAACTGGTTTGGGGTCAGTCAGTTATTTTCTATACCCGCTTACTACTCATTAGGGTCATGGGGGTCTGCTGGAGTCAATAAGAGCGCATTAGAGGGACACACCCTAGATAGATCACACACACCGTTCACACCTAGGGGCAATTTAGAGTCTCCTATTAACCTCAGCATGTCTTTGGACTGTGGGAGGAAACCGGGGAAAACCCATGCAGACAGTTGAAGAACATGCAAACTCCACACAGAAAGGTCCCAGTCCAAGGACTTGAAGCTGCGACCTTCTTGCTGTGAGGCAACAGCACTACCCGCTGCTCCACCCCTGGTTTGATGTAATATGCTAATTTAAGAGTTATTTGTATAAGTTTGACACTGACTAATATAATTGCCTCATTTATCTGGCAATACATTTCTGGCTCCGGCACAGGAAGATGACATCCTCATTCTCAAAGCTCTGATTTGCTGTTTTGTTTTTCCAAGGAGGAAAACAGCTGTCGATGAGCACAACACTATGACCGAATAGAATAACCGACAAAACTGGAGCAATTCAGTGGGAGTGTAGAACCAGTCTGTTAATGTTGATCCAGTTCAGGGATCATGTGACTGAAGTAGCCAATGGTCAGTGTGTGGAAGACAAATGCTCGCCACATTATCAGAATTTCTACTTTAAGTTGAACTTCTTGCCTTTGTCCGTCATGGAGCAGAGGCTGTCTCTCTACATCCTGTCTCATCTCATCCTATCTATAGCAGGAGATGAAACCGGCCTGGTCGACCCCAGTGTATAACGGCCATTATTATCACTCAGTCATCATCGCTGTCAGAGTGATAATGAAAGAGTGCTTGTTAACTCCTGCTTTAACACCTGGGGAATGTGCTGTTATCTACTGGAGGCTGTGGAGGAGCTGCACAGCGGATGCTCCCCAGAGGCTTAGCAGCCAACCTGGGACGTTAAAACGGCTCGAGGGTCAGCGGAAGGTTGCATGCCGGTAGCCTTCGCAACCTGAATTCCTGTGGGTTGTCTTACAGTGGCTCGAAACAGAAGGAGAACCATTCAGTGGCGAGAAGTGGACAGGTTCAGCTCTGTGTAGAATAACTTCTTGACAACTTGCTGATCGCAAGGCAGGATGCGAGAGGGAAATGAGAGACAGAGACAGCTGCCTGATGCCCGGCATGCTGTTGCCACCTAGTAAGAGGCTATCTCAGGTCACAATGAGACGCACAGTCACACACACATACACACACTCCAGATGGCGAAAGTGTATTTACAGTTGCACCGGCTGGCATTCAATGTGCCTACAGACTTGGCTCGCTAATTAGATAACTTTGAGTTTGTGTTTGCCAAGAGAATACAACAAAAAATGGCTAAATGTGCATTTTTGATCAAGGGCATGTAATAATATTTGACTAAGTCTTAAAGTGACAAATGGCCATATTTGTTGTGGAGACAATTAGCATTTGTTGTGAGCAAAATAATTGTCGGAATGTCAGCGTGAATTAGAGGACTGTGTGTGTGTGTATGTGGAGTATGTCTAGTTCATTTGGAGGTTTGGGGATTTCCTGTGCATATGTGTGTTTGGTGACAGCGCTAAACAGCTCAGTGTCGCCAAGGACATGTCACACTCATTTCATCGGGTGTCATAAGGCCACTGAGCGCGTCCAAACCAGGCGCGCCCATTTAAAGAGCCAAGTGTCACGGCACTCATCCTGCTCAATACAGTTGTCAGTCACAGCAGCCCCATCCAAGAAAGGAAAAAAAAAAGAAAGGGAGGGGGGGCAAATGGAGTGTGAGAGAAATGGGAAAGTGTGATATGAGGTCTTTAGGAAACACTGACTAATCAAATTCCAGTGCCAAGCTCTGAGAATTGGGACCTCGTCCTGAGGGAGAGGGGAAAGGGGGGTCTCAAATATGTCAAGGGAGGCAGGGGATCTCAGAGGAATCAAGGCAAAGGAATGATGAGTGTGGGAGTGTGTGGGAAATGGATCTGGGATATTAGGTCTTAGGCACAAGAATTGATTATTCAGTCATTCCTAATCGCTGGGGTCTGGGGTTGGCTTTTGGAGGAGTTTGAAATATATCAAGGACAGAAGAGACTGAAAACCTAGTCCGCCTTTGATGCAATATTCTCAATAGTTTTAAAAGCGGTTGTAGACAGCTGGCTTGCTTTAACTTATCATAATGGCATAAAAGTTTAATGGCTATAGAATAATCAGCATTTCCATTGGTTCCCTATTAGCCTCGCTTTTACTATTCAAGTCTGTCTGCCACCCGGATCTGGGATTTCTCGGGTTGAATGAAGGCTTGATTTACAGCACAGGATTAGACGAGATTACGTTAGACAACAGACTAAATGAATGAACAAACTCCGAATGATTTTCCCCCTTTCACCCCGATGCCAACCCCAGTGAACGTCTTTCTTTCTTCTCTCTTATTGCCAATTTTTTTCACAGAGCTTGGCTCTGAGGAAAATGGAAATGGCCCAGTGTTGTACCCAGGTGTGCTCCCCTCCTGTTAGAATTCCCATATCACCACCTCCACAGTTGGAAGTAGGACATAGCTTATAGCTAGGCATATATCAAAAAGATGGGACTGTTAGAGAAAGAGCTAGAACTCCTGGATCTTCTTTGAACTCACTGCTGAGTTGGAAAGTAATGATATCCAGGAACAAGTGTTTTCTGTTCTACCGCAGGCTGTATCACTGATTTTAAAACTTCGGCTGTTGAAGTCTTAATTAATGGCCATCATGACTGCGAGGCCCCCCCGCCACCTCTTCTCACAAGTGAATAAATTAGATTATTTTATAGGATCTACTACTCAAAAAAATTCTCATCTGTATGTAAAGTCTGTATAGTCTTAATTTCATGCAGTTGGGCATGAATGAAACGTAATGTAGCAAGACCGCTGATTATTATTAAAACTGTATATATCTTTTTTTTTGCCCCCATCCCTTTGTTATGGACTGATCTGATAGGAGAAGAATATCCTATCCTATTTAAATTGGCTCATTCAGTTTTTCCTGTTCTATCAAACATTTTTTTTTAATTTTCTTTGTGCATAAGAGATGAATGTGAAATAATAAATCTGCTATAGTGTTCTTAAGGAGGGGGAATAACTTCTACAGTGAATCTCTTTTATACAGTTACTGAATCCAACCTTGTAGGAGAGGCACTTCTTTAAAACATGAGCTCTTCTTTCCAGGAGTTATGACATGGGTCCAATTGTTAAAAATCAGACTGGAAAAGACTGGAAATCTACTCAATAGTTGTTATTCACATTTGAGAAAAAAACATCTCTAGACCTGGGGAAGATCTAGATGCAACATTCAGGCAGGATGCACCTGTCCTTCAAGACCTTCATACACTCTGCCAACACAAGAATCCTTTTGCCGTCTTCAACATCAACATGTTTGGCTGACATCTCTGCAGTGAAATATTTTTTTTTCTTCAGTCTTCCTCCGATTAACCGGCTTTACGAGACCAGGATGGGCCACATATATGACAGGGGGAGGTAGAAAAGTCAGTCAAGGGTCAGCTAAGTTTAGTTGCGCCCTGGGGTGGGAGTGAGTGTTCCACCGGAGAGCCGGACAACAGAAGCCACCTCTTGCAGGAGCAGCTCGCTCCATATTGAATGTGAATTTAGGGTGGGGGCCCCATCCACTTCTATTGTCTGGATAAAAGAATAGGTTGTCTTTCATGTCGTGACGTTAGCGGCCCTCTGGGTCTCTTTGGTATCAACCATGCTGATCTCTCTCCTGCTGCCGGGAGGGACTTTTGAGAGTGAAAACACTTTAGCTTGCAACCGATATGATAATTAACATCAAACCGAGCTACATCCGAGCAAAGGCTCGACAAGAAAACTTGAATTGAAACGTTTAAAGGCCACGCCCACGCCGAGGCAGCCACTTATATTGATTTACGCAGTCTGAAGGCAGCTGAAGACTTCCTGTATGTTGCTGAACAACAATAAAAAGTGACAGCTTAATGAGAACAGGAATACAGTCCATGTAGTAGACGCGCCAGGCGTTCCTTTCTTTTTTTTGCCTGAGCACATGTGCAGTTGGCGCTTACATACTGCATCGCATATTTTGGTGGACGCGGAAAGCAAGAATTGGGCTTTAAGAGTGCTTGCTGAATAACAATATTTCTCCAAGCTGACAAAAGTTCCTTTTTTCCCCCAGTTGTCCCTGTCCTCCTGCACCTTGCTCCGTTTTTCTTATGGAACTGACTGCTCAGTATTCTTCGCATTTTTTTCACCTGCTGGGAGACCAGATGAGTGCATTGCAGTTTCTGTGTGGCCACCGCGACAAAACTGCCAAAATGGTCTTCAATTGCTTTCCTGTGATTGTCTTATCGCTTGGCACTAGCATTGTCTTGTTTTTTTTTTTTCACAAACCTCACCCCTCTGTCACCGCAGACAGGTTAAAACAAACACAAAGAACGATGCGAACATTATGTGACCCGAGTTTACCCCCAGGTCCGTTTTATGTGCTCTTTCCTGCTTCTCTTCATTCTGTTCTGTCTCCTTTCACTAAATCAGCGAGTGTTGCTAAGTAATACGATTTAAATGTGCCTTTAGATTTAGTTGAGAGGTAGCAGAAAAAAAAACTAAAACATAAACCTTTTTAACAATTTGTATAATTTCCTCGAGAGGAATCAGTCACGAGAAACTAGTCTGAAATTGTAAATAACATCCAACTTCCAAAGCGTATAAATGAAAGTGCTGCCCTAGCCAGCATTAGTTTACCAACTTAATTTATCACCTTATATTTATGGATCATTTCATTTGCATTCCATATTTTCTTGTGTGTGTGTTGTCATGTATTTCTTGCTGAAAGACAAACAAAGGGAGAATTAGAAATGAATGGATGTGGCTGTAGTAAGAACAACCGATGGGCCCTTTAAAAACCAACAAAAGAAACGATCAATGCTAAACAACAATGACAGACAGATGTGACAGACAGATGTGACAGACAGATGTGACAGGGGACAAGATTTATAAGAGTGCGTTCATCATCTGATATTGGCAAGTGGTTAATGCCATTGTGTGAAATCAGAATGGATAAGGATCATTCTGCATTTGCAGCTGAGGGTCTATGGCATTAATGTGCTATGCACTTTAGTGTATGCAGATGTCCAACTTGTATTTCTATTGGCTGTGTTCATTTTACAGTATATCCCACCATTGAACATCTTGCAAAGCTGCATGTTTTATACTAATTTAAAATCTCTCATTGGTTTCTGTCTACACTAAAATAAGCCAATAAACAGAGCTGTATGAGGAAAAACTGTTTTTTTTAACATAGTGTGTACATGTAGACATTAATAACACAAGCTAGTGGGCTAATTTCACATTTCAGGGTGATTTCAACAGCTCACATGGTGGATGATTTTGTCAGATCATTTGTATTAGTATCATTTACAGCTCTGAGGAAAAAGGTTAAAGGCCACTGATAGGTATCAAAATATCCAGTAGACAAATGGGTTTGGGACCTGGCAGTTCAATTCAGGTCCATATAGAGGTCAGCCCAGTGACGGCGGGGTGTCTTCAACAAGTTGACCCAACTGTGAACAGGCTTTCTCCAGCGGACAAGGCCTCCATACATGAAGGCAGGGCCTCCTACTGTTAGCCGAAGGCCCCGTCGGAGCGCTCGGGGAGGCTACTGTTTCTGCCACTGTCAGTGAGATGGATGAGGGGGGAAACACAGGAAGAGGGAGAGCCTATTGAGGCCTGGTGGCATCTTAGACTGCGTCTGACACGTGAACACAAAAATCTCACATCCTCCTCCCCCTCCATCTTTACTTGCGCCGGCACAATGAACATATGGCGTCCCCAAACACGTTAACACACATGCAAAAGAAATTAGTTTACCACTGACGATGATGACCAAATTAGATTTGTCACACTCTCACATGGGAATGGAGAGGGCTTTGCACACAGGAGGCCGGGGAAAACACTTTTTTTGAACGCGCACAGACCTATATACACACACACGTGTGCGGTACAAAGGTTGGAATTCTGCACAAAAGAGCAAAGGGATGACACCATGCTGTGCCGCAGACAAGCAGAGTGATTGATATGACGGATCAATCACCCTCCCAATTTAATCACGTCATCAGTCACTGAAACAGGCCGGGGGTGATGGGTAAGGTGGAGAGGAGACGGGAGGACGGGGGGGACAGCTAGAGGCTCTTTATTACCGCATTCAACCCCTGATGAGAATCTTTATGGGTTGCTGGAATGAGGTTGCTCTATATTTAAATTGTCAACAAGCACATGCTGGTCGTGCAGAGTCTAGTCCTGTTAACAAGAAGAGATGTGAGAAGAAGAACTGTAGCAGGCACAAGCACGAGTAATTAGTTGCAACTCTCTCGCTGGTGATTTTCGTGTTATTTTATAAATCCACAGTTGAAAAATTAAGACCAACAACCCAGCCGACGGCTAACAGCAGTTTGAACTCTTTAGCATTAATCAGTGAGCACATCGATTACAACATTGACTTTATCAGTGGTTTAAATCACCTGATCGGCGGGGTAATGAGTAATTGTAACTGAAGCTTGAGGTTTCAGTTTGCACGCTACAACAGAACCCAGAAAGATTCATCATATATGGGTCTGTAGCCATGCCAACAGCTCTGTGAGGCCTTACTTGCAGTAGTAGTGCTTTGAGCTAATATGCTCACAATGACAGTGTGAACACACTGATGGTGGAATGTGTTTATGGTCGTTTATGGCTTACTGTAGCTTCGGGTGTTAGCATGTTAGCAAGGGCTGTGATTGGTGCCGCTCAGCCACGACTGGTTAAAAGTGGACGTACATGCCACCTCTGCAAACGGCTTCTCTATCGCCTGCGCTTCAACATTTGCAATAAAAGCATTTGCTCTTCGATATCAATGAGCTCCAAACACACGCGCTCCACCCGGTTGCCAACTTGTGAAGAGAAAGCAGGGATTAGGCAGAGCAAGGCGTTCCCCCTACGCAGAACTTCGAATGCTAAATGCCTGCGTCACATCAACAGAGGTAGCTACTTCCATAGAAGTATAAACTAGGCTTTAGGCTGATTTCAAATTCAAATCTGACTTCTCAATCACCAAATTCAATAGGATTTATCTTTTGGGCACCAACTTTATCACAATCCATCCCATAGTTAATTGATATATTTCAGTCTGAACCAAAGTGTTAGACATCGACATGTTGAGCCATGCAGCTAAAACGCATCTTTGCAGTTTTATCAAACATACACCGAGCATGAAGCTTGAAGAAGTTCATGAAGCTTTCATGTAATGTGCCATGTTTACCTGTAGGAACTATATTGCACTGCAGGTCCTCTACTGGCTGTGAGTCGCACTGACTGAAGAAGTGAAGTGCTGTGAAACACATTGCATCATCTGACTTCTAACACACCACAAAGTTGACAAGAGACAAAGAAAACAAACTTGAAAGCCATTTTCACACCAAAGTGAACATTAAGCCAACACTCACACCCCATTTGTTGTGTGGAAATTTAAACAGATGTGCTTTTATTCATGTTTTTCCTCTTGCAGTGAATGTGGACATAAAGTCATACATCTATTTTTTTATACACTTTGCTATGCATTGTCATTGATTTCTTTTTTTTGGTTGTTTCTGAGTAGCGAGGTCAAGTGGTCAGTCAAAAAGCTCAGTCCCCTGAACGGCACCAAACAACCACCTTGACGCTTGCCTCATCCCAACATTTTACTGCAGTCACGGAGGACTGGCGTGTCCCTGAGGTAAGGAAAGGAAAGCATTGGTTTCTGTTGGCAGTGCGTGAAGCATCCTGTTTAAAGCCTCCACATCCACACAGATATGCATATATCCAAAGGTAATTTCTGTAGAGAGCTGCCTGAACAGTCTGCTTTTTGATTGGCAGATAGGAATTTGCATCACAGGTGTTTAGGACAAGCAGTCTGCGTACACTGCTGAGGCGCAGCGAGTTAAACCCTAACTTTACCCCACAGTTGTTCTGATTTACTCATTTTCTGTTTCTCTTGTCAGACAGCTGAAGAAGCATAAAATACCACGGCTGTTGTATATTACTCGTCAAATGTATTACCTGTGGTACAGCGCCGCGACATCAATCCAGTCGCTTTTTTATCACCTGACAGGTTAACGGCCGTACTTTGTGATCAGCTATATTGACATTTAAAATGAGTGATCACAGACAAACGTGACACAAATGTTCTTCCCCCCCTTCCACTGAAAAATGTGTTTTTTCTTCTTGTTCCTTCTCTGTGATGTCTGGGCTTCACTGTGCAGGATGATGTAGGCGCAGAGTTTGACATTTGAGGGATGTTTGCACTTCATCTGCTGAAGGAGGAAAGTTTCTCTGAGAAGAAGGCAAGGTGGGATTTCAGATTTTTTTTTTTCCGGGATGCATGATGCCGGTGAGGACACGGGGGTCATGTACACAGTATATTTCAGATGAGAAAACTCTGGAACACTGATTGATCTGCAGCCTTTAATGGTGCAAACAGACCAAAGTTTCAAAGTTTCAACACCTTGTCTTCATCAGAGTAGGAAGGACAAAGGCAGAAGGCAAACACATGTCAAGGACATGTGTTATTGTGTTGAAGGTTGAACAAGGGTTCAAACATCATTGTACGATTGATATAAAGCAGGAATTACCAGAGTCAATATCCAAACTGCAAAAACTGAAATCTTAACAAGTGAAAATTTGCAATTTTGGCAATTTGGTTCATTTTCTTGAAAAAAAGAACACATTGACTAAAATCTAGAAAAGAAAACTTGAAATAAGCTAAATTATCTGCCATTGGAATAAGATAATACTACTCAATATTGGACTAATTGTACCAAAAACAAGATATCGTCAACTGTTAAGATTATAGTTTTTGCATTGCAGGAACCACACCTGTACAATAAAACAAGGCAGAAAAATAATCTTAAAGGTACATGGCATCACAACTTCATCGTAACTATACTTCAAATTAAAGGATGCATGAAAGATTGAGCTCTTCATTGAGGTTTCAGCAACAAAATGCGACAGTGTAGTCTAAAATAAATAAATTCACATATGCCGAGTGGTTTAAAGGTTGATTCCAGTTTTATAGGCATATAATTGCATTTAGACTAGGTTTAGGCTGGTAAATAACATATTATCCCATAGTTCTTGCATTTCTGGCACCACGAAGAAGGGTTTCACACTACATTTGGAGCTACATGAGAAGGAAAACATTCACAAGCATATAAATCATTTTTAATGATGTGCCTGCATTAGGGTGCATTGTTGGTCTATGAACTTATGTGGTCGGTATTTATACAGTCCTGGATACAGCCCTGACTCTAGTGGCTGCTTTCAAAAAAAAAAGAAATAACTGCATCTTTAGTGTGGGTGGAGGGCCAAAAACAGCGAGAAAAGGATGTTTGTTAGATTTACTGCGCATTCAAACTGAAAACACTGCATTAAAAAGCCTTATCAGAGGCATATTTTCTTGAATACCTGTGATGTTATATGACTACCAGGACTGTACAATGTATTTCTAAGATAAAATAAGATAAGATATACTTTAGTGTCCCAGAAGTGACATTTAGCTTGGGCTCAAGGTGTTTCTGCAACTGCCTATAAATTAGTGGTCAGTCCAGTAATAAACAGAGCTAAACAGTAGAATGAAGATGTTCGTCTTATAAAGTCATCTAATACGAATGCATGGGTTGATTAGTGAGGCAGGAAAGTGTGATGCTGGATGTGGCGAAAGATGAGGGTCAACTTTTTTGGCAGATGATCTCCTTGCAGGAGACTTGCCGGAATGTTACCACCCTGATCTCATTGAATTGAACAAGAGGAGAAGGGATGAAGTTATTTTTTCGCGCTGTCCTCCTGTCGCCTTGAAGACCCTCTAACTTCTGGGCTGCAGATTACACCTTCCTCATAGTGGCGAGGTGATGCAATAACACATCTGCCTTGAACTCATGCATTCACGTCTAGGAGCCCCGGAGACAGCTGGGGCGTGGGCGCATCAACGCGAGGTGGCAAACCCGTCTATCCGTGCTAACCACCGGGGCTGTCGGCGCTTTGTGAGAATGACAGAGCAGCTTCTTGGCACCGAGAGCTCGTGTTGACGAGAGCTCGCCTGACAAAGACGGGCATGAACCTGACAAAGCTGGAGAGGAACAAACACCTTGTTCGCTCTGATGCACTCGCCGTTGCTCCGAAGATATCAAACTAATAGAGAGGGGGTGGGGTGGGGGCTGAAGCCTGTTCGGTGCTTTCATCTGGCTGTGAATGATTATCCCTCCCTCCAACCTCGGAGTGAATGCGCGATATGTGCCAGTTGAGATGGAGCGGTTCCTGAACGGCGGCCAGAAAGTCCATATCTCAGACGCGGGGCTGCTCCGGCCCCGTGAACAGATAGAAATCGCCGCCGTGTATCGGCGCTGCGCTGATTAAACAGAGCCATCCTGTATTCAGGAGCAGCGGAGCGGCCAGCCGCGCCTTCCCTTGCAAAATGTTTGCGTCATGCTAAGATGACGAGTGTTGAGCGAAGGAACCGTGTACGAATATGAACACGGTCCCCTTCCCCCCCATTTGAGTAATGGTTGGATGTTGAGTAAGACCTTGGCTCCTTCCGATTTCTCCGGGTTCTTAAGCTTTCACACACTGTTGGTCGCAACGCCGCTGTGACCTCAGACTTCAGGAAACATCCATTGTTACAGCAGGGAACAGTGGCAAGCAAGGTGAATTGTGTGTGTGTGTGTGTGTGTTTGGCGGCGGGCGGAGAAGGAGGAGGAGGAGGGGTGAGCCTTCTCGTGATGGATGTGTCTCTCTTCCTGTTTGTAGTTTCTCAGGAGTGCTCTTTTTCCCATGCTGTGAACCTCACACACACACACACACATACACACACACGAGCGCTGCCATGCTCTGCTCTGCGCACACTATGGGAGAAAAATTCGGCGCAAGAAGAAAGAGAGGAGGGAGATGAAAGAGTCACAGGAGTAAATCTCATTCCCCTCGGACCAAAGGATATGCCCAAGACACACTCGAGAGTTCTGGAGAGTCTTTTAAGTCAAATCTTTTACCCCCCCCCCCCCCCCCCCCTCCCCCAAACTCCCCCATTTTGACATAAAACTGCAGCCTCCACAGTCTATGTGTTGCGTTGGCACACAGAGCAGTTCATAATCCTGTCATTCCTTTGCCCTTTGCTCTCCCCAGTTGAGTAAACGCTGACCCCTCCGCGTCCACTCGCAGTTTTTAATTTCACCTGATAATTGCTCCGATACCTAACCTTTTGCCCATCTTTTGATTTGAATGGCAGGAGAGGGAGGGAGGGACCTCCGGCGTGCAGAACAGAAGCAGACCATTTGTCTCGAGATGAAGATAGGGAACGAGAGCTTAACCGGATCAGCTTCCCCGCCGGCCAGTACTTCAAAACCCGACCTTTGACCTCTCCGCTGCGGCCTGTCAGAATCACCTGTCCCCCTCTCCCTCTGTTGGTCCCAGCCCTCTCGAGAAAGATGATCCCTCGCGCTGACCAACGCTTGTCACATGTATACGTGGCGCTGACAGCCGTGTTCCCTCGCAGTCCTTTGTCACGGAGGTCATCTCTGAAGCTCCTTTAACACTTAATTACATCTCTGTAAGAGGAAGGGAAGTCGCACGTGAGACCGCCCCCGAGCTCTTGACGCAAACAAATCGTTCTGAGGAAGACATTAGGCATATGGCGCTCGTAGTGAATGAGCAGCTTTTTTTTTTTTTTAAGGCTTGGTGATTTTGAATCGGGCGAATCAGTGTTTGAGTTACGGTCGTTCTTGAGTAATGGTCAGTTAGAGGACGAGCATCTGGTCAGTGGAGGTCGTCAGGCTCACGCGGCGGCAAATAGTCTGTGACCAGAGAAGAAAGTGGCCGACCCATTCTGACAGCAGAAGAAAAAGATAGTGCTTTTCTATTTAAAACCTGACATCATAATTTTGAACATTTTTTAAGACATTTGCCTTAAAGCTTTATTAGATCCCTGAAAGAGGGGGTGGCCAAGCCCCGCCCCCCTGAGATATGCCCTGTCCATCCTAAAATACACAGGAAAACATGTTTATGTGATGTTTTTTAACTTTAATTTTCATTTCATTCTAAGACCTTTATTAAAAAATACAAATACACACAGGGCTGGTGGGCACCACCTGCCATGTGTTTTTTAGGTTTTTGCTTTTCTTTTGTCATTTATTATTATTATTATTATTAAGATTATTAGTAGACCAGTGGCCTAGTAGTAGTAGAAAGTGGTGGTTTTGACATATTTTGCAGGTACTTTTTTCCCCCCTGCCCCCTAAATGAGCCCACTGCCCACCCACACATGACATTCTGGTCACACCTCTGCCTGAGAGCAATCTATAAAGAGCCCAACAAACCAAATAAGGAAAGTTACTATACTTAGATTTGCAGTTTTGCGTTTTTCTGTACCTGACATTTTTGGGGCCATTATTTCACATTCTCAAACAGAACGGTAGCTTTTCCGGGCCCGAGGAAAGCGTGGTCATCATCTTGGGGAAATGAGAGTGTTTAACTTCTTCTCTGACTGTAGCCAAGCAGATATATTTTAAGGCAAACCTGGAGCTTCGTAGAACATGTTGGTCGACTTTTTGTAGTCTTCTCGTGAGGTCGGACCTACAACATGTCCGTATCACTTTCAGCATGACAAACGTCTGCACAGGAGGCCGTCAGAGTAACATAAGAGCTGCAGCAACACAAAAGGTCAAAGAGGAATGCTTGTCTTGCTTCTGACATAACCGTTTAAAAAAAAAAAAGTCTAATAAATTATGAGAAACTGTGAATGAGCCGTTGAATAACTGGGAAAATGATTTACATACCGCATGTGAGCAAATTAAACTGGAACCCAACCTCATTCCATGCTTCTGCACGTCAGAAGGCAGGCGGCGGAATTCATCCTTTGATCTGAAGTTAAATTAGTTTTAGTTTTAGGGGCGAGCACGAGTCTCTAATTCAGGCTCCAGTAGTACAAGTAGTTTGATAATGAGCGAACAAAACTCGGTCTTCATCCTCCTTATCGGAACATTGCAACTGTCTGTGTGACAAAAAGTCCTCGCTTTATCAAGCAGATGAAGACAGAAATGTTACATGAAAATGCGGTTGCTTGTCTGGGAAGGGCTAAAATGATCACCCTCGAAATGCACAACATTGAAGAACAAATGTCTGTTAAAATCTAGGAAATGCTGTTTTTACTTAGATTAAAATCTATCCACACCATCCGCTCAATCCTCCATCTCCTGCTGGGTGAAAATTACCTTCCAAACTATGTCACCACTCCACTCACAGTTGGTAAAGTGTCCATTTTTTGTCCTTTATCTTCTGCCCATCCCACCTTCTCCTAATATGAATATTTATCATCTGATATTGATGTCATAATTACCATATTTTTTTCTATACTGTCATATTCCTTGACCTAATCTGTTTCCATTGTACTTTGTGGAATTTTGCTTTTATTGATACACCGACTTCTCCACTTCAATGAAGCATAAAAACCTTTTTTTGGCCATATTTAGATATAATATAGGTTTCCCCCCCTGATTTTTAATGTTTCCAGTTATGTTTTTTATGCATGAATTAAAAATGCAATTAAAACCTGGTGGGTGGAACAGTATAGAATATGTTAATAAGCAATAGATAATTACTTTAATTTCAATTAAAAAATAAATAATTTGGAACACTTAAATTAGAGCCAATGGAAACAAAGGGGACTGGTTCCATCCGGTGATTTATGTGGTTGGTCTCCGATATGTAAAATATAAGTCAGGCTGCTCTGAGTGTGTACTGCTGACTAAAAGTCACTCTAGGAAAGTAATAAGAAGCTCTCATGATTGAGTATTGATTGGTACATTTCCTGCTATCACAGTTCAGCACTGCAGACTCTCCACTCCACTGACCTCCTAAACTACCTCCTCCCCTCCCCTCCTCTCATCCGCGTCCTCAACCGCTTGGCTCTCCTAAAAATCTCCACCTCCACCATCCTCCCCCTTTTGTCTCCCTCTCCTCCTCACCTCTCCCCTGCCCAGCCTGAGGTGAAAGAACGGTTCTCATTCAGGCCGGTGTAGAGGGGAGGGGGGGGGGGAGCTTGCTTTCAGGTCCCCCCCCTCCTCAATGCCTCTTTATGCCGGGACCCCTGGGCCATCAACATGACAATGTGACAATGTGGCGGGGCTTTTTAAAAGAGATCCTGTGTTTGTTAAGTGTTTTTTTCCCCTGAAGAGCCACCACGGGGCAGGGTCAGGGGACCTGAAAAGTGGCCGTGAAAGAAGAGGGCCAACTTTGATCACACAATGTGAAAGGGATGGACTTTTTTGATTAACTTGAGCCGGGAGAGCATGGTTCTGCTCCTTCAGGTTTCAGGGTGCAGTGTTGGTAAATCTGAGTTCTTGAGGAGAACTCATGCAGAAAGCAGCGATTTTTAAGGAATTTTTACATCTACAAGTTTGACATTCTCCAATAAGCATCATACAATAGAGTGAGCTTACAAACGCTTTTAAAGGAATTTGGTATTTGGAGGAATAATAATACTAATATATTCCAGACTCAGCAATGCCCTTTGAGTCTTTATGCACAGTTTGAAATGTTGAGTTGCGAGATTACTGAAGCTGAGTCCAATCCATGAACGCCGATGAGATGCTAAAGCTTCTCTTAAACATAGACGTAAACCTTTGGAACGCCTGTTTCTACGGTTACAGCACCCGATCCATGCAATCAGGAGGAGATTTAAATCCATTATTGTTAATAATAAATTTTAAATACCCGAATGACACCATGTAGTTTGGTTAAACCAGCTGTTTAGCCCTCTACCACCTGCTGTTCCACCAGTGGGATGCTAGTTCTCTGAGCAACTTTCACTAGCCCCTTAATTTCGCTTTATTATTCTACGTAACAGGTACAGACACTGAATGGGGGGCAGAGCTTCTCAGCAGGCAAGTTAGAAGCAGAAATTTGTAACAAACATTATTTGTCGGTAAAAGAAAAAAACACATGAACATCTCTGGGTGACCTCAGTACACTTGAAGCCCAAAGGCATAATGTTTGAGCTGATTTGAGCCATTTAGCACAAACCCGTACCCTTATTGTTGGGTCATATGGAGGACGGATTAATTCCCACCACAAAAGAACCGCTCCAAGACCACTTCCTCTACAGGGTCCCCGTGCAGCTGTTTGGGTCTGAGTGGCGCTGATCGGACCAAACAAATTGCGCGAAGGAAGAAAAATGATTGGAAAACCATAAATACAAGCTTTCTAACAGTTTTTCCCCAAACACTTAAACTCATTTCCAGAAACTGTGGCCCAATTTCTCAAAACACAAAACTGAAGAGCTAACTTCTTTGTCAAAGCTCTATATTTCTCTTTCAAAACGACCCATTGCACTCATGTTCTCTCTTGTCAAAACCGATTCTTTACCAAGGCTGTCATGTGAATTTCTCTTCCAGAGAATCAGATAAACACATGGTGTGAACAATTCCAACCAAACAGTGTTTATGGATGTGTTGGCTTCATGAGGCCATGTTACAGGTTCAAATATCATATATTGTATATGTTATTAATAATTGTTGTTAATGAAATGTCAGATTTCAAGCGGTTATTCCAAATAAATAAACTTCTACAATGATAAAATGGCAAAAAGGGCCCCTTCTGTGTTTTTTTTCCAATTGCTAAAACCCAAATTTTGAAAATCACAATATCACAATACTTAATGCAATTCACACACAAAGAAAAACACACAGAACTGCAAAATACCTCATATATCCTGCAAAATGAAGCACTGCAACCAAAACTACATATAGAATTATCTGAATCAAACTTTTGCACCAAATGGCACACGTCATTCATTTTTCCAGATTTGTATCTAACCATATACAGACTGTTGGGCATAATGAAAAGCACTCTCATCTTTATTACACTTCGTCATAATGCTAAAATTGCACAACATTCTTCAGATTATTCACATGCGCAAAAATATTTGCAGATACACGCACACATGCTGTTGAATTTGCATTTACTTTACGATGCAACATCTGCACAGCACATATATTTACATTGGAGTGAAGAAAGATATGCTCATCAAAACCAGTAAACTGAAAAAAGAAAACCCAAGACCCTCCACTTTTCCTCTCTCTGCCACATCCTCCATTTTTGTTGTAAAAAAAAAGAGAAGTGCTCACCTGTGGGGTTTTGTACAGTGCTTACTTCCTGATTGAATTGGTACCAATTAACCATTGAGATGTTTGGCCAGGTGTCTCATATACTGGCCAATTAACTGTGGTTTCATATTGAACGGCGGTATTTGAAATGGCAAACATGTGACCATGTGCCGGATTGTTGTGTCTTATGCACCGTGTTCTGTGCATTTAAAAATTGCCATTTTGAATTGCAAAATGTGTGTAAAGCAGAAAATGGGTTTATGGTTTTGGAGACTAGAGAAGAGGTTTTGCTCTCTGTGTGTCAGTTTAAATAACTGTGCATGTCATTTTAGTGTGTTAGCAACATGAAAAACTGTAAGAAAGGCATTCCGTGTTTTGTTACACTGACACCCAGTGAAACAATTTGAGTTATTGTCTGATAGTAACTTTATTAGCTCAGATCTAAATTCACACTGATCACCCTGTTATTATGTGACCAAGTGAAGTGAATCGTCATTTAAGCTAAAACTTCACAGTGGCACATCTAAGTCTTGACTGGCATGTCGTTGGGATACATCCAAATTGTTTCTCCTGAGATTACCTCGACATGGCATCCTTTCAAATGCGGATTAGAGAAATTCGAAACCCGGTCTTTGGTCTCTTTGAAACCCTCACTAGCAACACCAGCTTCCCCGTTCATGTTATTGCGTTTCCTTTCGAACATTCACCCCAAACCACCCTGGAGCAAAGCAGACAAACTGCAAATTCTTTCATTTAGGCTGCACATCCACTTTTTCCTCAAGTTCGGCTTTTTTTTTTTTTTTTTTTCTCCACTGGAGCCGCGCTCAATCTCTTTTCCTCTCCACCTCCATGAAACATTTTCTATTATTCATCAAAAGGGGCTTTAAACACAGCTCCCTTCCTGTTAGAGGAGCGAAAAAAAAACAATCTCTGGCTCTTTAATGCCGATTCCTTTCACCTCCAGGAACAGAATTCGTGGATCATTAAAATAAAACACAACCACAAGTTACAGACATAAGCAGAGAAATAAGAAAAAAAAAAAAAAGAGAGAGGGGGCAGGCAGGGGACATGGTTCTTAAGTGGATGAACCAAGACTTGCCCTCACTTTCTGGCAATAAAAACATGTAATTTCCCTCTTTGCTTTTAATTCTGGGGAAATTTGTATTTCGGCGGTGGCGTGCTCATACTCAAAGCTGATAATGCCTTGTTCTACAGAAGAGTACAAGCGCACGGATGAATGCTCAACACAAAGGCCCTTTTCATCTGTGTGGGTATGCAATGACTCATCTGACAACTGTTATGAGTTCACAACAAAAGTATTCTTGATCTACAATAGAGGCTGCACACAGTGCAAACTGGATGGGAATAAATGATCTCTTTCTACTAAAATTAGACTGAAATACTGAAAGCTGCAGGTAATTTAAAAAAAGGAAAAAAAACAAACAAACAAATCCCACTGAAGTTGGAGCACTTTCATTTTTAGCTTGAGTGGTGTGACCTTTTTATTTTTTTTTTAAGCTGATTCACTCAGCTTCTGAGTTATATGTTTTTAAATATAGTAATGGCAGTTTATTTTTGAGCGCAGCGCTCCAGGGAGAGTTATCACAATGGCCTAATTTTTCCAGATTGGGATGGCAATCTTTTATGAGCAGGATTGTGTCATTGTCAAGTTGTGTGTGAGCGTGTTATGCGTGTGTGTGTTATTTTTCTCCCTTGTTCTGTCTGTTGGTTATCTGATGTTATTGTCGCTATATTTACAAGTTGCAGATAAAAGCATCATTTTAGCCCCAGACAAAGCTTAAAAACGGACAAAGGCAAAGTTAAAAACGGGTCAAAAAGGAAGAAAAATTGAAATCAGTATAAAGTTCTGGTTTATTTGCTTTCAAACATGGCAGCAGAGGAACATGAGCAATTAACCACTACACATTACACTTACCCAACACCTTAGATGACATAAAAGAAAAGATGTAGCTTTTAATAATAATTTTAGTGTTTTTCATTTGAACCAATTAGTAAGAAAGTATCTTTCATGTATTTCTGGCAATATTCCAAACCTCAGACCTTGCACTGACCAGTTACTGAGCAGTTATTGATTGGTATTGGATTGGTTATTGATTATTATTATCAGGACGGACCTCTATATTATTAACCAGGTGGATTTTTTCTGTTTCTGTTTATAGATTATTTAAACATTTATTGAAACAAAACCATATATATATATATATATATATATATATATATATATATATATATATATATATATATATATATATATATATATATATATATATATATATATATATATATATATATATATATATATATATATATATATATATATATATCTTTTGGAAAAGGTCCAAAAGGTGAAAAAAGATTGCACATATAGGACCCATGTGCCACCTTAGATAATTTAATCAGTAATATAAAACAAGTCATAAAATCAACAGGCTTTCTGCATTTCGGATTTCAACTGACCGAACCCGAAGACCATCGAAAAATACCGAGTCTAGCGGTGCATGCTGGGAAATGAGAAACTCGACAAACCGCCATCTTTCTTTACAGCGAGTTAGTAGGGCAAAACAACAACCACTTTCGAATGATTATTTCTGCAAAATAAAACCGTTGAAGCAATTACACTGGGTCAGTTATAGCCAACAAGCAGTTTAAAGAGGAGCTGGTGCAGCGGGATTTCAGATATTGGCCATATATACGTCATAAGACAGCAGTTTGGGGTAACGTTAAAGCGGTGAACATGGGCCGCTCCCGGAGCCGCAGCTCGTCCCGGTCCAAACACTCCAAAAGCAGCAAGCACAGCAAGAAACGAAGCCGGTCGCGGTCCAAAGACAGGGAGAGGTCCAAGAAGCGCTCCAAGTCCCGAGAATCGAAGAGGAACCGGCGCAGAGAGTCTCGCTCACGCTCCCGGTCCACCACCGCCTCGTCCCGCAGAGAAAGAGCCGCCTCGCCGCCGGAGCGCATCGACATCTTCGGCCGGACGCTGAGCAAGAGAAATGCGCTGGACGAGAAGCAGAGAAAGGAGGAGGAGGAGAGGAAACAAGAGATGGAGAGACAAAGGAAGATGTGAGTGCTTCTTTACTTCGGGAGACTCTGTAGCGGCGAGGTTATGTGACGTTAGCCGTTTGTGCTAAGCTAACATGCTAGCTAGCTGCGTTCACTTGTACAAATCACGTTAGCTCGGCGCTGCAGGCCCCGACTGCACCGGGACATTATCACCCGGCTGCAGCAGTGGTGTAATGTAACGAATTAATAATACATCGTTACATTACTTAAGTATTTCCTGGAGTATCTTTACTTAACTTGAGTTCTTCTACTTCTACCAACTTTCATTTTCGCTCCATTACATTTCCCCTTAGCATTGCTGCAAAGTCAAATGGAATTTTGTGGAAACAGTGCAAACGAGAATGGCTTGTGACAGCAAACATAGTTAGGAAGTAAATTCTGGTTCAATATTCAGTGGTGGTTTGGAAGCCCCCAGGGATTCACTGACAATAAACTTCATCATTCTTGAAATTCTGCATGTTTTGTCATTTAAATACCTAAATATATTTAATATCAGAAAATTACTTATGACATAGAAGTACAATAAACATTGTATACTTTTACTCGAGTAATATTCACGTGACTTTAATTTCTACCAAAGTCATTTTCTGCTGCAATATCTGTACTTTCACTCATGTGGTTTTTAGGTTCCTCATAAAAAATGTGCCACAGTCAGGAACCACTGACTTTTTTGTCAGAAGCCCATGTTTGAACTTCATTAAGATGCTGTTTAGATCGGAAGATAACTGATTACATGAATGATTGATAAATTCAGGGGCTTTTTTTAGTCTTTTGAACATAAAGACCCCTTTCCACACATTTATTGGAATATAAAATACTCTGCTTCTATTTTAATCCAATACATTCATGTGCCGCCCCATTTTCCTGTTGTACTTTAAAAGGTCTCACACTTAAAAGTAAAGTTCATTCTCAGTTTATGTGCACTGGATGCTTCAAGTTTCCACATCACGCGTGTATAAATTGATTTTTGGACTAGGATTGGCTCTTTGGCTATTTGTGATGCTATAAATCATTCTCATAGGCCTGTTCCTTCAAATTGTATTTTCAATGAGCTCAGAGGAACTTTCCATTTGCTGTAGATGAATGTGAAAACAGCCTTCCAGTGTCAAACCCTGCACATGCGTCATTCTGCACAGTGAAGCTCAAAACATCCAACTGAAGGAACAAGAAGAGAAACACATGTTTGAGTGGAGGGGAACTCTAAAGAATTTGTAATGTGACTGGGGACAATCCTCTCTGATACTGCTGATTAGTCTGTAAACCAATCTCTCTGTGGTCAAAAATAATGCATTACACTTTTAATAGTTTTGCAATTTTCAATGTAATTTTGAGCTACTCTGCCAATTGTGTTAGTTACAGACAAAAATCATGCCAAAAATGGTCAATTTTAAGGTTTTCCATAAGGTATTTAGTAGTTATGAGCATGAGTACTTTATTTGCATGTTAGTATTCTTTCAACGTATAGTGAATCACACTAAGCTTTGTAAAAAGAACATTTCATATATATAACATTTCGACATATTCAACTATACCAAATGCTTACACACTTTTTTTATTTTCTTTTGTTGAAATACATGTCATTGCTTCCTTGTTCTTTTTTTGCTGCTATTATAAAAGTTTGTGTGTTAGCCAAAAGCAAACAAGCCCCTGAGATTCTGAGCCACAGTCACACACCTGGCCTCCTGAGTGGCTCTTTTTTTTTTTTTTTCCTTCTCTTGCTTCATAGCCACAGGGCCACTTAACCAGGTACGCAGCAAGATACGCACCAAGACGCAGACACTGTTTGATAAGGAACGACTTGGGCCTGGGCTGGATATGATCTCTGGTTTCCCAGCGGCTGACGGAATGAAATCAAATCCAGGGAGCGTGTGTTGTGTGTTTGCAGCGGTGCCAGAAGTGATGTGACAACACGCCCCTCAACTGTTTCAACGGCTTCCTATTTAGAGTTTTAATAGAAAAGTCATATTGAAGAGTATTTTCAACAGTAAACGGGATGATGGGTGACCACCCTCCGCATTACCTCTTAAGTACCACAGAACGGGACAAGCTAATTTTAATTAACCCGCATTGGGCTCTGCAGTAAGCAGCTGTAAGGACATGGGCACGACGGGGGTGTTTTTCTATAAACGTCATAATCCAAGGTTTTGGAGGTCGGAGCTTCTCCCAAAATCCATTGCACGGTTGAACCCTGCAGCTCTTCAACTAATTATTCACTGTGACCTCACAAAGCTCACAAATTCGTCCAATTAGTATAGCAAGGTTTCACACAAATGTCTGAAGTGATGACATTTTATATACAAAAGGTTGACATCACTGTGCCGCCATAATGTTGTTTTCTGGCCATTAGTCACAATCATAAAGTCCTTTTCTTGAAACATAAGTCTGAACAGACATGGATGTAAACTGCAACTTGACTGGTCGGCGGCGGCAAACGACCACAAGGCCCAGATGGCACCGTGGAAGGAGATGAGTGAGCAGCGAGGCTCTTTGCTTTTGGATAAACGTAAAAGCAAAAATAGTCAGGGAAACAAAACTTCATGGAAAGCTGAGTTGCAAATGATCTACAACTACTGACAGTTTAATATAGTGAAGGCTTAAAAAATGTCACTTTCTCTCCAGTTTCTTGCGTGACTCACATATTGAACCAATCAGCGTGTCTTAAAGACAAATCTGCTCTGCCCAACCACAAGGTCTTACATTCAACGGGGAGTGACCGCAATGACCCGCGATATTATGGCCCTGTGGTTCGCCCCGCTGTGAAGACGCTGGGGAAATGTGTACAAAGAGAGCGAAGTCCAAAAATGTTAAGAGCAGTCACACCACATGTAATTTAAAAGGCTGGCAGAGATGGCGATTACGGTGACACGATGAAGAAACAATACCGTTTTGTTCCGTGGCATGAGAGCAAATCGTCTTTACGATGCACCTGTCACCGCACCTGATTTCCTATAACTTGTCGGTTTTATACTCCCTTCCCTTCTGAAATTTCCTTTCACCCCCGCCCTTTAGCCGCCAGCTGGAGATCGAGGAGAAGCTGATCGAGGAGGAGACGGCGCGGCGAGTGGAGGAGCTGGTGGCCAAGCGCGTGGAGGAGGAGCTGGAGAAGCGCAAGGACGAGATCGAGCGGGAGGTGCTGCGGCGCGTCGAGGAGGCGAAGCGCATCATGGAGCGGCAGCTGCTGGAGGAGCTGGAGAGGCAGCGGCAGGCCGAGTTGGCGGCGCAGAAGGCCAGAGAGGTAACGCTCGGTCGTTTGGAACGCAGCCCCTCCCTTCCCTCCATATCCCCCCCTCAACCCTTTTACCCCCGGCCCCGTCCCATTCTCCCTCCCAGTCTCCCACTCTAACCGGTGCCTTTCGACGGGACAAGTGGGGACAGCGGAGCTCCCCGTTCACCTTTCCGAACGTAACCCAGCCATGGTACAAGTTTCACCGCAGCGAGTGTAGATGCAGCACCTGGAAGTGGGCGACCTGTAGGGAAATAACGCGTTTAAGTCGAACAAAGTATAACCGTAAATTTGTCTGCGCACAATGTAGAGCTCGAGGATCTTTGCCAATTTGAGAGTCTCTTGACTAATAAAGTGCTCCCTGTAGTTTAGTATCCAAGTTGTAGCTGTAAAAATAGTCTCTGCATCACTCCTACTCATTTGTTACTATTGCAAGTCCGCGTTATTCACCGGGGGACACGTGAGAACAAGGCTGCAAATTATACAACTGCAACAAAGCACGTCTCCAGCTCCCAAATATCCATATTTTATTTCCTCACATCCGACTCCAGGTATTTCGCAGAGATGCTAGAACTATGGGAATCTGTGTTTCTAACATGAGACGCCTTGCTGGAACTGAAGTGAAAATTCATGCTTTAAGGGTAACCGTCGCCCGTTCCATAATTTAAGTGATTTAAACAACAGCTCGTTTCGGCGTCTCGAGGGAAATTCCTAACTTGCTGGTGAGAGTTTTACCATGGCTCGGTTGAAACAATTGACTGACTTCATTCTTTTTTTTTTTTTTTTTTTTTTTGCCCCCCCGGTTCTGTTTGATTTTTTTTTTTCTACTTTCAAATATGTAATTATCTCAGTTTATGTCTGTAATAAAGCGCCCTCCTCTCAACATGACACTTCTGTTTCACACTCACCGTCTGTCCGTCAGTGACTATTTTTTCAACCAAATACCTAAAAAAAAATAAAAAATTTGACAACACAGCTTTACATAGCCATAGTTCTTTTACTTGTCAGGGTCAGCCGCCTTTTAGATTAATAAGAGGCCAAATCCCGTAACAGCGTTTATGATAGGGTTCTTAAAAGAACTTTTTTCTTTTTTTTTTTAGAGTTACGGTAGACGGCTTTCTGACAAACACCCTTTGCTCCCCCCTGTCCCCAGGCGTCATTATGAAAAGGGGGTTTGTTTATACTACAGTAATAATGTATTGTGAATGAGTGGAGCAGCTAAAGCCTAGTGACCCTCACTTGTACAGGGAGCAGCCAGTGGCTCGGTACTAATAGGGTGAGAAATGTAGTCCGAGCGCACCTCCTTTGCCTACTTGGATTTATTCAACCCCCCCTTTTCCTCTCTCTCCTGCCTTATGCTCTGTCGCTACCACTCTGCTCTTTTCTAAATCTCCCACTCTCAGCCCTAACACGCCGTTTACCGACGGGACCGGTAGAATTAACGAGGCTCCTCTCCAACCACGGGGGCCGCGGCCACCTTTTTTTTTTTCTTTTTTAAGTATTTAGCCGGATAAGAGAACGCGACACCCCTCCGGCGTCTTTCCGAAACGCGAGTAGAGGTCTCCTGTCTCTGTCACTCTCACACAACCTCTGATGTGTCGAAATGTTTTATACGTTTTGTTTAATTCACAGACAAGTTTGTCCTGTACAGGTTTTTTCTTTACCTTCCCTTTAACAACCCTTGTTTTGAGCATCTTTTTATTAGACGGCATCCGCTCTGGGATACATAATGACGGACCTCTACATTTCCTGTTTCCTGTATGACAAGGTTAACTATCTCTGGTCTAACCTTTTATCTGTTATTTAAATATATTTTTTAATACAGTTGAAGGAAAAAAGACAAAATGTACTGTGTTTTATTCTCATGACCTGCTTCTCCTATAGGGCTGCTGCTACGTTTTTTTTGATATTGTTATCTGTGAATACATTTGTGTTGTTTTTTTTTTTTTTTTTTTTTTTTTTTTTGGAAACACAACTCATCCACCTTCCTAACTAGCCCTTGACCCGAGCTGGCCCTGCAGCCTCTCAGCTCAGCCGTGAACTTGTGTCCTGTACTGTAAGTGTACTGTGGTCCAGTCCTCCTCGAACACACGCAGACTTTGTACAGTACCCTCCTCCGCTCTGCTATCGTCTCAGTCGGGGGACTGAGCCCACTGTAAAGAGAGAGAGAGAGAGAAAAAAAGAGGAAAACAAAAAAGGCGAAACAAAAAAGAACGCGAGCTGTGGCTGCAGGCGCAGGCTAAGCAGTACAGAGATCAGTTATAAAGAGGAAAGCCGCGGGCTCAGTACGGCAGAGTCCCCCCATACCTACCTACCTACCCACCCACCCACCCCAGGAGCGCTTCCTCTGTCTCTGCAGGGGCCACACAGTCCGGACGAGACAGTAAATATTCAACCGTTTAATGCCGAATGCTTTCACCAGTTGTGTAGGTACACAGGCAAGGAAAATGCGTAGGTATACGTGCATTGGTGAGCCAAAACTATTCCCTCCTTTATTTGTATCCTTTTTTTCTCTTGCTGATAATGATGTTAAAGAAACCAGCCATTGTATTTTCTCCTAGATTGTAATGTCTTGTCATTTATATCTGTCTTCTATTTATGAGTGTGATGAGTGGGTTTCTCCCCCCCCCATTTTTTTTTTTTTGAACCCTAAATTTTAACGCTTTTACAAAAAAAAAAAACACAGCGAGCGCCCTAGGCGTGGCTTCGCTTTTGATTTCTCTAAAAGGGTTTTAACAGCAGTAGAGGGAGGGGAAAAAAATAGAGGGTTAATTTGTTTTCCCCCCAGAGTTCCCTTATGCTTTTGTTGCCCACACTATGTATTTTTAAAACAATTCAGGCTGACTGCAAAGAATGCCACAGTGTGGTCATGTGCAAGAGGCTAAACAAACTTCTCTGTGGCGTAATGAGTGAGTTTTTTTTTGTGTGTGTGCGTGCGTGCGTGCGCGTGGGTGCGTTGGTGGCGAGAGAGCGCGTGTGTGTGTGACAATTAGAGGCCAAAGCGTGTGTATGTATGTACATGAAGTGCTTTGCGGCTGTAGCCTGTTCGTGCGCTAACATGGCACCGTGTCACCCGTCTAGGAGGAAGAAAAATCTAAGCGGGAGGAGCTGGAAAAAATCCTGGAGGAGAATAACCGCAAGATCGCCGACGCTCAGGCCAAGCTGGTACGCCCTGCTCTGTGAACGGAGCAGCTCTCTGCCTCGTTCTGGAGACATCTCTGCCATTTCTGTCAAATTCACAACCCCTTAGTATTTCTCTTTTCTTTTTTTTTTTGTCCTGATCACATTCAAAATGACTTAAGACAATTCTTCTCTCCCCACACTTCGTGTTTTATATATATATATGCACACACACAGTACAGGCCAAAAGTTTGGACACCTTCTCATTCAGCCTTTTTTTCATGACTATTTACATTGTAGATTCTAACTGAAGACATCAAAACTATGAATGAATACAATGGAGTTATGTACTTAACTGAAAACATGTTTTATATTCAAGTTTGATTGATAAAGCAAGAAATTCCACTAATCGACCCTGATAAGGTGACTAAGGATGACTGTTCATCTACAGAATGCCAAGAGGAGAAACTAGAATATAAAAAAATGATAAATTGAAAAATTAAAAATGTATTTAACTATATCCTGATCACATCAGATATTTGTGTCACTCATAACCCTCCAAACGCGGTCAGGAGAAAAAAAAAAACACGTCCAGCCTATGTGCATTTAATGTCACTTATTTTGTCTTTAAGTTTCAAATTTCTCTCCTCTGCTGGTTTGAAACCTCAATTCACACACACCACAACATGACTGAATAACTTATTATTGCTTTGGTAAGGACCCACTTCTATTAAGTGGCTTTTGAATTGATGGTTATCGGTTGTGGTTACCAATCCGCCAGGTTTGTGCTGTATTTGATTCCGTTTGTTTGTTTGATTCAGCCATGCGTTGGACAAGCTACACACATATGCAGACATTGTAATGTAGATCTAAAGCAGGGAGCAGTTTGTGGGCGTTGGGCTTAACGGACATTGTCTTCTGTCCTTGTCTGACCTTATTGTTTCTGCTGTGCGTGTGTGTGTGTGTGTACTCCTGACAGGCCGAGGAGCAGTTGCGTATCGTGGAGGAGCAGAGAAAGATTCACGAGGAGCGCATGAAGCTGGAGCAGGACCGTCAGAGGCAGCAGAAGGAGGAGCAGAAAATGATCCTCGGCAAGGGCAAGTCCAGGCCCAAGCTCTCCTTCTCCCTCAAGGCCACCGAATAAGAGACAGAGACCTGTAGCCCCCCCCTCACCCCCTCGGTCCACACGTCACGCCCTGCCTTCATTCCCAACCATCGACCCCCACTGCTCCTCCTCTTCCTCCTCTTCCTCCTCCTCAGTGGAACGCTCGCTTCGTTTTGGAAGTGCTTGAAGGAAGGCAGAGAGGAAAAGGGGGCTCAACCCGGTTGTGAGAGAACTCGCTCGTCCATGTGAAAGCCCACGTTGTCCCGTCTGGCCTCGAAGAGGAGGAAGCTCTTTTGACCCTCGAAGGACCTGACTGCTCCCTCCATCCTTCCACTACCCCCCAGCGCACAGATGACTCTTATTTGTGCTTTTTTTTTGTTTTTTGTTTTTCTCCCAGTTTTATTTTCATTTTTAGGGAACTTGAACTTTTGATGTAGAATGCTATTACATGTCCCTTGCCACCCCCCTTCCCCTCTAAGTCTTAACTCTGGTGTAACAGAAAGCCACTGTGCGCCTCCGCTCTTCTTACATGTCTACACAGCCAGCAACTGCGATAGAACGCCGCCAGCCCCATGATTTAGAAGAATAAGTGTGACTTTGTCTAGTTCAGCTTACTGTACAAACCTCATGCGCAGGTTGGGAGTTGGCCTATTGTTTTCCTGTGTTCACCCCCCCCCCTTCCTTTTTTTTTTTTTTAAATAAGATTTCTAAAGCGGCTGACGCAGTGGTGACAAATCACAGCGCAGCCTTTAAAAGCACAGTTAACTTCCCGTCCAGCTGACAGGTTTGTGTCTTCCACCTTCCTCACTTCCTCTGCTTCTCTTCACATCCAGCATCTTTTTTTTTTTTTTTATCCCCCCCCCCCTCCCGCTTCAAGCTCCCTCTGCCCTCGGTTTCTTTATAACCGCAGAATTCTCGTTCCGAGAGGAAACCTAAAGCTTCACGTTAGATTTGAAGCCGCTACACGCGCAGGTGAACTCGAGCCCGACTCCCAAACTGCCCATGACCGAACCACAAACCCCACCACAGGATATGTGTCTCGTCCGCGATAAGAGGGGGCTTGTGGGTAATGGAAGAGAGAGCGAGAGCGAGAGGGACATTTCCTGTATGATGTAATGTTATTAGCCTTGCTGTGATGTGCTGACTCCCACTCCCCTCCGGGTTTAGGATTGTGTTATAAATTGATCCACGCTTAGAACAGTCACAGTAATGGTAAATACTTGAGCTTTTTTTTTTTTTGTTGTTTGTTTGGGTGGAAAACAGTGAATTGTACAAAAAAAAAAGACAAAAAGTGCACCCAACCATACAGTCTATGTTCTGTATCTGAGTTTGTAGTAAGTTAACTTGGCGAGCCGCCTCACTTGGTAAGTCTTGATTCGTAAAGGATGGACAAGTTCAGGTAAGATAAGGTTTGAGGTCAGCGACTGTGTGCGTGATTGAATGAATGAGCGCGTGTGTGTGTGTGTGTGTGTGAATGAGAGAGAGACTGAGACTGACAGGCTGACCTCAGGTGGGTATAATGACTTTTTTTTTTTTTTTTTGTTACGATGTGGGATTTTTAATTTGCCATGTAATTTCCCCAAATTGTCAAGGGACTGAACAGTTAAATAAACGCATCAATGCCTCCACTGATGTCTGCGTGTGATGTTCATCCTTGGCTTCATCAAGATGGGTTGAAATCTGTGTTTTGGCATCACCTCGAATCAGATTGAAGTCACCTCAAACAGCTGTTTGAAATTAAGTCATTTTGACCCGGTCAGTGACAAATTTCACTGGCATTACGGGCAGTTTTTTTTTTTTTTTTTTGGCCACACCACAGATCCGTTTTCCTCCCCGGAGACGTGCGGGAGCGATGCATCAACGTCAACTTAACCAAATCCCTGTAATAACAGGAGCCTAATTACCTGGCAGCTCCGGTGTTCGAGTCTCCTGCAGCCGCCGGTTCGATTCCAGACCAGTGCAAAAAAATCAGCAAGGCGCGGCCTCGCTCTTCTTCTCTCCTGGAGGAATGAAAAAAAAAAAGTCTCGGGACAGATTACTTCATGGATGTCGAGCTATTTGGAAACACTTTTTGATTTAACGCGCAAAAAAAAACACGACTCAACCGGAACGAGTCTTGATTGCGGCTGACAGATGGGGGGTGCAGGTTTTAATGTTTGATTATGTGCTGAAATATTAAAGACTTGACGCGCGCCGATGAGCGCGCAGATTGCTGATAATTATTATTCCTTATGAGACTTGCAGTCGAGAACGTCGACAAGCGTTGACCCCGAGCTGTCGAGTTGTGTGTGTGTGTATGTGTGTGTGTGTGAGGATTCAGGTGCAGGCTTCACAACCACGGTGCGTAAAAAGTTGTTGAAATCCCAGCGGGCCGCACCGGTTGCGCACCAGCGGGGTGACCGGAGCTCCGGCCGCGGCCCTGGCCGCCGTTGAGCCTCCAGCTCCGGCCACAGCAACCAAGATCAGCCCGGTAATTCTAATCAAACATGGACTTTTAACGGATGCGGATGAAGCCGGTTTCGATTTTGTCCCCCACCTCACACAAACTCCATGTGAAATAAAAAGAAACTCAAGTCTTTTTTGGGGGGGATCTGTATTTGTAGTCTAATAACGTCAAAATGACTATTTGTCTTTGCTTTTTAAAATAAATCTAATTAACAAAGTGTTTCTGTCGTCAGGATAATTTCCATTTGCTTTGTCTTTTCACCTCGTAGGAACAATAATAGAATGAACTCCTTCCTGTTTGTCAAGCTCAAAGATTCGCAGTTAAGTGTGTGTGTGTGTGTGTATGTGTGTGTGTGTGTGTGTGTGTGTGTTTTCCATTCCTTTGTGAGCCGGGCTGATCTTCAGGAAAGACGCTTCGCAGCAATTATTGCACAGACGGGTTGAAGGAGGACTTTTCTTTTTTTAACCACGCAGGAAGGAAAAGTTTTTTTTTTTTTAAATAAAGACCCTGTGTGAAATACATTATTTAAGGCCGCACATAAATTACGCAACATTAAAATAAAATTTTAAAAAAATGACGCCGAGTTTAGGATAGTTTTGTTATTGCCACATCACAAATGACTAGAAAAAAACATTCAACGATAAGAAATAATAGGCAAACAACAAAAAAGTGAGTATATAAAACCCCAAACACCACATAAATTACCATTAATAGAGTTCACAAAACTTTTTACGCATTCTATAGGAATATTTAAAAGGGTTTTCTCCGTCTGGAGCCAAAAAAAAAAGAACACTTAAACGTTTAAAGAAGTTTCACCTTTGCGCAAACACAGTCGCTCTTGTTCTAATCTAATCTAATACATTCCCTGGCCTTTTTTTTCCTTTAACCCTCCTTTCAATTAAATTAATGAAACGTCCACCGGCTCAGCTGCAATAAACATCCAGTCTGTGGCGAGTGAAGCCTGAGCCTCATCTCCGTGTTTATTTCAGATCAGGGAAAGAAGAAGGAGAAGAGGAGGAGGAGGAGGAGGAGGAGGGAGAGACAAAAAAATAAAGTGGAATCGGACTCAATTATCTGGGCCGGTGTTACTGCGCAATCAGCTTGATTATCGGCGCAAAAAGCAAACAGGCGCAATCCACAGCGGCCACAGCCTTTAAAACAACGAGCTGATCGAATTAAGTCGTTAAAAAAAAAGTGTCACAACTTCACACGTTTCGAAACCCGGAGCTGTGATCTACCAGAGGTGCGCGAGCGTTAGGTGCGAGCTCGTCAAATTAGAGGCCATTGGCTACAAATTCAGTGTGAAAGTATGCCATTCCAATTAGGCTTTGAAGGAACTTAAATAAAATCAGATAATAATTAAATAACAACGTTTAAACAGCTCCGAGAGTGATTATAACGCAGGGGACAGAGTTTATTCACGTGGATATGAACGCGAATAAAATAAAAAAAAACAAGTATATAAATACCCTTAAAATAAATCTTTATTTTTTTGACTTAACTTTTCTTTAAAACTGCGGTTGCACTAGAAAACGGCGCCTGAATATCTACATGCTGCGATATTCTTTTTATTTATAATAAATTAATACAGCGTGTTTTGATTTTTTTTCTTTAATTAGTGTATAAAATTAGAAAAGAAGTGGATTGTTTCTGACTTTCCTCGGCTTTTCCCTAGAGCGGATTTTGATTTTTGTTTTTTGTTTTTTCCGCTAGTGGGCGCTCGTGCCTTTTGGAAAAAAAAGCTTCCTCTGAAACGCTTCTGAGTGCAGACGTGTATGTGTGTGTGTGTCCAACTATGTCAAACTAATACTCTATTGAAAGTGGGCATGGATCTTTTAGAAAAATATATATATATATATAAAAAGTGCAATTATGATTGGAAATTAATTCGAATTAATCGGAATTACGAAAACGTGACGAAACATTGGTTTGACGGGACACGAGGGATCAAACGTATCCACGGAAACTATAAAAAAAAGCAAACAAAAAAACATTATTATTTCTTCTTAAGGAACAACAGCTACATTTTCCATTCACATATATTCTGTTCGATCACCTGCTGTCATGTTTTATTCCTTTACAGCCTGTAATATGTTAATACGATCATTTCAGACACTACTTCCGGGTTATAAATACGCATAAAACTCGGTTAAAAGTCTTATTGATGCACCTGCTTTTTTTTTTTACATTAAAAAAAAAAAGATCATGTGCGCTTCTCCCCCAGCTCCGCTCCACCACTGGTAAATCGGACTGAACCAGTTGCCCCGTTTTGACTGACAGCGAGAAGCTCCCACCGACTTCTCCGCCGAGGGACCAATCAGCGGCGGCGGGGGGCGGTGCCTGAGCAAAACCAGCTCCACCAAATATTCCCAGTCTCGGTCCCTTGCAGTTACTTTCCATCCAGGTTTCGGAGCAGAGCCGAGGCATCATCCCTGCGTGTGTCTGCGGCCGTTTTTTTTTTTTTGAGGGAGGACGGATCCGCAGGATTCAGCCGCAGCGCTTGTGCGTTTTTTTTCTTTTCTGTTTGTTTGTTGTGGTTGTTGTTGTTTTTTTTTGTTTTTTTTTTTGCTTTTCTCGGTGTGTGGGGGGGGAAAACCTCTAGTAATGAGAACTTCCATTCCAGCTCCTTTGATTTCTTTCATCCTCATATTTGATCATTTTCTTATTTTTGACCATCCGACTTCATTGTTTCGCCCTCCTCATTTCGCCGCCGCCGCCGCTGCTGCTGTCAACCACAGTTTGTTGCTCACCGCCGGCTGAAAGAAGAAAAAAAAAACAAAAAAGGGGGAATATCTCACCATTCCACCACCAGCCATCACTGTCCTTTTCTCTGCTGCTGCTGCTGCTGTGGATTTCGGCGAGCACTGCTGGACTAATAACGCAGTGGGATTTATATTTCTATCGATTTCCATCCGCCGCCCGGTCCACAGTGGACAGCACCACTTTTTTTTTCCTCTTCTTTTTCTCCGTGAGGGATGTATTACTGCACTCTGAACAGGGGAGAATACTAAAACGCAACTGTCCGCTGAATGAACTGCTGCCGTGCGCCTTTTGGGGTTTTTTTTTTGGAGCAGGTCTCTCATCTGGAGATGCTCTAGTACGAGTCGGGGCTTTTCGTGGTCCGTGCGCATCCCCTCTGGATCGGGATATAAAGGCGAAGAAATCGCCCGTTTCCGGAGCGATTGTCTGATTTTTCTTTCTTTTTTTTTTTAAACTGGGACATATTTGGTTATTCTGAGACGGGATCGTGCACCCGGCCGGAGGCGCGCAAAAGGCTTAACCATGGGGGACTCGATGTGGAGATATTATTTCGGAGTTTTGTTTATTGCCTTCAAAGTGGACTTGTGCCGGGCGCTCATCTTGGAGTCCATCTACTGGAACACAACAAACACCAAGTAAGTAGCAGCGCGCGCACACACACGCACGCACACACACACACACACCGCTGGCTCCCGTAGCGTCCGTGTTGAGATTTTTTTTTTTTTTTTCGTTGGAAAATCGGGCAATTTCACGTCGCTCGATCGCCGCCCGCTGTGGCTCGTACGCGTAAAAATAACGCGGCTTAATAGTAGGTTATTTTTCTCACCGATCCGGCGCACGTCGAGCAGAACAAAGAGCTCTCAGAGGGACGTAATTAAAAAAAATATATATATACGAATATTGTTCAGTCGCGCAGCGGTACGTCTAGCCGCGTCTGGAAAATGTTATCCAAAATAAATAAATAACTAAATAAATAAATAATTGCAGCTCGGTCGCGCCGAGTTTCACGGAGAATCTGAATTATTCGCCTGTATCCAAAAGAAAGAAAAAGAAAAAAACACCCTCCACCCGCTCTGCGGCTTAAACTCCCGGACTGTTTGGACTGAGTTTTTGGTTTTTATGACTTGAATCGATCAAACCATCCCGGTCATCAAATAAACAGGTTAACAAAAACACCTGTCAGGATCCGGAGAAGCCGCATTTAGCTTCCACCCCCCCCTATTTTTTTTGCTGCTTTACTGATCAGACGCGCTCGCTCGTGTTCTGTAGCCGTTGGGGAACATTTACGCGCAGTGGACGGCGAAGGGCCCCGGTCCGCCGCGCGTCACGGTGGCACCCAGCAGCAGCAGCAGCGGCGGCAGCAGCAGCATACAAAGCCGCTTACCGAAGGGGAACTAGCTCAGTAGTGTGTGTGTGTGTGTGCGTGCGTTTAATCGTATTATTTGTTGTTTGTTGAGCGCGTTTCGGCGGAATTAGTGAGATGCGTGGCGCGTTTTCCGCGGCGCGCTGGCGTTTCTAGGCGAAATTCATTTCTGAGAACCGTTTTACGCTTCGCTCCAGCGGTCGATGGTGATAACTTCGGCCGGGGCGTATTGTAATTCATATTTTATTTTGACAGTCACGGGCTCTGATCCAGTAAAATAAAACAGGCGAGCTTTGAAGTTGCTCACCGAGCTCATTAGGCGAGAACCTCCGCCTCCGCGGTTTGTTTACGCCGGATCGTGTATTTTTTTTTTTTTTTTTTTTTATTATCCTCCGTAGAAATCGGCGAGGAACGGGACGCGTTGCTTGTGCCGAACGTGACGAGGCAGAGGCTGGGACGCTCCGCCCGGGCCTTTTGCGCCCTGCCCGCTGTTTACGGCACTTTGTGCGCAAAGGATGAAATAATTAAGCGAACAATAAGGCGCACGGTTATGATGGGAAACACGATTGGAGAGATGGAAACTTTTAATAGAGCGCCGCGCGTCCCTATCCAGGGTTTACAGGGTGGGGGTGTGGAGGGAGGGGAGGGGAGGGGGGGGATCTCATGATGTCCCGTACACTTGTGTGTAAAAATAGTTCCATTTCTTTTTTTTTTTCCTTCTGACCCTATCCTCCTTAAGGAAACGAGGCAAACGAACAAACTGCTCATTTTTCCTGCCTTTGTTTCCATATCGCATCCACGGATCTAAAACAGGTCCAATGCATAATTCGCCTCCTTAATATTCCTCCTGGCCAAGAAAGGCGGTTAAACTCATTTATAGTTTTCTGCGAGGAGTAAAAAAAAAAAAAAAAAAAAAAAAAAGAAGGTGTCTTTCTCCTCCTCTACACCCCTGGTCACAGCCCGGCGGGGGGCGCCCCTCTTTGTGGCCGTTTCGTCACGGCCAAAACTCCCCAACTCGCTCAATAATTCAGCTTTTGCTTCTCTCAAGCACGACCAGAAAGTCCTCTTCTCTTTCTGCTTTAACCCCCCTCCTCCTTTCCTTCAAATATGCACAAAGTGGAGCGGTTATGATGGCCTAACAGGTGTCTATTGTTGCTTTTGTCGTGCGTAAACGTGCGTCACGTTGTGCCCTGTAGACGTGCAGACGTGTTTTTTGCTGTCTACCCGCGTGGGTTCTAGGCTTTTTCTATACGTAGGACCCTCGGCCTTCCAGCCTTTTGACTGCCACGGCCATCTGTGGTCCGTTTCGGATCCGGACTCGTGCGCCCTTAATGACGCAGCAGTTTCCTACCTTACGTTAGTTTGGGATAAGGAGAGCAGCAACAAAAACACGCGTTCGGTTTGTAGTTGCACTTCGCAGCCTTATGTTTGATCTCAAAACGTCAGGGATCCCAGAAAGTCGTGATGCAGTGAGCTTTTCTGTGCTTACGTGGGGGCCATTTGGTCTCCGTGGAGAGACGGTGACGACAAAAACACCACACTGTGTGTTTTTTTGCAGCAGGAGACATTCTAGTCCGGTGTAGAAGCCAACGCGACGTGGTAGATCACATTTTCCCCCCTCTCATCATAATAATATCACAGCTGCTATGTATAGACGTGCGTCACTTTAAGCGCCCAACAAGTCATTTTGTGCCTTCTTTTTAAAAAAAATACCTTTTTTTGTCCACAGAGGCAGAACATGAAACCCTTCTCCATTTTGGAGGCTGCAGCTCTCTCTCTCAAAAAAAAAACATGAGTCTGTCATTTCACTTGGCGCGTCAGTTTTGATTTTGAAAAAAAAAAGAGAGAGAGAGAGAGAAAGGGGACTGAAAAGGAGAATTATGGAGCGAGTATAGGCCTCCCGCTGCCACAAACGCAGCGGGCATTCCGCTGAATTAGCGTGTGCATGTGCGCATTCTTCGCATGCTGTCTGGGTGAGGAGTTCAGAGGTAAAAGGCCAGAGAGTGATATCATTGTGTGACCGGGAGACCCCCCCCTTTTTCTCCCCCCCCCCTCTGTAAAGGTAGACTTCCAGTCAGATAGGAAGATAAGTCCAATTAGTTCAAGTTTGTCCCTGCATGGAATAATCTCAACTCTGAGATACAGATCCATGACCTTTTCTAGTGTTGAATTCAATGAGTGTTCACTCTGCAGACACCTTAGAGGGCCATTTTAAGAGGAAATATATATATATATATATATATATATTCCAAGATGGGAGATGCCAGTTGAGTGCTTGAGATCAATAAATTGTGTGTGTGTGTGGCGGCTGAATAGAGGACAGCAGAGCCTTTTCCTCCCTTCACACAGGTTGTTGAACGCCATGACGGGCTGCGCGTCGGCCATTCTTCCACGGTAACGGAGAACCTCGTAAAAAAAAAAAAAAAAGCGTGAATGTCTTTATTCAGCGGGTCAGCAATATGCTCAACAGACCCGAGTCGTCCCTGCCTCCCCGAGTCTCTCTTTCTAGTTTGTGTTCGTCGTCCTCTTTGACTATTCAGGAAAGGATGAATGTTAGAAATGTGAAGGCTCGGGGCCAGTCTAATGCCTTTGTGTGTAGGCAAAGGGGAGAGGATAAAGAAACAGCTAGGCTCTCTCTCTCTCTCTCTCTCTCTGTAATGTGTGTGTGCATCTATCAAAAAAAAAAAAAAAAAAAACCCTCCGCAGGGCCCACGGCTGTGTCGATTAAACCTCATTGTTGTTTGCGCTTTACAACTTTACTGCCCTTATGCATGAACCTCCCGAGTAAAAAAAAAAAAAAAAGAAGAAAAAAAAAAAGAGAATGACCCTACCTCCTCACCCCAAACTCTCCGACACACACACACACACACACACACACCCGCCACACACACACATACACCTCCTTCTTCTGGTAATCCATTTTGTAGTTGGGAGGGAGAAACAAAAGAGAGGCCTGCTTTACATGGTTTATGTAAAAGGGGTGCTCCCTCTCCTCCACTGCAGTTCATTAAGAGATTACATAGAAGCCCAAAGGCCCTTTGTGACCGGGCAGTGACGGGGGCACCTCCGCGGGTCCTTTTGTGAATGTAGGGTGGGGGTGGGGGGGGTTAGAGAGGGGAGGGCATAGAGATGCGGGACCCATCATGAATGACTGACGAGGCCTTGTGCTTGAATGTCGTAACGGCGCCCTTCCTCTTGCCACCCCCACCCCCCCCCACTACCCACCCGGATTGCCTCTTAATTTCCTCCCCCCCCTCCTCCTCCTCGGTTGTTTTAATTCACCTACATCAGACTGGAACTGGGGGGGGGGGGGGGGGGGGGGGCATCAAATCCGGACGTGCTCCTCTCGGAGGCCGACGCGGCTCTGTTTCCTCGCGGTCACGCACGCCGCCGAGAGAAGGGGGAGAGAAACGCGGGCGATTAGGATCGCGCAATGAAAGAAAGAGGGGAGGCGAAAAAGTAGGGGAAGGGATAAAAAAAAAAAAAAAAGAAGCGGAGAGAAAAAGAGAGAAGAAAGCATCGGGGGGCCCCTTGGGGGGCGAGGAGGGTAATTATGTCTAGGCCCCGCTCGGATCCCATAGGCCTGGATTACTGGATGAAAGGTAGGGCCGAAAGGCACCGAGCGCAGACAGGGCCGGTGGAGAGGATTCTGGGAGGGGGGGTGAGGGGGGGGGGGTAGAGTGACAGTCAGCATAAAGACCTCTGTCCCCCTCGGCCGACAGAGGGCGAAAGCCAGGGCCCGCCGCGAAAGAATCGCGGGTGCGGATTAACCCTCCGCCGTGCCCCCTCTTTGTCCGCCGCCTTAATGAATCCTCGGCGGCCTGAGTCAAACAGTTGCTCGCGGTAAATACCCCCCCCCCCGCGCCCGACCCCGCTCCTCGCGTTTTTACTCTGTTTTCTCATAACTTCGGGGGCCAAGGGATTACACCGGTGGCGGCCGCACACACACACACACACACACATGCACATGCATGCACAAATCCAACAATCCAGCGGTTTGAACAGAACGTCTGAAAGAAAGAGACATGGCGGTTTGGGGGGGGGGGGGGGGGGGGGGGGGGGGGGAGGAATGAAGGAGCCGTATAGAGATGTGCAGTGACAGGAGGAAATAGGGGAAAGGGGGGAAGGGGGGGGGGTAAGGCAGGGAGGAAAAGAGGTTTATAGATTTTGCTTTTTTTTTTTGTTGTGTTGCTTTCCTTTTTTTCCCTCTCTCTTTTTTTTTTTAACTGCCGACAGATGCAGCGGTCATAACCTCAGGAAGTAGGTCTCACAGTCCTCCTCCTCCTCGTTTCTTCTTCTCCCCTTTTGCCCCGAACGCTTCCTCTCCTCTCCCGAAACCCCTTCGACACACACACACACACACACACAAACGCGCTCACACTAAAAAAAAAAGGACACCAAACTTAAAAGGTGAAGAAAGCCGTTCGGAAGACAAACGAGAAAACCAGATGTCACCCGGCACGTTTCCTTTCAAGTCTCCACCCTGGGTGTCACCCACCTGTGCAGCCATGTCAGCGCTTTTTGTCACGTATGGGAAAGAGATCGTCTTATTTTTTTCCCTCCGCCTCGGCCCGCCGCGTAAAGGTTATGAGAAAAAAAACAAAAACCCAAATTGTGAACCAGCTCTGCATTTTTTCAAAGTCAATTCCATCGATGCGTCTTATATTTTAAACTCTTTTTATTTTAGTTTCCATATTATTCACATATAAGTCCTGCCCCTGATTTTGACTGATCAATCCCCATTTTTTTTGTTGTTAGTTGGAAATCGCAGCTGTCTGTTTTTTTTGTTTTTTTTCTATTATAAAGACCTTCTTAGTTTTATGAAAAAAAAGTGCTTTTTCTCAGTAAGGAGAGAGTTCAGGCACCTGCGGGTGTTCTCACCTTCCCAGCAAATGGCCAGACAGTGTACTTAGAGATGAGAGAAATGAGGCCGGCTGAGAGAGCCAGCGGCACTGTTCAGCTTCTCTGTCAACTTTCTCTAGGAGCAGTTGGTGTGTGTGTGAGTGTGTGTGTAGGGGGGGCAGATGGAAGAATAAACTGTGTTGAGAGAAGAAGAAGAAGAGTCTCTTTCTTCCCTTTATTCTCCCTCACGCTCTCTTCACCTCTAGTGATTAGACAGTCTGCAGCGTGTTGCCCTCAGTGTGGAGGAAAAGGACAAATGGTGTGTGACATGACCCAACAGAGGCCCCCGGAGATGACACCCAGGCGTTACATTAGCGCCGCAAATCACTGCTTTTGGGTAATTTCAAGCATTCCGAGCGATCAACTTGTATGGTTTATAAAATATATACTTTTTTATATATAAAAAAAATCTCTTTTTTTTATTTGTCTGCCCAAAAATCCCCCCAAAAACACCAAATATCTGTCATTTCCTCTGATTATTGCCTTAATGGCGGCACGGAAATATTGCTTTTGTCACCTCGGTTGACATCGCAGGACCTCTCCCGGTGAGTCAGAAAGTCACACGTGATTATCTTGATTTCTTCATTCTGTTTACCATTATGTCATAGAGCGCAGCCACACGTTAAATATTTATACACTGGGATGTGTATGCGGGCGAGTTTTGAAATGATCGATTGTGCTGTTCTGGCCGGCTGCTTTCCAGGGGTCACACCTGATATTTAAAGGTGCCATATTGTAGAAAGTGATATTTTAATTCACTTTTTTTTCGAGGTGTAATGCTCAATCTACAGCTCCTGTTCAGAAACTGTTCCTCTAAACTAAACCATTCCTTTAAATTCTCATGTCACAATTATACAGCCACCAAATTGAGATGATTTTTGCTATTTAAAACTACAAATATATATATAATTGCAAAATATTGGACTTTTAAGGGTTTTAGTTGTATACTCTGCCGAAGATGTTTTCTTTCTTTTTTTAACAACGTGACGTTCACGCCGTGGCCGAAAACCCTCGGATCCGTCGATAAATAGCCCCACGCGTTTATACCGGTTCATAAAAGAGTCCGGAGTCCCGCGGGCAGAGCAGTGGGCGTTAAAAGGTATTTAATTAAGGAATCAACGCCGTAAAAATGAGTGATGCTTTTAATGCCTCAACTTCAGAACTAGCAACAGACTTTGGCGATAAAGCTCTCCCGGGTCCTTGTAGCTCAGGAATATTTATGGCTTGCAGGGGGAGGAGGGGGAGGGGGGGGGGGGGGGTCTTACTTAAAAAAAGGGAAAGGAGGAGGAGGGGTGAAGGGCCAAGTGTGCCTTAAAGCAGGGTGGTGGTGGTGGTGGGGGTGGTGGGGGGGTGATGGGTGCTGTAGAGGGTGGGGGGTCAAATCCATTTATAATCATGAGATGGCGGGGCAGGCTTTTATTTGTTTCCCCGCCCCTCCCTCCTCCTCCTCCTCTCTCTCTCTCTACACAGCCGCGTCAGGCTCAGTTGTTCTGCTTGACCTTGGGTACCTGGTGTTTTGTTCTAATGGCTGTCATTAGACCAGGTGTCTGGTACCCGACACACACACACACACACACACACACACATTTAACCCGGCGACGGAGCGCAGGAGGGAGGAGCGGATAAACGACTTGACAATCTCTGTCTTCATCTCCTCTCTTGTTCCTTGCCCTTTTTTTTTTTTTTTTTTCCTCCCCTCCTCTCGGCCCTCTTGTGTTTCGCCGCGATACGATCCAGGATGGCTCGTATTTGCCGTTAATCAGTCTCTTGGCAGCTTATCTTTAAACCTACACTCAAACTGTTTTTATTCTCCTTTGTCAGCATTTACTGAATGCTGTTATTATTCAGCACTTTGCTGTAAATCAGCTGGCTAAAATATGAGAGCGTAATAGAGAGGACTGTGTGTGTGTGTGTGTGTGTGTGTCGTGGGTATTTTTTTCTGCCTCTGGCGAAGGCAGATCTCGATTCTGAATTGTATAGACAGTGAAAGAGCAGGATAACAGCCATTATGATACCTTATCTCATATTTGGTCAGGAAAAACACACAGAATACACACCCAGGGAGTTTTTTTTGTGAGATGAGGACGACATTTCCTTCAGCTCTTGTTTATCTGTTTGTGCGTGTGTGTGCGCGCGCACGTACGTGCGCGTGTGATTGCAGTTCACCCCATACGTCAGCTCTGGGAGTGTTTGATCTTCTGCTTGCTCACTTCCTGGACTGATAGCATTCATGCTAGCAGGGCAGAGTTCCGCCGCCCTGATTGCTAATATTGTCAGAAAATATTCATTTAAATCGTCAGATAAGACCGGAAATGATTCAGCGGGTACCTGTGTGTGTGCGTGTTGTGACATTTTGATAAGTCATAGTCATAATTGCTTCAAATTACAACGTAAGGCTATTTTTTTTAAATATAACTATGTTCATTTTCTCCACTTCTTGTGTGATTTATGACAGAATAGTCGTCCATCTTGGGAACTTTCTGATGAAACGACAGCTGAAGTGAGGACGCGCTAATGTTAGCGTAGCTTAACAGTAAATCAGCTAGCTCGCCTCTGCACAGTGAAAAGGAAATGAGGGCACAAACACACACGCACTTATACACACACATACACACACATAGTTAATGCATACACATACAATTCCACAGTGTTTGTGTAGGAGTGTAGACCTCAAGCCTTTCCTAAGGACCTTTTCCCCTTGCCTCTTCTCCTCCTCCAGATACACACACATGCACACGTGCACAGATGAGATGATGCCAGATGGCGCTGCAATGCATAGACATACATACGCTTCCTCTCACACACACACACACACACACTTTCTCTCTCTCTCTCTCGCTCTCAGCGTGTCCGTCACCGGACACACTGTACCGAAGCTGAGTGTGTCCTCAGGGGGCAGGAAAAATATTCGCTCGGCCTAGTTAGCCACTGTGTGCGAGCCTGTGTTTGTATACGTGTGTGTGTGCGTATGACGCATGTGCTAATGCTGGAAGCAAAGAAGATGATGTATCTGTGTTTGAAAGACAAAGAATATGTGTGTCTGAGAGAGAGACAGATATACAAGAGGGAAAAATGTGTTTCCGTGAAAGCTAGCAGCCAGTATATATGTATATAAAACTGATTATGCCCCCCCCCCCACACACACACACACACTATTTCATTTAGCGCTCATTGTTAATTATGAATCGTCTGTGCCTTGCCACCGGTCCCCTGTGCGAAGGCTCCCCTGCCGCCCTGCGGTGGCTGTCTTTGTAGTTTTGAAAAAAGAAACAGTAAAAGCTTCTCGGCGGTGTTCAATCCTCCCTGGGAGAGCAGAACAGAGTTTCCGGTCTCGTTTCTTTTGAAACGAGCCGACTTTAGCCCGGGCTCTCTCGTACTTTCTTCCAGGAAGTGGGGAGGGGGGGGGAGGGGTCAAAGGTCACGCGGAGATGCCGGGCCTGCCCATCCTTTCTGGGTTTTCGGACAGCCTGTCGAGCGGAACGTCACTCTGGCTCAAAACGACGAAGAGAAAACAATGAAACGATAAAGTAGCTTTTCAACTGAAAAAAAAAAACTGTCTCATGTGACAGTAACTGAATGTATTAACATTAGAAGCTATTGGGTCAGGGAAAATAAGCGAAATGATGGCATCAATTTGGGCTTAAGGGAATTTCTGAAAGGCATCTTCGCTACATTTTTCCGCCGATAATGAGAATCATTGTCAGTCGCGGTGTCCTCGGTCCTCCCCCTGCCAGACGCGCGCTGCCACGATGTGCGCGACATCGACGCGTTAAACCTGAACGTCCCTGCTACGTATCATTATCATCACTTTCATTAGTGGGTATTTGCCGAGAGTCCCTGTCTCTTTGCTTGTACCAGTTTTCTCAGCATGCCATAAAAAGCCTCCTGGGCGTTCACGGTTAACATTTCAAATTGTATTCAAGTGTGGGGCAAATTCATTAAGCAGATAAATACAAGGTTTCACCTACAACTCAGGCTCCGACTGGGAGTGCGTCTGTGTATGCGTATGTGTGTGTGTGTGTGTGTGTGTGATCATAGGAATGCTGCAGGGGATCTCTGTACTTGGAGACTAAATGGCAACATTATTTTACTTTTGGGAAGAATTTAGGGAAATTCAACGAGACTCCCAGACAAACCCCTCCAGGCTCTCTGTCTTCGTGTCTGTTGTGTGTGTGTGCGAGTGTGTGTGTGTGTGTGTGTTGGGGGCGGCGGCGGGGGGGGGGGTTATTGTTTTTAAATTTTCTGTTTAGCATGCCGCTCCCGTTCTTCCACTTCCCTCGCATCCGGGAAGTGCGCCGCCTTCTCCTCATTTATCCGGTTAATTATTCAGTCCGTCTCTGCGACAATGCTGAAGAAAAGCTCCTGTGTTTTCATCTCTAGATATGGGGGTCACTTTGCACCACACACACACACACACACACACACACACATACACATTCCTCCGTTATCCTTCATTATCTTAAATTAATGGACGCAATCGGTAATTACCACATCAATAATTAAGCCGACTTCTCATTTTTTTTCGTGTGTGCGTGCGCGAGATATGGAGAGGCTCAATGGCAAACACTCCAGTCTGCGATGCATAATAAATGACTCATCATAAGTATTTCTGCAGCAAACTAATATCCTTCTCTCTCTGCCCGTGTCCTCCCCCTCACCCCCCCCCCCCCCCCCCCCGCCCCCCCCTCACTCCCGCCTCTCCTTTCAGATTCGTGCCGGGCCAGGGCGTGGTATTGTACCCCCAGATCGGGGACAAGTTGGACATTGTGTGCCCCCGCGTGGAGGGCGAGATACCCGACGGCGTGGAGTATTACAAGGTGTACATGGTGCCCAGGGACCAGCTAGAGAGCTGCACCATCACCAAGGCCGACACGCCGCTGCTCAACTGCGTCAAGCCGGACCAGGATGTCAAGTTCACCCTCAAGTTTCAAGAGTTCAGCCCCAATCTGTGGGGCCTGGAGTTCTTCAGGGGGAAAAACTACTACATCATCTGTAAGTACCCCATGCGCTCTCCCTGAAGGGATAGTAAATAAGGCCTTGCATAATTTAAGGGAGGTGGGGGGGGGGGCGCACACAGCTTTTAATAGTTCCACAAGGTTGAAGAACCAGCTGTCGGTCTCGTACTTTGAATTTCTTGGTTCCACTTTGTCGTGCGGTTCTGCATTTTAAGTATTCCGCTCAGAAACACCGGGGAGCTACAGAAGTTGATCGTTATGCCGAGGCCTTCCCGTACATCTACGGCGGAGTTTGATCCAACGCCGCAATAATTTATTAGGTTTATCGTCCTCGCAACACGATTCGCTGATGTTCCCTATTTGCTCGTAGTGAAAGAAAGTATTTATGGGCGTTCTGGAGGGGGGGGGGAAACACTACAGTAAATGAAGCTGAGGTCGAGGGGAAAGCGAATGGCGCGTCGTTGCCAGATTCTGGAGAGTTTCTTGCACGTTACAGATCTTTCCCCCCCCGCTGGAGACCCTATAAGCAAGTAAACAGCAACAGCGTACGAGTACGCGTTTGGGGTTCCGTCTGAACCATTTAAAGGAGAATTTTTCAGGATTGGACGAGATTTGCTCGTTGAATAAATCAAACCTCTGAGCAGGCGCCAGCCATGAGGATTTTAAAGCCCAACCAAGGATGCGGGGTCTCTCTCCAGCTCTCTGCAGTCATTATGCAACTAGTCAATTTACATGTGTGCGCTTGAGTGTCTGCTGCTTAAATCTTTTAGGCAGCGTAGCCGCTCTAAACAAGTACAAACGTTTTCCCTTTCAGACGTGCGAGACACTTTGCACAAACGAGTGAATTATGAAGCCTTTTTGAAGCCTTAAGCTTGTGTTTTTCTTTTTAATATATTTTTTTTGGGCTAAGAAACGACTCTCGATCCGGTGCCGCCGTACAGGTGTGCCCACTACGCTTTGCTGATTGCCTGTGATACGCTAACGCCGTCCTGGGAGGAAGTTTTGATGGGGTTTAGTGACGGCCCCCTGGTTTGAAACATGGGAGGTGGACTGAACCATCTGCGTGCCGCTGAGGGGGGGTGCGTGGCAGATAGGGCCATCTGTGAGGCTCTGCCACAGCCATCTGTGAGCTGTCACAGGACGGGAAGGCCATATATCTGGCTGAGGAGAAGGAAGGGTAAGGGAGAAGGAAATAAGTGCAGGAAATCGCCGCATCTTATCCAAACAGCCCGCTATGGGAGAGGAAGTGAACGTTTTTGCAAATCAAATGTGCGAGGTAGCAACGAGCCCTGTCCTGTCCCTGCGTGAATCCCTCTTTAAACCGCCTCCCGGTAGCCGACTCCTGCGGGTTTAGCCCTTTCTTTTACGCGGCTCCGCAGCGCTCGTGCTGAGAGATCGGTCAAGCAGCTGTTTGGGGAAAAACAGGTTGACTGACACAGTGTGCTCATTCAGTTCGACTTAATGTAGTTTAAAACCTGTTAACGCAGGCAACAGAGGCTGCTGTGTTGCTGGCGTGTCACGGCTGCGGGATATTTGCAGGGCGGGGCGCGCCTCGCTGTGTCATGCTGCTGGAAACTGTTGCGGTCTCGGGGGGTGAGGGATGTTTTCAGGCAAAAACGTGCGCTTGAACGTGGCCCAGTTAGGCGGCTACCCGACCAGGCTGCATGCAAAGGTACGCCCGTGCAAGCGTGTGCACCCTCATGAGCCAAACAAACCATTGGATGTGGTGTGTGTGTGCTTGAAGGACTACAAAGGCCTTTGACTGAAGAGGCTCAGACACCCTCCTCTCGCCTCCTCCTTCCACCCAAACCCTGCGGTTAATTATTGATGAGCCGATGCTGGTGTTTACTCATACCCCGGTTCTACCGGTGCTCCCTCCTCCCGCCGCAGAAAAGGCGGGTGAGAAAGCGCGGCGCAGGTACATGTCGGGTGGCCCCACGTGGTGCAGAGAGTTAATATCCCCAGAGGGTTGAAAGCAGCTTCTGCATGTGCATATACATATATGCACTTCGACAACAGCCCTAGCGGATGAGAATATTCAATTTCCCGCCGCCTCCCAGCCTTCAACGACGGCCTGCCGAGTCGACAAGTTGGAACAGAGAGAGTGGTGAGATAGTTGAAACTTTAAAAAAAAAAGAGAAAAAAAGAGTGGTTGGAAAATCCAATTTTGCAGCTCTTGCAAATTCCCCTACACCAACACCACTCCAGTCCACCCCCCCCACCCCCCACCCTACCACCACCAACTCCAACTCCCTCAAAGCCCTCCCTCCCGCCGCCTTCCTCCCCCCCCCCCCCCCCGCCGCCGCCATCCTCCCTCCCTCCTCGCAGTCACCAAAAATGCAAATGTGTCGCCTAAAGAGTGGGGAAAGAGGGGAGCTGTTTATCCATTGGAGTGTGTCACGTTTTGCTGTTAATTGTCTCGTCTTGGCTAGAACTCTCGCCCTCGGTTCTGCAGCTTTAACAGCCCGCTGCAGTCGCATTGTGGCGCTATGTTGTGTATTTAGTGGTATTCCTCTTTTTTTTTTTTTTTTTGCCTTTTTGAATCGGCGCCTTGGAGGACCTCCAGTTTTGCGCGGGGTAAAAACACAGCGGGCGAAGCGCAAACAGAAACGCTGAAACAAAACTAGAGGTAGAATAATGGGAGAATTGCATTGAGGCGCCCGTGTCGCCGGAATCAGATTCATGGTTGTTTTTTTTTTTTTTACCTTCCGCTGGTGGAGCGTGTGCAATTGTGTGCATCCTGTTGGCATAATTGCGCTGGGAGAAGGAGGTAGGGGGTTATTGATAGATGCATACATACACATTTACGTGGAAGCGTCTCCATCTTGTTATCTGTGTGTGTGTGTGTCCCTGAACCCTCCCTCCAGCAGTGCTGTCTAAGATTCATCAGAGTGTAACAGTGACTGGGAAAAGTTCACAGCGAGGATTTCATTAGTCTTTTGGAGTGAGCACTCGATACGTAATTAATTAACCGGCGTTTAATCCTCCATTTCTTCTCACAATTGCCAAGGCCCCCACATCAATGCTACGGATCTTAGTCTCAACCAATTGGATTAGCGATGCCTTGTGTCGAGTATTGTGCCAAGGCTAGACCTAGATTACATGGGTGTGACCCCCCCCCACCCCACCCACCCCTCCAACACTCCAAAACCTCCCCTTTAGATTCAAACAACTGTAACATCAGGCCCCAGCGTTTGTCTGCATCATCCTGTCTTGTCCTACAGTGGAGACTGTGTGCCAATGACAAACAACTTGTGTTTGTGTGTGTGTGTGTGTGTGTGTGTAGCTTTCCATGTGGTTGCGAATATGCAAACTGTGTTTCCTGTGTTTGTGTAGAAGTCGGCTGCTGTAAAACTGCAGATTTCTGTCACTTCTCATACATGCGTGCGCGTTTGTTGTATCGGTGCACGCACCCGCTTTGGTGTGTGTATGTGTGTGTGTGTGTGCGCCTTAAAGTGGCCGTGCGCAGCGTCGCTCCAGTTGAGAGCAGATGAGTTTGATGTGATTGTTTGCGGCAGCATGGCCTGGAGCCGAGAACCTAGTGAGCTAGATGATTACATGAGCTAAAGAGGGAGAGGGAGGGAAGGGGTGGGGGGGGGACGAGAGTGACGAAAGCGAAAGAGAGCTGAAGAAGAAGGGATGGGAAGGAGGGTGAAAGGGAAAGAGAGCTAAAGAGAGAGAGAGGGAGGGAATAAAGAGAGAGAAAGAGAGAGAGAGAGAGACGAGGAGTGGAGCTGAAGGGAATGGGGCCATGGAGAGAGGCGGAATGAAAGAGATGAGCTAAAGAGGGCAGAAGAAGGACATGGCTGAATTTACAGTCAGAGCAGACGTGAACAAGGCAATTTCGCCGGGACTTTAATCACCTTTTGCTCCAGTCAAAACAGCAAATAAGTCAAACATCACCTCCCCGCTCCTCCGACTGCTACCGTGAGCTTTTAGCAGGAGAATCCCTCTCATTATGTTGGAATTTAATATGCACGTTTGAGGTTTTTTTGCGACTTGATTTATTAGCCCTTTATTCATCCCAGTGCATCCAGATCCGCGGTATTAGATTGGCGCTGGCGTTATTATCACATTATGAAAACGGGAGGCAGGATTAATCAGCGGCAGTCAATGCCGGTTTGAGTCTGCAAGGGGGGGGGGGGAAGAATAAACGCTCAAAACAAGTGCTTCGACTCCCAGTCAAGCTCCGCGTTTTGTAATTAAAACGCTTCTCGCTGCGGTAATAATTGAGTGTTAAAGACGTAAACGCAGATTTAAATTAATGACTCGAAATGATGTGTTTTTTTTTTTCTTGCGAGAGAGCGCGGCGCTCGTCGGTTATTAGACAGCTTTGGTATTTGGGGTAACCCGGCTTTGCCCCGACCTGTTTCTGAGGGTCACCGGGTCCCTGAATGCGAAGGCGCCCGCTGTCACGGGCGATTAGGCCGCACAGCGTTGACGGGCATTAACCAGCCCACAACCCCGGCGCTGAGATGATGGCTTCACGCTCCACCGCTACCCGACGGATGGCAATTATACTCAGCATTTAGATCATAGCTGCCTTTGTCTCTTCTTCTACTTCCTCTTCTCCTTCTTCTTCTTCTTCTTCTTGGTCTTTCTGGGACGCATCCTCATTCTGTCCGCCCGCCCGTTCGCTCTCCCTTTCCCCCGCGCGCGCAATACACTTCCTCTCTCTTCCTATCTGTCTTTTTCAATATGCTGCATGTTGCCACGCAGTCGCTACTGCTCCCACTATTTATGAATGGCGCTGCATTGTCTCTGGGCGATGCATTGTGTATTAATTATACCCCCAGAATTTGGCAAAAGTCTTTTTTTCCTTTTTTTTTTTCGCTTTACAAGGCTCTCGGAGTTTCGTCAAACGAAACAAAAAAAAAATTACAGCTAATCAAAACCCGAACCCTGAACATTACCTTAAACACAAGCTGAGCTATATGTAGCATATGGGTTTTTTTTTCTTCCCCCTGCCATTCGCTAGTTGCATAAGGAGAAGCCGACTTGCCCACGCCTTTATCTCGACTGCAGCTCGCAATTGACTATCTCGTTAAACACAGGGCGATTTTCCCCTCTTGTGATTTAATAAACACAAGAAAATTGAGTTAAAGTGGGTAAATTAAGTTACGGAGGACGGCGGGGGTGGGTGGGTGGGGCTTGGGTGACTTGTGGTGTGTTTTTACAGCGTGGGGGTGGGCCCGTCGGGTTTGGAGAGCTGCGTAATTTACACAGGTGGATGTAACACAACCAGACGCAGGCAGGCAGATGAGGACACTTCTTTGACACACTTTAAACCATTTGTTTGAGACTACATGTGACGTGTAGGTGTGTGTGTGTGTGTGTGTGTGTGCTGGCACATTTTAACAGATTCACTCAAGCTGTCACTCTGGTCCCAAGTGGTACCTTGTCACAGCCGGTGAGTGATTTTTCCTGATGGGCTCCTTCCCCTGCTGTGGAACCTGTTTTTTTGCATTCATGTGTGTACATGTGAGCGCATATTTGTATGGGAACGGCCTTTTTTGAAACCCCCCCCCCCAAAAAAAACTAAATAAAAACATCTCGACCCCACCGCCAATTCTATAAGCAGCAGGAAAATAGCCCGTAATTCACAAGTCATGACGGAGTGAAGGAAAATGAGACTTTTCTTGTCCTTTTTCCCCCCTCTCCTCCCTGCAGAAGGTCACACATAAGCTGAATCCAACATTAATCTTCCTATATTCCTATATCTTCAACTTTTCTATCCCCCCCACCTCCATGAGTCTCATCTGGGTGCTTTGTATGAACAAGGTCTATCCCACCAGCCGCCCTCCTCCAGCCATGTTCCCCCTCAGAATTACAGATTATCTGGTTACCTCGAGCCAGTTAGTCCGTCAGCTGGTCCGGCCTGGCCTGGCCTCGTCCTGCTGGGCTGAGGACGGCCAAGTCATTCAGCCAAGCCTCGGCCAATTCAACAATCGCATTCTGTTGAAATCCAAGTCAGGCTTGCCTGGACTGCAGCCTTGGCATATCAAATGTGTGTGTTTTACGCCACATTTAAAGGGGAAGAAGAAGAAGTTTTAAAAATACAGATTGGAGTTTTTTTTGTTTTTTTTTCATTTTGTCAGATTTGTCGGATAGGGCAAAGTGAAGGAGAAAAAGAGGAATGCGATAGGAGTCGCAGATAAGGTCTAAACACACCTTCTGTGCAGTTCAACACCCTTCACATCCTGTGAACTTTGACCCCCTCGGACGCAAAGGGGTTTTCACCTCAATATCAAACGCCGCTGCGCTTACACCAGTGTGCCAACAGGTACGCTCATCAAGGTAAACAGAGTTAAGATGTTTAATGACATCCTGTAGGGCTGTAAAAATCATGTGTGCTGCTAAAAGGATTTATGAAACACACACACACACACGGTCACAGGAGCACAAGCCTTTAAGGAGCTTTGTCTGTAATGTGCTTTTCGGTCTCCACTGGAAAGGCATAGGTCAGCGAGAGAGGGAGACACGGGGGGAGAGAGAGAGGAGGCGAGATGGAGGGAGGGAGTCCTTGTTAACATGCTCTTTGTGTCCGCTCCCATCACCGTCTTATTGAGGCAAGGGGATTCGGATCAAAATGATTGGTAGCCAGGAAAGGGAGGAAAAGGAGGAGGGAGGGGGGAGAGAGAGAGAAAGTAGTGGACTATGCAGAGCTTAATTTTTCAAAGCAATTTTTCAATCGGGATCTCGCTGAAGCACCTGCCTTTCAATTCCCTCGCAGTTGATGGAAAAGCAAAAAAAAAAAAAAAAAATGCGGCAGGAACGGGGAGGGGAGGTGGTGACAGGGAGGGGCAACGACTGTGTGTGTGTGTGTGTGTGTTAGAGGAGTTTAGGGAAGACGGTAGCGGCTGCAAGGTGGCCACACTGGAGAGGAGGAAACGGGATGATGGGGTGTTGTTCAAAAAAGGATGGAGGGAGAGGGAGGGAGGGGGGGGGGTGCAGTCACAAGCTCTACTCTCTCCCTCTTTCCCTCTCGCCTGTTCTCTGTCCTGCTGATATCTGGAGCTGGCTGCAGTCCTGCCCTGCCGCCTCCAGAGGCAGTGCAGATAAAAGCAGATGAGCAGAGAGGTGGCGGGTAATGGGCTTCCAGCTGATAGAGCTTTGGTGTGTGTGTGTGTGCTTTTGCATTTCATCCGTGTGTGTGAGTGTGATGTGAGAAATTCAAAAGAGCAGTTTCCATTAAAAAAAAAAAAATGGCAGCATCTGCTCCCAGGGCCTGTTTTGTCCCCCTCATCGCACGTGGGACGTCTTGCCCCGCCCCTCCGCCGGGTTCCTCTCCCAACATCCGCCGCCGTCCCGTAAAACACGGCACTTAGTGTCATGCTTCTGTTCTCTCCCGTGTTTTAATGACTCTTTAGCTCGTTTAAGCTCGTTTCATTTTCATCTCAAGGCCACCGAGGTGTTCATCACCTCCCTCGGCTTCATTTCCTCGTGGAAAAGTGCCCTTTTATTTAGTTATTCTTCATTATTTAAACAAAAAAAATAAAAATCTCATTCTTCCCCATATTTATCCTCCATTTTGTGTTTTTTTTTTCTGTTGTCAGCAGATCCCTTCATATTATAGCCCGGAGGCAGGTTTGGCTTTTAGATCCTGAGCATTTGAGCTCTTAAGTTCCAAAACAGTGTGTTCTTTAATAACTGGCTGCCATTCTCCGGAGTGTCATTAGCGCCGCTGCGCGCCGCGGAATTTCCGGCGGCTCACCAAGATGGCGGCCGCCGCCGTCGTCGTCCTGCGGCCCGTCTCTCCCCCTCTCCTCGCCTCCGTTAACTGCCTCCTTCATGAGGCCCGTCAGCACAGTTAAAGATATTACAGTCGCAATTACTCAACCTAATTGACTTTGGGGATGTGAAATGTTCCGCCGTTGCGGAGCGGCCGAGGTGATGGACGGGTGGATTGTGATTTTATTAAGGTGGGGGGGGGGGTTATGACTCATATCTTCGCTCGGAGGAAAGCTTTCAGCGCCCGTGTTGTCTTTGGGAACTGGCTGTTTTTCCGAGATAGGCTTAAAGGCAGACATGGCGACGCAATTTTCCCCCGACACGTATATTCTGTAGCAGATGCTCCCGGTGACAGCTAATTCTAACCTCGCTCCTCTCTCTCTCTCTCTCTCTTGCCTGCTGCAGCCACGTCCAACGGCACCATGGAAGGCATCGACAACCAGGAGGGGGGAGTGTGCAAGACCAAGTCCATGAAGATAATCATGAAAGTGGGACAAAGTGAGTATTGTGTTATTGAATTACGGCCGTGAGCGCCTGCAGGCATGAGCAGGCAGCAGCAACGCAGCGCCGCTCGTACGTTACGCCAAACTGCGCGGGGCCTCCGAAAAATACCCAAATAAGGTCATAGGAGGCGGCGGGGCGCGCGGCTCCATCGTCTCCATGACACCTGGGGCTGCGAGGGGGCAGGAGATGTAATCTAGCGGAAGGATAATACACTGAAACACAGGCAGGCACACACACACACACACACATATTCACACAGAATTCCATACGCTTGCATGCACACATGCACCAACTGCTGTTGTGCACTCTTTCAACTGGAAGGCTTTCTACGCATGCAAATTCAGTTCCGCTGCACACAAACGCACAACGCTCACGATCCTTTTCGACTTTGCATGTATCTGTGATAACTTCACACCCTCTGAGGCATGAGGCGTCTGCAAAAGGCTCACACATGGTCGCAGCAGACAGGCTGCACCCTACTCTTGATTATCACAGTAATTATTCATAAATCAGTCGCCCGGTTGCCACCAGGCGTCTAATTTCCTGAGGTCCGCCTCCCTCCCCCCCCCTTCTACAGCACCAGGCTCAGCACTACTGAGAATCGCTGAAGGTCAGGGATTTAATCGAAGCCGCCGCACACAGAGGGAAAGAAAGATCATGCGCCGAACAGGCCTGGAAATTGGCTCCGGTGCTTTAATAAATATAAAATTAAAGATTTATTAAATGAAATGTACTATTAAGTGCGGCTGCGGTACGGTTAAGCTCGGCGGCGCACAGAATTTAACCCGAGAACACTAGTAATTATAACAACAGATGCTCGGCGAATTACTTTGTAGTCCACTCAGCTGTGGAAACCGCAACAGATACACTCGCAGACGTTTTAGGAGCACTACGTGCCGTACGGAGCCACTGCGCGACCAAAAAGTCACCATTAGCCGGCTCTTTATAGACATATCGACAGGAAAAAAAAAAAAAAAGTTTGCTTTTATGTGGATCCAGCTGAGGAAGTCTGGTTTCAGATTTGCTTCTGAGATGCAGTTTTGGTGCTCAGAGAAGCCTCGGAGGAAACGAGTTTTTCTAAGATTCATCCATGATTACTCGAAAGTTACCGGCACATGGCAACCAGGATGAAGATATCTCCACCTGGTTGAAAAAAAAAATACATCCTTGTTAATTCCTGTGCATCTTATCTGTGTTTTTTTCAGATCCCACTGAATCTATTTCACCCAAAGACAACCCCACCAGAGTACCCTACTCTCCCAAGCACCCGGAAGGCAAGGACGTCGATAAAAACGAGGTGATGGAGAAACCAGGTGAGCTCATCTGTTCTTCTGCTTTAAATCCAGGGAAAGTGGTAATTGAGCGGAGGATTTATCGAAAAAGTTTGGCATTTGGGTGCATGATTGTTCGGTCGGCTAAGAGCAGATAACGTTAAGTAAACCTGTGTGTGTGTAAGGTGTGTGTGTGTGAGAAAGTGCAGGAAAGAAAGGTCAGCGATTCATCAGCCGGTAATTGAATGTTGCCCATAAAACTGATAGGCATCTCCGGCCTCTCAAGGACTTATAAGGTATCTCCATGCTGGCTACATTCCAGCATTAACCCGCCACTTAAGCGACATTTTCAGGAAAATGATCTGATCGCTGTCTGCCATCTTTTTTTTTTTTTTTTTAACGACCTGTTCTTAGCACAGACGCACGTTGTGTGTGTGTGTGTGTATTTTATTTTTTTTTTTCTGGCCCAACCCACAGCCCCAGACAGACGTGTGGCTTCGTGCAGACCGTTCTTATCTCTGCTATTATATTGCAGTTAAAAAATCTCCCTAGAATCAGACCGGCAATTTCCGCAGCGAGCTGTGTTCAGAAAAGAAAAAGAAAAAAAAAAAAGAAACAGGAAGAGGCCAAGAACAAAAAAACAAGCTGACCTATATAAACAGTCCTCCGATCCCTCCCCGTGTGTCCCGGTTCACCGAGGGCGTGGCCTCGCCTGACACTTTCTGTTTTCGCTCCCAAATCCGCGCAATGTCGAGCATCCTGCCCGCTAAATCCGTGCTGGCACCGTCTTCTGCGGACGTCAGCATCTTGTCTCTGCGTTTTCCTGTCCTCTCTGGTGCTTTTTTTCTTTCTTTTTTTTTTTATGTCTCATCCCTCCATCCCGACCGCTAGCAGCAGCATATGGGCATCAGAGTGCTACGGGCAGAGTGTCTGAGGCAGCATAATCCCCTTGTAAAACAACGGAAGGGTCCTTGCTTTGGGCTGCCTGCCATCACGTATCCACTTCCCCCCTATACCACACAGCAAAAAAAAAAAAGAAAAAAAAAAAGCACAGTTAGGCCCTCAGGAGAACAGCAGCAGACAGGGCGACGCAGTAATCCGCCTGCTCTGGGGGAAGCGATCCTGTCCCGGAGAGAACGGAACACACCCACCCTTCAGTGTTGGATGGGAACCAGGGTGTCCATCGCTGGGAGACAGAGCACAGCTTGGCTTTCATAATTGATGCCTCACGACGACATCGAATATCTCTGACTCTCTACGTCTTATTTTCTCTCCACCGGGGCTTAGTTAGGAAATTAAGTTACTTTTTTATGTCTTTCAAAATGCAATTTATCTAAGTGCCATTTGCCTGTATCTTCCCCAGCCTTTTGTATCGTCCCCTATCGGGCTGCACTCCCCCTATTTTCAAGGTTGCCGTCTTCACCGGCTGAATTTGAATAGCCACCGATCGAATGTGACCTTTTATACAAAAAGCCTTCTATAGGCAGACTCCTCTCCCAGCCGCCGCGAGCCGCTGGCCCGGCTCCCCGCACCTTTGCTGCGGCGCGATGAAAAGATTGCGAACAATGAAAGGTAAAGGCAGGGAAAAGGCTGAGGAAAGGAACGCTGTCGAAAGAATTTCCTTCTCCCTCGCCTCTCGCCCGCCTTCAAGCGTGATGGCGGCATGAGCTGCTTTGTTTTTTGGGCAACACGGTCTATGGGGATGTGTTTGTGACGCAGCCCTGTATGAACTGGTTTGTTTCAAGCATGCCTCGACCTTAAAAACTCAATCTGTGATTTTTTTGGGTGAGAGGATTTTCACACATACCTTGGACTACTGTTCAAAAGTTTGGGGGTTACTGAGAAAGTCAGAAGGCTATTGGATGATTAGAAAACCTTGTGCAATTATGTTATTATTAATATTATAATATTCTTGAATATATTTTCTATTCATTTTACAACTCATGGGGGTAAATAAAAGTGTGACTTTTCATGGGAAACACAAAATTGGTAACCCCAAATTTTTTAACGGTAGCGTACGCTTTGAGTTGGACCAGTGAGATGGAAGTTGTGCCGGTCAAGCCGAGGCCTTGATCTGTCATTTCGCTCACTTTTCTCTTACTTTTCTGTCTCCCAGGTGTGGCGTCCAGAGAGAGCGACGGGAACAACACGGGCGGGAAGTCCTCCAGCGTCATTGGCTCTGAGGTGGCCATCTTCGTTGGCATCGCCTCGGGCAGCGTCATCTTCATCATCATCATCATCATGCTGGTCCTGCTGCTGCTCAAGTACCGGCGGCGGCACCGCAAGCACTCACCACAGCACGCTGCCACGCTCTCTCTGAGCACCCTGGCCACTCCCAAGCGGAGCGGCGGCGGCGGGAACAATAACGGCTCGGAGCCCAGTGACATCATCATCCCGCTCAGGACTGCTGACAGCGTCTTCTGCCCGCACTACGAGAAGGTCAGCGGCGACTATGGGCACCCGGTCTACATAGTCCAAGAGATGCCGCCGCAGAGCCCCGCCAACATCTACTACAAAGTCTGAGGTGGAACTTTGGAAAAAGAAAGAGACAAACCGGAACAATCCCCGGGCTGGAGCGGGTTTCTTTTGGTTTTCGGCTGGCAATGCCGGCTTGCCCGCAAACGAACACTCTCTCGCTCTTTCTCTTTCTCTCTCTTTCCCCCTCTCTCTCTCTCTTTCTCACTCTGTCGACTTCTCCTCCTCCTCCTCTCTTCTGGTGTTTTGTCACTATTTTTTTTTCTTTATCCAAGTTTTGCTGATACCTTGTCGCTCTGGTTTGCCGTCGGACTGATGGGGGGGCGGGGGAGGGCGGCCGAAACAGGCTGGTGCTGCCACTGCTGCTACTCTCTGGGGCTTTTTTTGTCGGGGAATTGTAGAGGAGAATGACCTCTTCTTTCCCAGATATTGCTCCCCCCCTGTTTTGTCTCGTGCGACCCGTGGCCCGGCGATTTTGGGACAACTTGTGGGATCGGAAAGTTAGACAGATGCACAGCGTGTTTTTTTTTTTTTTTCTTTTTCCTTTCACTCGGATGAGACTGACAGACGGATGTATGGACGTGAAGGTTGTCCTGGGATGAGAGGAGGGGAGGGTCATTTGGCCTCACCTTAAAGAGAGACTTCTGCTTGGAATAAAGAGAGGGGAAGAGACTAAGAACTCATGAGGAGGAGAGGTGACACATAGGTGCGCTGACCATGAACTCACAAAATGGCTGCCCTCCCTTGACGCTCACCCACCAGAGAGACTCTGTGGATTTACCAGCCGGACGAGGAAAAGGGGGGGGGGAGAGATTCTTGCACCAATCCTCCCCGGGACTTTCCCGACTGACTAACGGAGATTCCCATACCCATTCACCCTGCCACTCACATGCTCACCATCATATGTATACTCACCCACACACACACAAACACACACACACAAACACACACACACTGTCTCACCAGTCAATGTGAACTGTTTGGGTTTCAGTGTGGATTACACCATTTCTCCTCATTCCCGGAATGTTTCTTTTCAGTGAAACACCTCTGTCAGATGTTACTTGAAGGCTTTTAAAGGAGAGAAAAAAAAATAGATTCCTTTTTTTTTTGTACTGTCATCATTTTACTGGTCTTGATTTTAGTCGTATCTGGTTTTCATATCCTGGTGTAGTTCAAGTGCAGATTGAGGATTTCTTATCATCCAGTAACACGTCATATCGTATGTGATGTTTCAACTCAAGTGACCCAACAGTGTCTAGGAGGGGCAGAGAGTGCAAAAGAAAAAGACGGGAGTGAGGATTTTTTCGGTTTTGCGCCCTCTCGCTCGGGGATAGGGCGCACGTCAGGTCTGCCCCGGTGGCTTCTGGGAAGAGTGGAGGACTCTCATATACATAGAGCAGCACTTTTAACCCCCGCCCCTTTTTTATTTTTTTTTTTCGTGCCTCCACTCTTTGTGGCGGTCTACAGAGAGAGAGAGAGAGAGACACAGTGATAGCTAGAGATGGGAGAGAGTGTCCCGTCAGATTTTTAGTAGCACCGGGCTCGCCTCAGCTTCTCTGGGACCCGGGCTTTTCGCACGGGGAAAGTGTTAGGGGCAATAAGAAATCCGATTCGCCTTACTGCCGTTTTTTCGCATCAGGTGAAAGAAGAAGCCCGAGATCTAGTTGAGGTTAGCATAGCTGGCTGAAACAGCTCTAGGTACTGTAACGTTTATGTCCAAGGATGATTAAGGGTGCCCTGAGGGCCCAAATCAGCATGACCGGTGCTCTCCTATTCTTGTTTTAAAAAAAAAAAAAAAGCACAGGGACATTTACTTACATTGTCACTGTTTCTCAATCTCCCATTAGCATTTCCATATCGTGAGTTTTTTTTAATTTACTTCTTTTTTTTTCCTTACGAAATAGATGTACTTTAAAAAAAAAAGGACATTACGAAGATAAAAAAAAATAAATTAAAAAATTAAATAAAAAGCAGAATTTATTTATGATAGACACATAGAGCACAGGTGTTGTCGGACGGCATGGAGAAGAAGAAGTAATGCTAATATATTATGGTATAAGTGCACATTATGCAAAAAAAAAAAATGGTTTTCGATTATTTGATATCTCTTGACCCACTGAGTCCCGTATTTTCATGAGCTGTTGTGGGAAGGTCGGCCCGGGCCAGCGGCTCCGGGGTGGGGGAGTGGAGTTATCTGACCCAAAATAGCTCAGATTGGTGTACGCCAGGGCAGAGTAGCTGTGTCTCCCACACTCACTCAGTGTAGCATCTCCCAAAGGATAATTTCCATGAACACCCATTGCTCCCAGTTCTCCTCATACACACCCTTCATGTTTTTCTGTGCATGTGTGTGTGCGTGCGTGTGTGCATGTTGAGCAAGTCTATATTTCAGTGACTGCACATTCATCGTTATCGCCGGCTTACGGTCCCGATCGCGACTCAGGCCGTCTACCCCACCACCACGAAACATAAATCATCAACATTGTCATTTGTTCATAAAGAACATCAAATTTCACCGAAAAAGCCAAGCCTTGTATGATCTGAGGTTTGTGCCTCTAAGAGGCTACAAAATCTGCAAATATGCAATTCTTATTTATTTTTTTAATCAATTCTGAGAATAAAAGAGAAAAAAAAACACCTATGGAAAGTGTTCTTAAACCACTGAAAGATGTAACAACAAACAAATGACACAAAAACTAGCAAAGTACGTCACACAAGCCTGCTGTTAGTTTTTTTTTTTTTTTTAATTTTCTGCATTATTTGTAGTATTATTTGAACCTTTTTTTTTTCTGTTTTGACTGTGTGCCGTAGTACAAAAGGTAAACTGTGAAAAATGAAACCATTTTAAAAGCATATATATATCACACCTGAACAGGTATTTAAGAAAAGGTGAAAGAAAAAAAAAGATACATACAAACAAACAAATGGCTGTTTAGTTGCTGTCTGTCTGCGGCAGAATATGACAATCTTATTAGTTTCTTTGAATCTGGCGTCCTTTTCTTAGCGGCCATTTGACTAAAGCTCTCCCAACATTGAACCGGGTTCGGTCGGACCTGTTATGAAACGTCGTAGCGATGCTGTGAGAGTCTTAGCTCACGGGCTAGGAGAAGCACCTCAGGCTACTGTAAAATGCCTTGCTCGTATGGTCAGCCCTTGGTCACTTGACTCAGTAATTTTGCACCGTACTTCTGTAGGTAAGAAACTGTAAATACATTAATGTTTGTATTGTATATGGATCCTGGGTTGTTACAATAGCCTTATTCACCTTTTTAGGAAAGGAAATGGAAAAAAAAAAGTACAGAAAAAATGGAATACACTTCAGTAAAACAGAGCATACTACTTTTTTGGTAAATAGCTTATGTAAATATTGACCAGAACCCATTAAAAAAAACAAAAAAAAAAACATTTTTTATAAACTCTTAAAGTAAGATGTTTTGTATAAAATTTGAATTTTTTGCTATGTATTTTAGCTAGCGCTCGATGGAAAGCCCGTGTCCTCCCCACTCCCTCCCCTTTTGCACTGTTTCCATGGTAATTTGGTTTAAAAAAAAAAAAAAAGAGAAAAGTTGCCAAACCGACTGCTGCATATTTGTGCCATAAGTGTGTACCATAAATATTTATTGAATTAGTTTCTTTCTTTTTTTTTTTTGGTCTGTTTATGATTTAATTTCAGTCCAGTTTGTAAGTAACACAGTATTATATTTGCAATGTTTTTTTTTTCTTTTCTTTTCCGTCTACCCCTGGTTTTCTTTCGTCATGTCATGGTTACCGGGTGGCTGTTGCCCTCTTCTCCCCTTCCCTGCAGTATGAGATGGCCAGGCTGTGAAAAAATGGTTTTAACATTCAAAAATTTAAACAAGTTCAAAGTGAGGATAAATGACACACATTCCACCAGTCTGTTACAAACTGAAAATGTTTTTCAATAAAATGTTTTTCCTATGGACGCGCTGTCTGCCTGTGATGCTTTGTTGTTTTTCGTCTACATGAATAAATAACGCTTTTTTTTTTTTATTGTTTCGCACGAATTGACAATGAAAAATTTCATGTGACGGTTTTATTTACTTATTTGAGATTTAGATTCCGCACCAAACTGGGAAGAAGCCTGGCTACAGTAAATACTAAATGGTCTAATATATTTGGGCCTGTCAAGCTGGAAATGTAATTTCAAAACAAGGGCTCGTAATCTGCTGCTATAACAGCCTCCATTCCCCTGGAGCAGCAGATATTCCTCCTTATACATCAATCCTGGCCGCAGATTCAACACCGATAATAGGTGATAAGGCCTGACTCGCTTAGTCAAGTTCTTCCTCCAAACTAGGGAAATAATGTGTTTGTGGAGCTGACTTTCTGCAGAAAATTCCTTCAAACTGTTGAGCAACACTTAAAAACACACACATAAACACACTGGTGTTTATTTTTTTTCAATCACTTCACAAATCAGGTGTTTATTTGAGACCAATCAGCAATTTGGGACATTTCCTGACAAAAAAAATGATAAAAATATGGTAATTTACCATACGGCTGTATAACTTACACATTTTAAAAGTAAGATTACAGTATTTTAGTTAAATGTCTCACATCTGCTTCTCCTGAATTTTCTGCAATATTGAATTTGATGTCATACTTTTGGCTATCGACAATTAGTCAATATTACCTGAGAGGATGTTCTTTAACGTCATGTGAGCACAACAGTGATGCAGCTAGGACCAAAGAGCTTTTTTTTTTAATTAATTAGACTCAGGTCGTTCATCAAAATATACACCCAGTGTTAAAAGGGGGCCCTGTGGTTAATTGAATTTCAGTTATTATTTGGTAGTTTTGTTTGTTTACAAGACTTATGGTACTGGCTAGCCGGTCATACCGGTCACCGGCTAGCTTCCCCAGCTTCACCACAGCAGCTAAGACAGCAACTATGGACAACTATGGCTTAGAGAAAAAAAAATATTATTGCTTGTGCAGTTAAGGGTGGCCATAATTACTGGTACAAAAGAAAAGTATACTCGGAGAAGAAGCGTTTAGACTGTTCTCACGACATCGTTAGCTAGTTAAGCTAAAGCTAGTTATGCCGGTGTAAGCAGTCGTAGAAGCGTTGCCAAAGACCAAATGTTTATTTCTGCATTCAAAAATAATGTGAATACAAAACACAAGAAAATTAATCATCACTTTGACAACATATGCGCAGCCTGTAGAAAATATGCTGCAAATATATCACAAAACCACTTATTAAGAAAAAAAATGCTACAAATACAGAAAAAAGGACACTTGAAATTGATGCACACAACTGGAAATGCTTGTTGTGGTTTGTGGCATTATTGAAGTCGGCTATCTGTCAGTGGAAAATGAATATGAAAATGAATGAAACATAAGTAGGCTATTTGGTTGATGTTAACGTTGTGAACACTTGATTGCACATGTTAGGATTTTATCCATCCGGATGTTTGCATCACGTTTAAATGTCCTCTGGAAAAAGTTATTTTCATTGTGCAATCTGCTTTTTTTTTTTCTTGTTTTTCCTGTTTTTATATTCGCAAGTGTTTTCATAAGTTGCAGCCAGGGCTCTGGCCTAGTAACTGTTCCCAGTTTGTAATAAAGTCCTCTAATCAAACCTAACAGGTCCTGACAAAGTACTCATGTTTTGGTGAGGGTGGTTGTGTTCTGGTTGAGTTTGGGTTTGGTTATTTTACAGATGTAGTTCGTCAAGAAATCTTTCTGTTTCTCTCTGACCGTGCTGATATTGTCTGAATCCAGATGTGTAATGTTTTGCATGCAACACTCAGTGGAAGGGGACGACACAGTGTATTCAGTGTTTATTATAGCTAAGAGTCAAATATAAAAGCTTATGGTCAGTTAATAGTTGATCAAAGCTGGCTGTTAAGTCCTTTAACCTGTTGCTAAGCAACAGCAACTTGTTCAGCTCCGACAAACCCAAACAACAACACACCCAAACAAATTTATCCGTTTGGCTATCGGAATTTGATCTGTTTACCATTCAAGTTTGCAAGTGCCAAACAAAAAGCAGAAGTCCTAAAGTGTAAACCAACAGAGGACGAGCCTGGCGCTACCACAAAGTTACCTGGTAGCATGGTTATCGTTAGCATAACTGTAGGAAGGGATAGTTGGTTAGAACATGCTAAATGAGCCAAAATTAGTGTGGATCAATGGAAAAGAAAGAGAGCAAGTTTGCATGTGTGTGTGTGAGTGTAGGTTTGTGTGTGTATGTGCAGTCATAAACAGAACACAATTTTATTTTTTATTATTATTATTAGTTTCCATAATGATGATGACAGACATGAGGACAATTTTTGTTACCATTGAAAGTTGTTCAACCCTAGAAGATTATATATATATATATATATATATATATATATATATATATATATATATATATATATATATATATATATATATATATATTCTAAAAGTCAGCCTGTCACCCCAAGACAGTTTAGAGTGAAGAAGAGCTGCCGGAAGTTTTAAAATCTGATAGCCTGTGTGTCCGTGAATGCGTCATCACGTGACGGTCAAGTTAACGTCAAGGTGATGTGTTATTCTAAAATGTATATTTAGCTAGCAGGTAAAACAAGGCTAATGCACAACTCGGCTTCATTAAAACACAAAGGGAAGACAGGTGATTAACAGTTTAACAGCAGCTGTGTTTCTACATCTCACTGTAACACACCTGATGCTGATGAACGGATAATTAGAGCCTGACAGCGGCATCACTTCGCTGTGACGCGAGTGGGACGTAAACCCGGACTAAAACGGTGTTTGACGGTGTTTGTCTCCATGACGACGAGGAGGAAGAAGAAGTTTGAGAAGTTTCCTGATGTTCTGGGTTCATTTTATCGGATGGAGGGACGGAGGAAAAACAACCGGACGACGCTGAAGTGACCCCAGGCTGAGCAGCGACAGGTAAGTGAAGCTGTCGTTAATGGAGGTGATATTATGGGATGGATCTGGTTGTGACTGACAGCCCGCCGAGGCTTTGAATGAAGAGGGTCAGTCAGCTGATGACTGGTTGTGGTTTGTAGAAGCTGTTCTGATTGATGCTGCGAGGATTCATTCATTCATGTAGGAAATTAGAGTCAAGTCCTGTAATTTATAAGTGCAGTGATACTTTCTGACAGTGAAGAATGTATATACAACAATATATGTACAGTCATGTACAGTGTGATATATGCTTTGTTTTAAGTTTTTAAATGCTGCATGCAATGTTGTTTGTATACCATTATGGAACTGTTGATACAGTGACAAGTTATCCTATGCTGTTATTCTTCTTTATACCTTATTTAATTGCGTTAACCTTGATAACTGTGTGCTCACAAGATGATCGCAAGTGTAGAACAGAAAAAATAATATAAGCCATTAATGATGTATTCTTTGGATTTTTCTCTAATTGGAGCATGACTCTTTTCTTGGAAAATAGTGAGATCAATAAAGTGACAAGCATCCATCATTTTTATACAATAAGAAGAATTTTTAGTCTCCACTAATGTAAATGTTGGTAATGAAGGAATCGGTCCCAAAGTTAAGTGGATTATTTTGATTATTGAATCCAAGCACTGCTTTGAATATCATTTTTACCCTGTGGAGATGTAGAGTGTCTGTTGTGTCTATTAAATGTCGCCGGCTGCCGTGCCGGGCTAGGGTCTCCGGCTGCCGTGCCGGTCTAGGGTCTCCAGCCGCCGTGCCGGTCTAATGTCAAAAAATTCAGTGTTCATTTAAGATTGTAGACCTCTGTTTTCATTAAATGTTGTTCGACAAAATAGACTACACCGCTGGTGCAAACCGTGAATGTCAATCTTGCAGCACACTGAGTATCAAGGACATAGAGTAGCATGTGTAGTGTCATACAGTCTTTGTCGGTGTAACATGGAGACAGTGATTTAGGGATCCTGTTTCCGATCAGTGGGATGATGGCTGCTCTCTGAAACAGAACCAGCACGGGGCCAACTTGTCACTAAGCCGGTGAGTCAGTCTTGTTGTACTGTGGGCCAATATATCCAGGCAACCAGCCTGTATAATCAGCCACGCTGCCAGTGAGTCAGGACAGGAAGCTGCCAAAGTATCGCCAGGCAGAGATTCAACCATAGCGAGACAGACATCCCTACTACTATAGCTGGCTAATATCAATCAGCCAGCCACCGAATCAGCTCATATAGCCCATCAGCTACCCACCATAGCTGTGTGTTCAGCCAAAGAGTCTGCTAGCCAGAATATTAAGCAACAGGCGAGATTATAGCTATGACAGCCAGCCATCCAGCAAGCTGGTATTCTATAGCCAAGTCTAGATTAATGTCTTGGCATTATTTTAGCAGCAACCCAAGGTCCCTGGGTCTATATTTGCTTTCTGAAAAAAGACTGAACTGCTGAATTTGTCATTAAAACCTTGCAACAAGGTTGGATGTATCAAGCTATCAAAAGAGGTTTCTTATCATAGGAAGACATATTTTGGGGAGAGGATGAGTTTGTTTGTTTTTTATGAGTTATGTTTTCATAAATGCATCAATTGGATCTTGCGCTTTATATCAAAAACAGCCACAGAAAGTCAATAAAATAACTGAAACACTATTCTGCAATCCCATAAAGTTCTGCAGTAATGGATCTGTGTTAAATGGTGAGTATCCTTCAAATTACTCGACTGTAGGTGCTGTTTGACCTGACGCTCCTATACTTTTCTCACATAAGTAAACTCCTAACACATAATTGATAATTTCAGGCCTATCCTGGCCTTGAAGGAACGGTTTTACATGATATGAAATGTGATTTTTGAACAAAATGTTAAGCTACTGCCAGCAGCTGCTCAGCATGGAGAAGTGGCACACAGGCTTTGCATACTTTATATATTGAATGGATGAAACAAAGGCTCGTTCTTTCTCCATTTTTCAGTCCTTGTGCTGAACTAAACTAAAAAAAGTTAACTGGTTGCTGGCAGTAGTTTGATATTTACTGCCATGAACCATAAGTGTCTGAATTCTCAACAACAACAACAACAACAACAAAAAACTAATAAGCATATTTCCCAAAATGTCAAATGCAAACACACGGCCCCCCAGCTTCTGTCAATCAAAAACAGACAGGTCGAGACCAAAAGGAGCATTTCTCTTCTTCCTGTTTTGTGAATAATATAAGTCTGGTAAATACTGTATGAAAAAAAAAAAAGTTGTCTTGTTAGTCCTGAGTGAAATATTATGGCTAAAATATGCAGTAAAAATCCTAATGGGGAACAAAACCTCAGACTTGAAAGGAAGCCACCATCTTTTTTTTCTTTTTCTTCCTTTTTTTTTCATTATTATCTAATACACTGTTCCATTTTCTGCCACGTCCGCGGATAGTATTAAAGATATTATAGCCAGTGGCTATATATTCATCATTTCTAACCACATTGTCTTCACAGCTTTCTGTTTATGAGGCAGCAGCTAAAAATGAAAATATCTTCTCTGCATGGGAGCTCAGCTTTTTGACTGTTTATCAAAAAAAAAAAAAAGCGCTGCCTGAGAAGCCTAGATGAGGGGGGGGGAAGCAGGGAAACAAAAAGAAAAAACAAATCGAGAGCTTCCCATCACTCTCTCTCTCTCACAGTGGTCCGTCATCTCCTCTCATCTCGCTTAGAGACTTTGATGAGGAATAGGAAACGGAGGGGGAGAAAACTTTCTGATGTTTTTTTTCCTATTTAACATTTCCGTTTTATCTCCCCTCGCTTTCATGCCTCGGACGGCGGAGTGCTGCTGTTGAGAGGCGACGAGGCGTTGCGTGTGTTTTAATGTTCTTTTTTTTTTCTTTTATTTTTTTCATTTTGAGGAGGCTGAAAAGTTTATCTTCGGGGAGTAGTCAGGTTTTTTTGGCCCTTAACCTCACTCCCCATGCCTGTAATTTAATATTGTTCAGAACCCGAGGCCCAGTGTCTTAAATACTCCGGAGGATCCTGTGTCAATGTTGATTATGTCTCTGGGAAGACAGCTGCTGGGATTTTGGTTGGAGTTGTTTGAGTTGGATGAAACCTCTCTGGAGACCTTCTTGTGCGGCATGCTGTACATTTCTAGTTCTGGGCGTGATAAACGAAGATGGGGGAAAAAAAAAAAAACACAACCGTGATCGCTGCGCTTATTTTGCACGGAACCGTAACTTCAAAAAAATCGATGAGCTCCCGTAGACCGATGTAGAGAGATCTGAGATGCAGGCTGCTGCGGTTGATGCTCGGTGCCCACCGCTGCCGCAATCGTGGGCAGATGGAGGCACAGATATAATCTCTGTTGAGTAAATTTGTTACTCAGCCATGTATACAGCTGTGTCATGTGAGTGTAGAATTACCTCCCTAGTTTCTGATATGCAGAGGGAGTAAACAGATGTCGCCGAGGCGCATTGGAATCTTACAATAAGAAGATAATCCACACAGAAACTCTTTACTCCTGTTTTATGACTCATCCAGGAATATGGATGCCGCTCGTGGGTGTGTTCACATCGGAGGTATTTGTCATGCGAATGAGTTTATATGAACAAATAGACTATTTGTGGTCGTGACCAGGCATCTGTATTATTTAACATCTCTATGTTAATCCTCCTCTATAAAGGGGCGGAGAAGCAAAGTTCCAATATGTACAAAGTCCGATAGAGAAAACGATGACAAGACTGACTTAATGTTATATTTAGCATTGTCAGAGCTGCCTTTATTGGAGCATTTGGGCAAATTTGCTGCCATAGCACAGTGAGAAACATATTTACGATGATGATAGGCAGAGAAGGAGGGTGTGTCGCTACGCTATTGGACAGAGCTGATGTGAACAGTTGAAGTATCAATTGACAGCCTGGGAAAACGGTAAGGAAATGAGAGCATTTGAGAGAGATGTAGATGCAGGGAAAGTCTTCCTGTCTAAAAGTTTGCTAAAGCTCTCTTCATAGGAGCATGGCTGCTTTTTAAAGTATGTAAAGATGCTGTTGTTTCATCTTGAAAATGAATCATGTATAATTCAAATGCCTTCTCTTAAAGGATAGGTCTCTTGATCTTCTATATTGTTGTTGTCAGCAGAATTCCAATAAACAGACCAAATCCAGCCCAGTCTGTAAAACTGGATATGGTAGTTTATAGAAAACATGACCTCAACAGGAGGAAATAGTGCGTTTTTTTTTGTTTGTTTTTTTCAGGCTAACTCTTACTGTGTATTAATCCACATTTAGTACTCTGGTGAGTATTTCTGGCAGCAAGAGGATGTATGTGGGATTGAGTCAAAATAAACCGTGTGTGTGTTCATGGGAATGAAGGAACATCTCACTCAGTGCAGAAGTGTGGCTCGTTGGTGAGTTTTAAATAGTTTTTGGACAAACACGGGACAGAGGAATAATATATAGCAAGCACAAACCACTCATTGTTTGTTTTTGGGGGTGGATTTGGAGAGCATATGAAAAATATAGAATATTGCCCATCCCAGGTTTAACTCAGGTTAACCCAGGTTTAAAAAAAGGTACAATAGTTCATATTTTGGTTTCTTTTCAATAAATATGAAACACTATAATCCAGACATGATGAACAGAGTTTCAGTTTCAGTATACGGTACTAGACCCATGATAAATTGCACTGCTCTTAGTCATGAGTCATTAGTCATTTGGGTGGTGACCTTGTTGACATGGCGCACAGGTATGCAAATACAGCCAACACCTTCGGCTAATGAGACAGCAGGCCAGCCACACGTGTACACACACACACACACACACACACACTCCAAAAAAGGGTAGAAAGCCTCATTCACCTGTTGCTTTTCGCTGTGGTATTGTGCAGACACCCAGCTCCACCCTTCTCCTTTTGTGCACATGAATGAACAGTGTTCGCATCTGTGGCTCCCTGCCTGTAAAACAAGGGGACAAAAAGAAGCTTTCAGATCACTGCCTTTCCCTCCTCTCAGTCTGTTCTTTGAATTCCCCTTAAATCGGCTCCATTTTCTGTAAATTTGATCAAAAGTAACAACCCGAACATATCATCCTACTTCTATTTCTGAACCGTTCATACATCATTCAATTTAAACGTCACATGTGACTGACATAGTGAAATTCTATTAAATGGGTAAGGTACATAACGATTCACTGTACCGTTGTCATAAAGTGGGAAAATTAGCTATAGAGACCAAAATTGTTTTTTGCATCAGGCTGTAAAGATGAATATTACTGGTATAAACTTGAGCATTTTAACATGGGGCACTATGGAGCTTTGACTTGCTTTTGGAGCCAACCTCAATTGGCCACTGGAGGAACTGCAGTTTTTGGCACCATGTTGTTGCTAATTTGGTGGAAACATTGATAATTTGGGGAAAAAAAAAACTCATCTCACTCATATCTCAATTTTTTTTTAGACTTGGCTGAGGTAGCAAAGAAGATTTATCGATTTAAAAACTGAATGCGACAGTTCAACATGAACAGATTTAGTTCCTAGAGCTGTCCAAGAAGACCCAGCTAGGCTATGTTTCATGCTATTAAGTTTTGTGTGTGACAGTTAACTTAAATGCGAGGAGCTGAAGTCACGTCAACACATGTCAATCAAGCTCACTGACAACAAATGAAGGGGTGCATCGATGCAGAGCTCCTTCCCTCTTGCTGTTCACCGTGACCCTGGAGCTGTCAGTCACCATTTTGTCCCGGGACTATCCTTACCTTGAACTGCTTCAGAGTCGTAGCATCATCATTAAACCATGTCAGACCCCTCCATAAGGGACCCCTGAAGTATTTGATGTTCACAGTGCGGTCTCAGTGAGCCACATACATCCCTAAAACACTAACACTGTCACTGATGATCATCATCCACATGATGATTTCCCTTACAATAGGCTAAAAACATGTACACACACCACTTCATGTGGTCAAGTTAGCGTATTTGTTGTGATATTCTGGTCAATAATATTCTGTATTATCAATTACTTTGACATCAACTATTAGAAATTGTCATGTCAGTGTATGGTTTTCTGTGTTTTGGTTGTTTTCTCTGTTTCCTTCTGTGTCTCGTACACGTTTTATTTTGAAAATTGTTTCCCATTGTGTTTCCCCTTTTAGTCCCTTGTTGTTCAACTTATTTCACCTGTGTCGTTCCGCATGTCTCTTGCCAGTAATTACTTTTTTGTGTATTTAAGCGTGTGTCTAAGCAGTCTGCAAGTTCCTTTCATACAACCCCTTTTGGTTTGCATCAGTTTTTCTTTTCGTTAAACCTGTTCACTCCATCCTGCCCGTGCCTGTCTCTGCTCTTGGGTTCACCTCCAGTTTTTGATGTACATGACAGAAACCTATGTTTATGTAGGAATCCGCACTATATAAAATTACTTGTTCAGAATAGGGGGTTTTCTTACTTGCTGGGATTTACTCCACCAGAGTAAGTTTGGAAAGTTGCCAGCCAGCACCAGTATTTTTGACCAAACATCCAGAGAGTATAAAATTTTATGAAACTGAAACAAGGAATTTATCAAAAGAAACATTAAAGCTTCTAGTTGTATAAACAAAAGCCCCAAAAAAATTTTCAAGCATAATTTCGACTGTTATTTTTCACTTCTAAACTTAATTTTTCTTTTGTTTAAAAGAAGCCATAGTCTTTGTATTTGTGTCTGTGTGGCAGGTTGCTGTTGCAGCTACAACAGCAACCTGCATTGTAGCTGCAGTGAGGTGTGTGTGTGTATATATACACACACACAGATACAGGAGGGACAGAAGTTCCAAATTCCGAGAATATAGCATAACTCTCAACATAAAAGGAAATGAACAAATTTCCCTAAATGTCAAACTATTCCTATAAATCTGATTTTGACACATAATGAGCCCCAAAGCTAAGTTTGAGTCTGATAGGACCTGGGTGCCAAGAATGAGTTCAGAGAGCAGAGACATGGGAGCAATATAGAATAAGGTACATTCACAGTGGTACTTAAACTATGGTAAGCAAGCGCCAAGTCACTGGTTGATATTTACATTGTTCTCACAATGCAACAAACAAAAGTTAGAAATATTATTCATAAGACAGCCTACAATAATTTAAAGTGCCTGATCTTTAAATAATTGGCTAAGACTACTGGAAATGAGCTAAAATGTTGCAGTTAAGGGCGGTGTTGCTAATGGAACAACTGTGCCATTCATGTGACCATTTTATGTTCGAGTAAGTGGAAGAAAAGTTCAACTGTAATAACAGAGAATGTGTGATGGCATTATTTGAAGAGTCTCTGTAAGCTGCTACACTGGTGTTTTTGAGATTGAACTGACCACTGCATTGCGGTTTTGAAAGAGAGGGGGGAAATATTGGATTGCAGCATAGTGTCTGAAATACCTCCTCACCCCATCACCATTCCCAAACTAATCTCCACCACCTCTGAGAGCAGTAGAGAGGATCATCTCACAGCATGGAGAGAAAAGGAATTCTATCTGAGCGACAGCTGACCACTTAACTTTCACTTCCCTGCTTCTCCCTGCCTCTTCTCCCCTTCATCTCCAAAAGTGGATTGACCTTCTTACTCCAGGCAGCACTGCAGAGTCACTCCCCATTCTTCCAGCTAAGGCTGAAAACTCATCTCCTCAAATAGTACCTCATGCTATCCTTTTCACACATAATGATATGCCTTCACCCACATTTTCCTCCTACCTCTAATGTGATCGTGACAAAAGAGAAAATCTCTGCAACCTTCTTACTTCCTTCCTTCTGACCGATGTGACAGCTTTTCTACAAAGCTCGGTTTTCCCCATACACACTAGTCAGAGTTGCACACTCTGGAGGCCATTTTTGAAAAAGCTCAGTTTTCAAGGAAGAAATGTGTCTATATAGTCTGGCAGGAGTGTCATAACCGAGAGAAAAAGACATGTTTAGTGTGGACATGGACTTAGTTTCACTGTTGCCTTATTCCAATGCACTGATCTTTATCCTAATGAGTAATCTGAGGCAATTAGCATTAACTTTTACGACACTAGCTTACACTGTATTAAGGTTTTATTATTTCCATTAAATAAAGTATGGAGTGCATTGTTGTACAGAGTCTGTGAACCATTTACATAACATGATGCTGAACATTACAGCAGAAGTTTAGTAGCAAATTTAGCTTCACACCTTATTTAATTTCTCTGTCCCTCATGCTGGAGATCATGGACCTATGTTGTTATCGGCTCGTGGTTTTGTTATTTCCTAATGTTGGCAGCGCATGACAGCACAAAGGTTCAGATCCACATCTATCGAAGGGTTTTTGGGTAATAGAAAAGGGGACAAATTAACAAAGCAACTCAATTTCATTTGCATTGTTTTAATGGCAGAGGGGAAGGGGTTTTGCATACATAAATATAAATGGACGAATTAGCTCTTTTGGCGCAAAGTGTGAAAGCCTCAATGACAGGTTGGGTCCATTGTGGTGGAGATAGAGAAAGGAGGAGTGAGTCCAAAAACAATGGCTTGCTTTCCTTTCCTCACGCTCCAGCCGGATCATCGGCACTGATCCGTATGATTGGCTGATGATGAGGTGTCTCTAATGTGCACACGCACTCACGACAAGCTGGGATACAGTGCTAATCACAAGCAGGGTGACAGACGATTGGATATCATGGTGGAATAATGCGAGGATGCATGGCGGAAAACAAAGAGCGGAGATGATGTAGATTTGCAGAATCCTGAAGAGGCATGGGATGACCTTTTGTGCATGATGTATGCTGGGATGGGCTAGAACCATTCTTAACCCTATTGTGGTTATTTGGTCAAGTTTATTACTCATTGTACATCACAGCAAGATGCTACAGGTGAATAGGGTACATATTTCCACTATTATATATCAATAATTATTGTTTCAGTTTGTTGACAGTAAAGGAAATCTCAGAGAAGTTTTCACAGAAGGCTTTTTCACAAATGTCCTATTGAAAATTTAACAAAGGAAGTGGCGGTGTAGGTCATGTGACGCATCCGACTTAATCTTGTTGTCAGACAGCAACACCAGCAAATGAGAACTTCAGGTTCAGTTTTAAACCCTTGTATGATTGGTTGTTAATACAGAGTATATTACCATATGTTGTTTCAACATATCTGTGCAGGAGAAAAGGACCTTTGCAGTAATACCAGTGCTGTACAAATTAAGTCGATTTACCTACAAAACATAGTCAACATAAAATAAAATATAAGTGCTTAAACCTTTTTGCTTTTTGTTAATACTGTGAATGCTGTATTCTGAATAAGGTGGAGTTTAATGCCTGCTTTGTGCATCCCAGTAATTAGTCTATTAGAAAAAAACCTGTTTTTTCAGTGTCTGGAAGTATGTATCTAAATTAAGATGTATTTCTGAGATGATAAAAGCCTTAGAGATAGTAGTTGGCCTATGTGCTGCTGGAAGTTAAGATCTTTTTTGTGTGCTCACAAGGTTTTACCAACAGGGGAAATAACAAAGAAAGACGCCTTGGGACAGACTAAAAGAATCTCTGTTTTGTCCTCATTTAGCTGTAGAAAATGTGTGGCCATCTGTTAGGTGCCAGTCAGAGGTGTGTGTTCTGGCTCCTGCTGTCTGTCTCTCCCCTTTTCCTGTTTTACTGCAGGTGCTAACAACCTGATGGATTTCCACCTATGTAGTCCAGGCCAGTTGCTCATTGGATCCCTTATGGCTTTCCTTTGGCCAACCAATGAGAGCTTCAATAACAGGAGCACCAGTAGCTCATTCCCTCAATGTTCCACAGAAGGGAACATAACACCATCCAATATTTGATATCTACAGTCAATGGATGAGGCCATTCATTGAGCCATGGATTAAGCTTTTCTCTTGCCTTTCATTATCGGTTCTAAACCATCATCCACAGGAGTTGATTTAAAAAGCAATGTCAGGAAAATAGTTTGGTTCCCCTGATATTTTATTATAAATTCATATTGTATACTGTTGTTGCTGAAGGTGGAGCTAGTGAAACGATTTTATACACATTTAGTTGGTTTAGTCCGGTGGCTCCCAACCACTCGTTGAAATTGAACCATGTAAGTCATTTAGAGGGAAAACTCACCATTTGGTGGATCTGTTGACAACCCATAGACATCTGAAATGTGACCTGACTACACTTTTTCTTGTAAGACGTCAAAAGACAAAAAACTAGAAACTGCTGGTTTCTTTAAAATGTACTGAATTTTAAAAGCTTGTGATATTATCCATTGTTTAACATCTTCATCTGAAATGAAGCCATCAAGTGAATGAAGTCAAAAGTCCAATATTTACCTCTGAAATGTGATTGTGTGGAAATATAAAGTAGCATCAAATGGAAATACTCAAGTAAAGTGCAAGTACCTCCAAATTGTACTTAAGTGCAGTCTCTGAATGCATTTAGTTAGTTTCCACCACTGCAGAGGAGCCTTTACATAACGGGTAACAATGCAGGACCCACATTGGTTGATAACGGAGGTACACATTTCTAACCAAATTTGCAACAGACATGCAACCGATTTCTATTCAGTAAAACTGGGGCTTAACAGACAGGAAGAGAAACAGAAATGAAGAAATCCAATGAGCTGAACAAAAGACAGGCATAACAACACAAGACATAAGGCTGCACGGAGAGGGGGAGGCTGAAGTAGGAGATGGGGGAGTTCATTATGTATGAATAACTTTACATACAGTGCTGGAGGCTGTATCTTCTCCAGTGTGTGCTTGAAAAGGTACAACCATGAACCATATCATTTTATGTAGCTCACTATAAATATCATCTTCAGTGTTGTGTGGCTTATCTTAGTATATGTAATCCTATGGAGTAATATGTCTAATATACTAGAATCCCTCAAGCCTATGGAAGGAGAATCATTTCCCCTTGATGGTGCTACATTAAAGCAAAAATAATCCAGGATAAAACTGAGTAGGCATACATTACTCTGTTCAAATCCGTCTGTTTTATTAAGTCCATATACAACTCCACCTCTCTCACGCTACAGAGCACAGAAGCCAAACTTCCTTTGTGATGTCACTTGTGAGCTGTGAAGTGGACTAAGAGTTGTGGCCTGTTCACACCGTGGATGCTGGGAGGGTTTTCAAAACTGTAAAGCTCCTCCAAATAACAAATGATTTGGGTTTCAGATGTTGTCCAGGAGAACTCGAGAGTGTTGTCTAAGCCAATCAGGGAAACAATGCCAGACATATGACAGCTGACTGATGGGTAAAAGGAGATGGGTGATGATGGGATGACAGGTTACCAAAACCATCTGATTCAAAAAAAAAAAAAAAAAAAAAAAACCAAAAACTGATTTAATGTGGCTTGCTTGGTTTCTGCATATCTGGGCACTTTTCCAAAAAAAACAGAGTTTAGTTTGAGAGTTTAGCAATGAAGTCGCAATTTACATCAAGTATCTAAAAGAGATAATAGCCATAAAACATGTCTTGATTAAAATCTCTGGGAAATAACACAACAACTGAAGCAGTTTGAGATTGATTCTTTGTCAATTGTCAGAAAAATTTAAAGGAAAACTATGATTTCCTGTAATTTTATTTTTTTTATTATTGTTGTAAATCCAGGATTTGATTATAATTGGTGAGATTTCGAAATGCACAGCGTCATTTCTTTAAAAAAAAAAAAAAACTTGTGGAAACCTCAATAATCTGGAGTTCAGATCATCTGAAAAACTTGGAATTAAAAAAAAAATACAATGTCATCGATCAATTAATCAATCAACCCTTTATTCTTCCAACATGGCTAATTCAATTTAAGTTTACGTAGATCCTGTCGAAGAAACAGAAAATACAATAACATACAGGGGATACAGGATTGGGAGAAAAGGGGGTCAAATCTCATACTGGGCTCCTAGAGAGGTACAGTGTGTGATTAGGGTTGATTAACTCAAGATATTGGACATGTGGGAGGGGGGTGGTGTCACAGCCAAGGTCCCTTTTCATTACTCAGTCTGAATATTATCAATATATGGTGTAAACAAGAAAAACCCTAAGCTATTTGATTGTCTAAAATAGGAGCATTATTATTATTCATTTGGGTCATGTTTCTGGCCACTAGTTGAATATTAGTCTTAATAGTCACTCCCTTTTTAGCTCTGTTTTGGTCTCCACCAGCTCTTATATGAGCTGTATATATGACTGTATATTTTTTCTTTGTGGGTTTGTTACTTTGAGCAAAACCTTTCACATTATATAGTGTTTTGGTTCATTGGTAATAAATATTCATCAGACCTACTTTAATTATCTGGTTCCAATGACACAAAACCAGACAAAACTGTCTCTTTGCTACATTTTTCCTACATGCTGCTAATATATACACATAGATCTTAATCTAAGTATTGATATTAACTGAGTGCGCCAGGATTTTTGTGTTTGAGCTTAGCTGTGATAAATGTCCAACCACACCATGTGGATTCTGTGGGCAGATGTAACAGCCACTCTACAGCAGGTTGACTCCTATAGGCCTTGAATCATTTCCATGATTCTGTTCCATTGTTAATTGAGCATCTGCTTCTTTTTCTGTGGTAAGTTAAAAATCAAAATCCTTTTGCTGTGATGTAATACTAACAGCGGTTCAATGTCAGTTTGAGCTTAACCAAGTCGTGGGTGTATTTGCACAGTGAAACAATGCAAATGGAATGTCAACAAAATACAGATGAAAACACACACACACACAGAGTGGATGAAAAGCAATGAATTACTCAAGTTTGATTAAAATATCCCGGGGGATGCTCTCAATACTTTTAAATCATAACATACAACACCACACAAGCTAACATACAAATTGAAGACATGTGTAGACAGAAGTCAGCTTGTTTAAACCTTCATGAACTATATTTTACTAGTTCTCAACTAGTTTTCAGCAGGTTAAGACATACCGTCACCTTTAAAGCTGATATGTTGAACTTGTTACTGATTGTTGGTTATTTCCACATCCAGCAGTTACAGAACAGTTAACATTCTGTTGGAGTCGTGATTCTGTACCACCAATAAATCTAAGTCACATATTCATACTTCTAAGGGAAATATCTATGTCTTCATCTGTTAAATTCTCCTCTATGTTCAACAGCTAATTGTTAACTGTGAGTGGTTAGGGTTTGGTTCTGAGCAGGTAGTGTACGCTGTACTTTTAGAGCTTTTTCTATGTGAGAGCGCCTGTGATAGCATTGAGAGTAAAGTTATACGTGGACAGCTTAACAATGAGCTGAAACTTGCTATGAAGCACTGTACATCTGAAGGAATCTGCAGATTGATAATAATTCTCTCTAGCTTCGTCACTATAAGACACAGCCAACATGTTACTTACTGACAGCCCCCTACTGTGTTGTTATAAAACAATACAGATTCTACACTTTAATGGGAAAAGTTTCACATTTTAAGCAGCTATTACACGTTTTCAAGATAATATTCCAAAAACATGATTGTCCATCAAATGGTGTCAATGGTGGCAGGAAAAAAAGCTGCTTTTTGGTCCCATTGGGTTTCTGAAAAAAAGACTGTGAACCTGAAAATGATTGCAAAGAAAGTGTGTGGAAGAGCCTTCCCACCTACTGATACACCAATCCATCCGTCGAGTGTTTGAAAGGTCGGTGTCTGACAGTCCGTGGCTATGGCTGACTGAGCTCCACCATTGATCCTCTCTCCAATCCCTACCAACCCTGGCACAATCATATGCTAGACACATACACACCTTCCAACTGAGACTGCGTACTGAGGGATGGACAGATAATTGATGTGGGTAGGTGTATTTTCTGTGTGTGTGTGTGTGTGTGTGGGAGAGAGAAAGAGTTCTAGTGAGCAAGTCATCTGTCTGGACTCACAGACAGCCCAGCATGATTGCAGGACCTCCTCACCTCTAATGACTTGACTTTGACTTTCTTCTTGTAGAATTGGATCAGACAGCTGCCATTCATCCAGCAGGGGTAAAAGCCCACACAACCCGCCGTTGCCTTGTTCACAACCACGCCCTGTGAAAAAAGAGCAACTAAGGCAAGGTACTGCATCTCTTATGGTGTGGTCACTCACTATTCCCCTCCACTGAAGCCTGCACAAGAGTGTTTCATGTTTTGGAGTGAGCTCCTGACATGTCTGGTGGAGATCTCATAGGGAGGCAGCTGTGTTGGACAAAAGTCAATGGGGAAAAATGAAGGAAAGCTCAAGAGGAGCAACGGGGGAGGTATCTCCTCTTCCTGGTCGGACAGATGGGAAACAGTGCTGTATATGGAATAGACCCAGATAGTAATTACTATATATAAACATATAATGTATCTTTCATGCTACTTCATGATGAAGTAGTAGCAGGAAATATGGAGCAACATAAATTAAACTTAGGAACAAAATCACAGGATAAAAGTTCAGTTTGCGAGTTCTTATTTGCAGTTCCACCAGATATAAAGATTAGGGAAACAATGCTTTGTTTCTCACAACGAAAACAATGCACAGACTATCAATGATGTGCCATTACTCTCGGTAATATTATAAAAAGGTTACAATCGATTTGAATTAAATGTCATGTTCTTCAGACTGCCAAAAGGGAGGAATTTATACTTTAATTTTGTTTGTTCCATGATGGCATCTGCTAGTTTTTTTCTGTATTATTATTATTATTTTTTAAATATCATTAGTCTGCGCTGATGCTTAAAGTTGATGGTTTTGGAACACAGTTTGCCTAATTTTAGGGAGGGTGGAACCCAAGCATGACAGATAAGAGCTGACAGTGATGCTGAAAAGATGTACACAGACCGTAACAAAAATAATCAAGACTTTTCTAGTCTTATTCTATCTTTCTCCTGTTTATTGTTTCTGTCATCTCCTAATGCCAATCTGCTGTCTGTGCAGAAGTTACGAGGATTATTATGGCAACGATTCCAAAATGTATTGACCTTTTTTAACACTATCAAGCTAGGTTTTACTCTCTTGTGATGGTAGACCATCTGCAGCAGTGTGGCTATGTACAATGGTACCATTTTCTTGTGATAAACTAAGAAGTCACAATGCTACATAATGCCTTTTTTAAGAGTTAAATATAACAATAAAATAATAATCACCAATTGAATCCTGAAGGACAAAGCAGGTCAAACAATGTTTATTGTTAATGTCTGTCAATATGTGTTGAAAGAAGAGATTTTGAAAAGATTACAGTGTTATTTATTGCTGATCCTGGCATTAAGCATTCAGATCCCGTTCCAGTGAAGATCATATCGATCATTTCATGCACTGATGCAGTCCAGCATTAACATCTGTGTTATGTTACAGGAATGAGAACATTCCTGGAGTAATCTATCTACACATATGTGCATAACAAGCATGTATGTGGCAAAACAAAGACGTTCAAATCCCAGAACAAAGTGTTCCTGTTTTATTATTATTTTTTTTCCTTCCTCGTTTTCTTTTAATAGATGTTCGTAAGGTCTGATAAGTGAGATCATTTGTCATGGTGACAGTTTTCATGGATCCTACCTCGGTGTATAACCCAGTTTAAGCGTGAATTTAAAAATGCTCTCCGGGAGGTATAACCTGGTTTTTGTACGCTCATGTATAGATAATCTGCATCAAACTGGAGGTGAGAGAAGGGGAGGGAGGGAAGATCTTTAGGATCATAACTCAAATTACAATAGCTACTTATAGGTCAAAGCTTTCTGTTTGATAATAATGTATGCAGGATGTGAGAGGGAGCGTATAGATTAATCCGCCTGCTGATTTATGTGCTGAGCTGTTTTGTGTCACCGTCTTTAAAGGGGAACTCCGCCGACTTTACATGTCAACGTCAATCTGCTTGTCATAAGGCTACTATCCCTGACTTGTAAAAATAGTTGTATAATATATTCTGTGGCTCTTTAGGGAGCTTTGCCAAGTCTGAATAATATAATAAATAACCTCCCTGGTATCATTATTGTTATCTCAGATTCGGCCGCAATAGTTGTGGGCGTTATTTTCACTTGAAGGGATATTTGCAACATTTTATAACCGTAACAAAAAACAGGAACTACATTTAAAGGTTTTTTTTTGTTGTTGTTGTTTTTTTTATCTATTCAATTCTGTCAGTGAAGTAATTTTTCTTAGGGGGAAAGCTGGAATTGGTTTTGATATCAATTTTGGGAGAAAAATGACTTTTGTCCAGCCAAAACATAATGAATATGAAAGTGCTGTGTGTTGTCCCAAACAACAAATCACATGAAAAGACCAAAAACTACTCTGTATCCATAGTCTGGTATATCTCATGGGTCTTTCTGTGTCATACACCTCCATTTAAAAACTATTAAAACACGCCAACATACTTGCCATCCTTGAGACCTGAAAAATTGGGAGGTTTTGGAAACCTGAGGGTGGATTGTAAGAATGAAAAAAATAACTAAATAATATAAATAGACTACACAGGAAAAGATTAATTTAATTAAATTTGATGTTTAATTTTAAGAATTGGGACAGAATACAGAATAATTTCCCCCTCTGGTGTAAAGTAATATTCATCCAGTCACTATTTTTGTTTTTCTAAAGAATGTAAAGACCAGCAAACACATGTTGATAGAATATTACTTCAATATGTCTAAAATTTACATTCACTCCCTCCAGTATTTCTTTCTCAATGAAGTCTCCATTTCTCTTTCCATCTATTTGCTCGCTGAACAGCATGCTGGAAAACAACCGGTGTAGCTTTATTGATGTCTGGGTAGAGACGGGAGTTACAGTTCTAGAGCTTACACTTACTGTACAGTGCCAGAAACGGGTTGTGATGGCGAAAAGGGAAAAAAAAAACAAAAGTTGTGACCCTGGGAGGAAATTGGGAGGGGGCAACGAATGTCATGAATCATGAATTCTGTGTGTTCACATCAGTGGCTCACATCTGTCAGCTACAGTACACCACCGCACTGGGTGAGGTGTATTATTATCCCACATACAGCATTCTGCTGCATATCCTGTACCATATGGATATTTCATATGGAAATGCAAAGGTTCAGTTATTTCCTCAAAGTTTCATAGGGACCAATAGGCTTGGGGCTGGACTAATGCACAGACTATTGATTGATGTGGTCTTGTCATATGATTTGATATAAATAAATCTCTTAACATAATAAACATAGGAAAATGGACATGAAGCCTAAAACATAAGAACATGAGCCATTACACAGGCTGTGCAGCAAGCTATATTAATTAAATGTAAAGGTATTTTCTATTAGACGTGCATAAAAATCATGACTGAAACCCATTGTGTCTTAAGTCTCCATTACACATAAGTTTAGTTGTAACAGCACTCTATATTTCACAATGTACAGCAAGTAACATCTGCATGAAAACAGTTAAAAGTGAGGCTTTTTTTGTTTACATTGCAGCATTGTTGCATGGCTTTAAACAATTGCGATGCCACTGCAGTAATGGAAACTTGCTTACCATTTACTCCCCACCACCGGGATGAGTCAATATAGAGAGGAGTGAGTGATGATGGTGAATACAGCAGGGCAAGCAGTGATGAAGCAGTTTCTCTGCTTCCTCCTGCTCCCTTATTTTGATTCAGTTTATTCTTGTATATGTGCTCTCTGTCTTTGTCTCGGTCTGTCCACTGAGACAGAATCATCAGAGGATACTCTCCTCGCTTTCCTGTGTTTTCATGTGGCTTTTATCTCCTGTCGCTCGATGCTTGAGTTATCTTTTATATTCATAGGGTGTCTGCACACTTGTTTGGGGTGATTTGCTTGGACTCTAGAGTGTTTTCTCTTTTAGTGCAGTTTGTTCAGCTCAGTGAGACAATGACCTTTGAATTTGGGAAGTGTGAGGGAGCTTTATCATTTATAGATGTGACAGTTTAAATAGAGGGCAAAGGTTCACGTGACGCTTCCCACTGTGGCTCTGAAATGAATTTCCTTTAGTCCTTCAAAACTTTCCAAAAGCTTAGCAGGTGAGGTAATCATGAATTTCACTCCTCTTTCAAAGAAGCCGCTTTGCAGCTCTCCTTTATTTTCTCTGACCGACTTCTCCCCCCTGAGAATTTCAGAAAACTGCCGATTTTCTCTGTCTTGATTTACACCTCTCATTATTCCATGTTTCAGAAATTCCATGCGCAACGGGAAACCTGGCGAGTGAGAGCAGCGAAAGCAGAGGGGAGAGGAGGAGGAGGAGGAGAAGGAGGAGGAGGAAGAAAACAAAGCCAGGCCTGTGTAGCAGGCAGTGATAGCATCACCGCTCCAGTCAAAGACCACGTCTGTCTCCCTCGACTCTCAGAAGCCAGGCCAGGGAGAGAGAGAGAGAGAGAGAGTGACAGACGAGAGAAAGACAGCGAGACACAGAGACGAAACAAAAAACACCGTACACAGGGAGATGAGACAGAGTGAGTCCAGATTCTGTGCAGTCTTACATGCTGGTGATGACATGCAGACCCCATTAATTATAATTTGAATTGAATGTGATCTCAGGTGTTTGGCTCCAGAGGCAATGAGCTGTCTTCAGCTATCTATAGAGAATACAGCAGCTAACTAGCTTATAAACTAACTGTGCTAACCATGGAACCAGGGCCGTAGGCAGGATTTTTCAATGCCAAGGTCAGCATTCTATGTATATACAATATACTGGCATACTAAGTTATAATCAGGCTAAAGTGTGTGTGTTTGTGTGTGTGTATGTGTGTGTGTATATATATATATATATATATTATCTCATGGAATATTACAATTTTTACCTTTCCTCCTCTTTGCCTGGTCATCCTTTGCCTTTCTTGCTGTAAGAAACGCTAACTTTGATTGATGCAGCCTCTTACGTTGCATCCTCTGATTCATTCAAATGCATTGTTCTAAAAGTAGACCTGCAGTTGGTGATAACGTTACAACTTATGTTCGATTTTAAGCTTTTTCAGCTTCGTTTCAGCACTTTTACTTGCTGAAATGTAGCCTAAGGGAAAAAATAAAATGAAATCTGAGGTCATGACCTTGGTGTCCTCAGTGGTGGCTATAGCCATGCATGGAACCCTGTCAGCATGTGATCCGCACACATGCGAATGGGTCAAACCATCTTGGACAGATGGGTACTGCAACTAAAATAACAACAATATACAGTAAAACATATCTTACAGACATGCAACACAGTGAATTGGGTCTTTTACATTTGATATTAATGATTAACTTGATAGTAACTGCATTATTTTCTGGGTTGTGGGAATGAATAATTACCCAAATCATAATGCAAAACCTTTCTTACAAAGGCAGAATAGCCTCTACTCTAAGTTCTTGTGTAATGTATTTTATGTGTACAGTACCTTGTGGCAAGTGCTATACAAATAAGTAAACTTAAACTTGCATAACAACAACTATCTCAAAAATGTTGGCAATGTCCATGTTTGATGGTAACCAGGTGATGGACAAATAAATTAAAATCCCAGTGTTTCATACTGTACACAGCCCAGCAATATATCACAGAGGTTTTGACCGAGTCTCGTTTCAGAATGATTGCTCAAGCATGACAGAAGTTGTTGAGGTCAAATGTGGAGAATCAGAGCATTTACACAACTTATTCTGAGCTGAGGCAAAATAAAATTGCAATTCTGTGGTGTATTGATGTGATAGCTTTCTGCTCCACTTCCCCAATAGAGTTGTTTTGTCAAACAGAGAAAGAGGCAAAACCACACACACACACAAAAAAAACACTGATTACTTGTTGAGTCAGTTGATTTGGTCCCATTGTTCAGTCTTTATTGTTTTGTTTTGTGTTATGGATTTGTATGTAGTCTGCTGATGCCTTGGTTAAGAATCATTTATCTGTTGAGATGTCCTACAACATCTCACTCAGAAAGCAAAAAAAAAAGTAATTGGATTTTTTTATTGGAACAGAGCTTGTTTCTCTTTTCAGAACAGAAAACACTTTCTATCATCAAACTACCATACTGTCCACATTGGGTTTATGGTAGAGATGTCCTGTAGGCTCATGCTGTCGCCACCATTAAACCTCCAGATTCTATCTACGGCACCACAGTGCTATCTGATTCATAACAGCTAACAGCTACCTCATTCACCGATGGCAGTTATGTAAAAATTAGTTATTTAACTGTTGATAAACATAATGTCAGATCAACTCGTACATCTATGAGCTGGGACAGACTGGTTCCAGGCGCCTCAAGACTAGAATGAATTGCAAATTAGTTTAGTTACACATTTGTTCCTCTGAAGGACTTTAAAGTTGTTCCAGCTGATATTCTTCATTATATTTGTGCCTGTTTCAAGTAGTGTATTTGTGATGTCAATGAGCCATCTTATTGTGTCCGGTGTATTATGTAACTTCTTATTCTCTTGTCTCTTGCAAAGGAGATTTTGTGCTCTTTGAGATTCATTTCAGCTTTAAGATCCCATCCAGACATATATAGAAATAAGTTAATGATATAAGTTGATGTCTTCTACTTGACTGTAAAGGGCATTCTCAGTGTTTTTACACTGGTGGCTTTAGGTGTCACATAACACTAATATAACACTAATATGAATACTGGACCATGATTGGCTTCCACACGGTGTGATGTCACAAATCGTACTTGCAGGTAAGCAATTAATAGTTGGATTTTTCAATAAGCTCAGAGAAACTTCCCCATTTAGCAGATGAATGGAGATCTCCTCCTACTGTCAAATTCTGCACATCATTCCGCACAGTTAAGCTCGCACATTGATCTATAGGAAGAAAAAGCAAAACACATTTTTGAGTGCACAGGGACTTTATATTAGTGGCGATTTCTTTAAGACTACAAGTGAACTTCCCCTGCCCTGTCAAAAAATAAATGGCCAAATTTGTGCAACTGTATTAACATTTTATTGACTCTCTTTTACCCGACTCTCGGGCATCATGGAGCCACTCTCAAGAACTTCCAGGAGACTTGGGATGTCTGCATGACGTCACCTCAGCTGAATGATTTCAGTCCCATCGCAGATTTTCCATGTGAAGTCAATTGAAAAACAGAGACTATTTGTTGGCCTTTCCAGAGTGAAATAATTCACTCTTACACTGTAAATAAATCACACTCACGTATTTCATTGTTCTATAAATATTAAAGTTTCCTTGTTCTTATTGTTGTTGTTGTTCTAGTTTTAATTACTTTTTGTTCGATAGTGCAATCACACTCGGCTAGGTCTGAGGTCGGCTAGGTCAATGCTAACATTCGGCCAAGTCTCCCAGAAGTTCCGTTAAACATCTTGATAAATGACAAACATCTCCCTGAAATTACTTTTTGGAACTTGGGATGTCTGTAAATAATACGTAATCGCCACTGCTTTATAATGATAACTGTATAATGATAATCCACAGTTGTATAGATACATTTGGGAGTTCTAAATTTCTGCGTTCTTTTGGATAAGATTCCAAAAGAACGCAGACCAACCCTTTTCGAAAAAATAAAAAAAACAACCATCGGTATTTTAACTGTTTTGCCTCTGCGTGAGTCACTGTGCTGCTGAACAAATGGAGCTGCATTTGACTATCTCTGCGCTGTCATCTTTGACGCCAGCAAACAAAGAAATCTGTTTATCCCCACAAAATGTGTCTCTCTGCAAAACCAATTAAATGCCCATTTATTCAATTGCTTCGACAATGCATACCCACATATAATACACATACTAACACAACTGCATGCACGCACGCTGGCCAATTTTCTTAAATACTCCATAGCAGTCACAGGGAAAGCATTTATTAATTTCAGGTTTACAATGGGGAATCTCATACCACAGCATCTGCTCCTTAAGGGCCAGGATTCAATCTTGCAGCCACTTCAGCCAGACTTGGCGAGAGCTTCTCCCAAACTGGGATTACAGGGAGATGAAATAATTAGTTACACATACAGGACCCAAGGAAATGCCAAATAATTGATAATATGAAATTGCTTATCCATGCATCCAACTGCAAATGCAAGTCAAGTTTTTGGCACATTTAATTTAACAGGACTCTCTCTGAGCCCTTCCGGCCAAGGTGTTATCCCCGATACACTGTCTGTATTCTTACCTGACTCCATAGAGCTCAGAGGGACAACGAGGAGGAGAATAATCCTTGTAATTAACGTTAAGCTGAACAGAAAGCCAGCAAAGAGGCCTCGATGGCTCTGTGCTCTGTCATTCCATCAAACAGGTTTTGAAAGCAGAAGCATGTGCATACACCCACATGTGCTGGCAGTGGGGCATGTTGTCAGGCATGTGTGCTCAAATATATAAAATGTTTACACTGAATTCGTGTGTGTGTGTATTCATAGTTTTCTTGGAAGTCTGGATTATTTTCTAAAATTCTCTCTCTGCAATAACAGTGGATGGGAGCCACAGTATAGTTGTTACAGTTGCATATTCTCCACGTACAGAGCACATTCCTTCATGCTATGGCACCTGACAAAAAAATAGTGGTGGGAAGGTCTGCATTATCTGATCGCTAAACTCCTTACAGTTACTGTAATTATGTGGCTTCATCACTGATTGAGAGCGGGGGTTATGGTGAGCAGAAAGATTACTCACATTTTAACAGTCTCTCTACTAATGTATCTATTACTGGCATTAGAAACGGGTAGAAATGAGCACCCTCAAACGTCCCTTGTTGTAGTAAGTGACATTTTGAATTGCTTGTTGACTATAAGAAGGTCTAGGTGTTATATTAATACTGCCTCAATCCACAATGAAATGCTGGATACATCTTGTATCTAGGAACTGTGACTTAAAATGAATCGTTAAGTTGTGGTCTAGAGTCACCACTCTAGAGTTGCTGTCATTCAAATCAGCCAATCAGAGGTCCATTAATAATATTGAGACAGACAAAAAAACAAAGCAGGATAAACTTCAGAATAAAAGGAAAGGAAACGTGTAAAATGTTGGATGTTCTGAAGTCTGTTTCTTCAGTTGAATATTTAATTATATAAAATTCAAGCTGTGTGAAAACGCTGTGTTCCATCTCCAGAGCCTGTCCACATCACTGTGTTGTCAATCCAAATAATCTGACACATATATACAGAAGCACTCTAAAACGAATGCATCAGGAAGCTGCATCTTGTATGACTAATATAGTTAGAAGTAAGCCATATTTCCAACAGACAGTAACCAGGTTACTAGAGTGCATGTAAATGAGTCGTCTGTTTTCACGCATAACCCAATTTCTCAGAAAGGCTGAGAAAATGGTTCCTGCAAAAGAGGAAGGAGGAAAAAATGTTATATGAAGCAAGAGAAGGGGGCAAAACACAGTAAATGCTTAAACTAAAGAGTGTAAAATGTGGAGCTGAAAAGAGCTGAGCTGTTTTTCTTTCATGTTTATGCTTGTTGAACAGATGGTTTGATCAATTATTTGTTGGCATTTTGCTCATGAAGGTTTTATTGCACTTACAGTAACAAGCGTAGTTGTCATCTCGAGTAAAATGTTATCTTTTGCTTTACTGTCACTGTATCCATCTGTGTGTGTTTGTGTGTGTGTGTGTGTGTGTGTGTGTGTGTGTGTGAGGAGGAGCTCAGCCCCGCCCTCGGTGCAACACAGAGAGCAGAGTTGAGGACAGAGAAGAAGCAAAATGGCACAAATACACTCAGCATAGTTTCTTTTTTTTTTCTTTTCCCTTTTCAATCGGCTTTTAGGCTTCAGTCTATGAGAGAACATTTAGGCACTGTGCTTCTGTCTTCTATCCTTATGTGACCAATTAATGTTGCACAGCAATCGGTCAACAAACCGATCAACGAGCCGACCTCTTATAATGAACCTCACGCTCGTTTGAAACTCCAAACTGAGGCTGTGCTGTGAGCAGAAGACGATAACAAATTATATCCAGAACAAGTCAGGGTTTTATTCTCCATTTAGACCAGAGAAGTTGATTCCATTAACCAGTTTGGAGTCAGATTCACTCATGTGCCATATCAAAGATAACACGGAGCATCAAAATGACATTTATCTATATGAAAAGAGTGCAGATCGGGACTGATTGATACTGGTAATTTAATAGACAACTTTCTCCAGGTGGTGTTGATGCAATGCCATCTTGAACAAACCAGCCTAGGAAATAAAAGGAGGACAATGATGTGCATACACAGCCATCAGTGTAGATGATAATTGCTGGGAGATGATATGCATGCATCTGAAGAGGTAAGGCTGTGTGGGTGTATGTAAATGTGTGCCGGCAGATGAACCTTGGAGAGGATTTATTGTTTGCACAGTATGACCATATGCTTTTCTACATTTAATGGATTTTTCTGTGTGACTGCAGTGATGTGTGTGTGTGTACACCTCTTCTAGTAATGTGCTCTTCTTGTGTATATAGAGACACACCCACGCATATGACATGCACACACCTGCAAATAACTGTACAATACGGCACGTGTGTGTGTGTGTGTCTGTGTGTGTGTGTGTGTGTGTGTGCCTACCTCCTCCTTGTGTGACCGGGTATGTGCACCATCTGTACGCGTAGCCTGGTGTTTATGTGTGTGTGCGGTTGAAGTGTAAAGTGAGGGTTTATATGAGTGGTTCTGTGTTGTAGGAGTAAGTTGATGCCGGTGGACAGATAAGGGTCTCTTCAGACAAAGGCACCCTTTGTGAGCCAAGACCGCTCTCAGCCGCTGCAAGATGATCCGCTGCGGCCCCCGGAGCATGAAAAGCCTGCCGAGTCCCAAACCGAGCGAAACAAAGTGGCTCCAGACCCGCTAACAAGAGTCAGGAGCCGCTTCCGTACACTGTGGGCAACGGCCGGGCCTGGAAGAAAGGACAGATGGAAGAACTTTGCTTCTCCAAATGGTGGCATGGCAAAAACTACAAAAAAGGATTGGCGATTTTTTTTTTTTTTTTTTTTTAGCCGGGCAGTGTGGTGCTACGGATGTCAGTCAGTTGGTCCACCGCTTTGGTCCAAACTTGAATATCTCAGCAACCACTGGATGGATTGAATTTTGTACAAACACACATGGTCCACAGAGGATGACTCACACACACGCAATTGACTTATTTCATGTCATACTGTGCAAGATGGGTTGAATAAAATCCGTGTCAGACTGCATGATATCAGTTCTCAGAATGTGAAATGAATGCCAGTTAAATTGTAGCCCTATGATAGGCGGATAGGAGAAAAAAAAGCATCTGAAAGCAGAGACACATCATCAACTTATCATCCATCTGCAGCCCTGATGTTATAAAACGCAGCGGAGCAAGAAAGTTTCGCTGTTGCCTGTATTGAGTCTCATAAACTTTTTTATTTTTTTCATTTCACATCAGGCATTTTGGTTTGTTTTTGCATATTCATCCTCCAAAACTTTATCCAAGAATGGAACTCATTAAACGACACGCTAGACAGTACCGTTTCATTTGATTCTGTATTGTTGTTTTTGGTTACCAAAGCTTTTAAGCTTGATCATCAGTGAACAATTCTCAGTGTAATCTTTAAAAAAAAAAAAAAAAAAAAGGAAAGAAATTGGATAAACACCCACAGGTTTTACCAGCGTATGAAGAGACATTTAGTCTTGTTAAAGTTAATGAACAAGCTGCATTGCAAAGGAGGGAGGAGACCGGGTTTCAAATCCCGCATGCAGCTTTATGCTGATATAGTTAGCAAAAAATGAAACCGAGTACTGTGGGACTATTCTGAAGAGTGTCATTCTGTAGAAAAGAGCTAAAAGGCATTTAGTTTCACAGTGTAGAAAGAGAGTTTTTGCACTAGTGGATAGAAAAGATGTTCTCAGGGTAGACCCAAGAAATCTGAGGTGGATTTAGAGTGGGCGAGAGTGTACAATTAAAAGTTCTGTTGTGAAATTTGACTTTTATTGCCAAGTAGGCACTCTACATATAAGGAATTGAATATTTATGATGTATCTTCAGTATTTGAGCAAAGGTCATGTCTAATTCATTCCCATTGAACTCTAACTAGGCTCATGGATTCTCATAGTTCAGTTCGAATATAACAAAATGTAAATTCAGTTTTAAAACAATGTGAACAGATACTTAACGTGTCATTAAAAAAAAAAAAAAAGTGCTTATATTTACATTTTGAAACGCGAAACATCAAAAAAGGGTGTGGGTGGTTGGTGGTTGGAGGTTAATATATAATCCCGTGCCCTGTGGGTAATTTATAAGATGGATTGTCAGTGTTAATTACAGTTGTGAAGTTGAAAGCACGGGGGGGAAAAAAGCCAAAGTCCCTGGTTACCATCAGTCGTTGAACTGGAACTAATCGCCCACAGGGTGAGCTATTTCTAGATGTCTTAGCAGGGAAACAAGCGGTCTTGATTCTGCATGTGCAGTGGTGGAATGTAAAGAAAAAAAACCCTGGAGGGGAGGAAAGTGGGGGAGTGCAAGGTGTGGGAATATCACATAGGAGAGTGGGGGTGGGGGGGCAATATGGAAGTTAATCACTTTTTTAATTGTTTAGATTATATTTTTCTTGAGTTCAGATGTATGGAGGAAATACAACCTTTGACCCATTATCTCCTCTGTATAATTTCATGGAAGTTCCAGAGTGTACAGCAAGTCAATAGGCTCTTTCAAACAAACTGTACATTCCATAAGACCGACATAAACCTATTAACATTAACGAAATTAAACGCTGTAATTGTTCCAGCAACAGCAGCATCGTCTGTCTTCACAGGAGCTAAGCCTACAACATGCCAATATGTAATGTTATTAAGCCTTGAGCAGACACATTGCTCTATTATTGCCACTATTGTAGGCGGGCATCTCAGAAAACCTGGACATTTTAGTCAATCTGCAGTTTATAGTCCAACTGAAATTATTATTATTTTTTTGTCTGCTACAGCCGCTCTATAAATCCCATTTCCTGTGTTCTCCTTTGAGGGGGAAAAAAAAGAAATTTGAAAACAGTAAATCACTTCTTTCATAATGCAATAATCCAGTGTTCTATCATAGGCAGAGAAGATGGATTCACTCAGTGTGTTTATATGCAAAGCTTCATCAAGCTATGCTCAAAATTCAGTTTTTGGCATCTAATCGGACTTCTGTCCTTGTCCCCGTCTACAGGCAAGAGAGAAAACCGAGTTACTGATGGTAACATGTCCTCCTCAACACTTCAACCAGTTGATACGGCCCCCTTTCTGGTTGATCTATTATGTCGTCATGTTATAAACGAACAACTGGAGCACAGTAGCAGAGTTAGCATGAGTGCATACTCGTCATCTTTCCAAAAATGGATGTTTCTTACTGCTCTTGTGATTCTTCTACTGTGATTGTTTTCTTCTTTTGCAACCTGCTTTCTTGGGTGTTTTTGTTCTGGGTCATATGCTAGCATTGGAGGGTGTGGAGGATGTGCACATGCATTGTCTAATTTAACTACAATTTAAGGTGTATACGGGCTGGAGATAGCTCAAGTCCAATCGCTTTATTTGGCTGTTTTAATCGGAGTAAAGGGTTTACACGCACTTCAGTTATCCAGTTATATTCGGATTGTTTGATTGTTTTCTTTCTTTTTTTCGCCCCAAAGTGTCATGTAAGCGTACTGACTGAGCCTGATAGTGTCCTCCTACATAACATAAGGGACACAGGCTCTGAACATTAGCTTTTCTGTTAAAGTATCTGGAAGCAGGACTGCATTACCCCTATCTTGGTCTCTCTCCACTAGTTAACCCTGCACTGCCTGCATGGTTCAGAATTGTTTTTATGATTCTCCTGTTAGTTTCTAAAACTCTGAATGGGCTAGCCCTCTTATTCTAGATCCAGGTCTAGTATGGAAGAGCATTCCCCTCCCAGATCTTCCCCCCCATATCCACTTTTATGTTCGGGTTCAAAACTTACTTTTTTATCCATTCATTAGCATTTGAATCGTTTTGATGTGGCTTACTGTGCCCATGTGTCTTTTATTTGAGCCTACGAGCTGTGTGTTTGTTGTTTGTGTTGGTGTATTTGCACACACCTGACCTTCCAATCAGATCTGCCCGCTCCATCGACTCTTTTTATGTTGAGTTTAATTTTTTTTTTTTTTACTTTTTCATTAGCATAGACTCCTCTTGATGTGGCTTACCATGCCCATGTGTTTATGTGTGTATGAGCTGTGTGCCTTGTATTTGTGATCATGCCTGTGTTTCTACATGCTCTGGTCGGTAGAGCAATGTGACTTTGTGGTGGGCATCTTCTTGATGATTGAAGTGAGGAAAAATCCAATTACTATGTATTGCAAACAATGTAAAATTGTACTGTTGCTTTGTTAATGTGAATCATGTCTGATGAAACAAATCAGCAAGGGGGGTAGTTCAGTGCTGTAGCTACAATAATAAAGAAAATGGTAATTTGACATTTATAGGGGACAAAACACACTGATTGGATTTTAATAATGTTTTAAGTTTAAATGTATTATTGCAGTATGCATCATCATCTCGTATTTCCACAAGCAGGATATTCCCCAAAATTAGCTTCTCTCACAGAAAGTTTAAATTTACTGCATGTATATGGTGCCATATGGTTACCATGGCAACTGCCCTTGTTTTCCTGGAAGTACTGTCCATGTTTTTAACAGTCTGTATAGCATATAGGCCTAGAACTTTTAGGCTGAATAAATATATCATATGCGGTAAAATGACAGTGGTGATAATGATCGGGTTTGTTGTAGTAATTATCCCTGACAGGAGCGTATTGACTTTAATGTTGAGACTTTGGATTTTTTTTTTTTCAGAATCTAAGTTAGTAGATGGTCTAAAATTATAATAATTAATAAAAAAAACACCAGCAGCAGCATACATCCAGTAATGTAAAGTTCAGTCAGTCATCGTTTTCATATTCAACGCCCACTGCTTTGAAGATCCAGTTACTTTGTTTTCAACATTCTTCCTGTAACACAATTTCTGAATGCCAATCAGAGTTTCTCTGGTACCCGGTCCTCATCCACACCTGACCCTTTAATAGCGGTCAAATTTATAGTAAAGACTGCATGTGTTGTTGTATGTTCTCAAACTGGTGATATGGAATAACGATTTTAAATGTTGCGACTCCACACACTATAATACGCTGTGGACTGTTCATTTGATATTTCATGCTGTGTTTCATGTGTTATTGTCTGGCAAACAGCAGCATAAATGAATGGCAAATTAGAGCAAAGAAATGTAAAAAATGTGCATACTAACCCTGATCCCCACATACTGCTACAGGCATGTAGCAGGCTCAAGTACAAGACTACCTTTGGCTCCAACAAAAACTACTGAATGAACTGGACAAACCAAACAAACCCAACAATTTCACATTATAACAACATGTGATCCAACACAGCATAGAATTGTAATTGTATTGATCCAAATAATGTGACCACAGTCTTTAAAAAAGTTGGTAGATGGTATTTCGGCTCTCAAAACATTTGCTGATGAGTTGACCCCAACCTCTATTCCTGCGGTCCATTGATACATGTACCTTTCCTACAAAATTGGGGGGGTTCCAAAAAATAAACCTTGCCCACTGGAAAATAACGAGTTTTAGACAATCAGCAATTAGACCTCAACGTGATGCACTCAAATGAACATCAGCATCTCTGGAACATCTTGTAGTTTATGCTACACAAATGTTTATGGACTCAACATTTAATACCATACTCCCCCAGACCTTGTTAAACAAGCTGAAACAGAGGGAGGTAAAACCATTCATAATCAGATGGTACCATGTATTTCTCGTAGAAAGACAACAGCAGGTGAAAGTGAACTCAAACCTCTGACAGCTGTAGCTCCTCAAAGCCAGATAAGCTCCCCCTTATTTTCACAGTATGTGCAAACTATTGTAGAAAAAAAGTTCATAAACGTTTTCTGATGATACAGCCGTACCCACTCTACTGGCAAAAGATCCAAACATAAGTCAGACGTTGAAGAGGATGTGCTGTGATGTGGTGGCCACAACCTGATGGTAAAAAGGTAAATGTACATGTATATCCACTTTGATCCTCAGTTGCGCATACTTTATTTATTCATTTATTCAGATCCCAATTACCAAACACCACCTACCCTTTCCACGCACAGCAAACAAAACATACATAATACATATAGCAAATCTCCACAACTGTACTTGCCAAGATTAGGTTGTGAGAAAGAAAGAGAGATTCTGGGTATCTGCCAATGAACTACAATCAACACCCACACCCCCCTATAACCCTTAATATATAATATCTATAGTTCCACAAATTAATAGAATAAATACAAGGGTGTGAAAGTAAAATTACTCAATTGGTCTTAAAACCATAGCTCAGAGTAAAAAGGGGGAAAAAAGTAGACGTATAAAAAAGTGATGAAATATCAGCAGCCCTTGCCGGATACTGAATTATGAAGTACATCTTCCACCCAGTCATATTTTAATTTTTGAGCTTCTTCATCATTTCTTACAAATTTATCTTGTATGAATTACAATTAAAACTATTTCTTTCTTTTTTTTTTAGATTTAAGATATTTGAGGATTTTTTTTCACTTTACAGTGCTACAGCCGTTTATGTTCCATGACACCATGTTAAGATAGCTATCACCCATTGTTGTAGACTGGATATTTACACACCTTTTAGTTTTGTTTTTTGCACAACCATTTGTTATTTGAACCCTCTGAAAGTAACCTATAATGTCATGTTACAAACAGTAATGGCAACTCAAACGACAAAAAAATGACCATAGCAGTGTAAAACACCTCTCTACCTTTAGTTTGTTGATTCCCATCCATGAGGTCTTTGAGTGGCCACCTCTACTCTGTCAGCCATCTGATCCAGAAACACTCTAGAGTTCCCATCCCTGTCATACCTTTCAAATTTTTCCTTGACATGCATATCAGTGAGTCAGTCCTCCATTCTCCATTGCTTGAACGATCCTCTGCCTTCTTCGGGTTGGTGAAGCTCCATCTCTTCCCCCTCCACGTAAACCTGAGGTTAGCTAGGTGTGCCAGCATGTGCTTTATCTGATGCTCGCACTGGGTTTTCATTATTGGTAAGAATTGCCTCCACTGCTCTGCATGCTCCTTGGTCATATTTTTTATAAATGGATAGCATATTGCAGAAACACATTCATTTTTGTTTCTTTGCCACTATGAACACTTTCTGTCCGACTGTGTAATATAGAAATTTTACCAGAATGACAAGTGGAGGCAGGTTATGATCCAACCATGGTCCTGGACTTCTGCTGCTCCATTCAGTCTATTAGCCTTAAACTGTCACAGTATTTTCTTGATGTAGTCCTTCATGGCACCCCCCTGCTTCCTTTCCTTCTTTTAGTACAACCTCATCTGTTCTGATTTTCCCGATCCTCGACTCTACTTCAATTGTTCCGCTGACTTTGCTAGCCTCTTGTCTTCGTTAGACGCATTAGTGCAGTCCTCCACATTAGCATTGCAGCTCCTTTTTGTAATGCCCTCAGTCAATGTTCTTCAGTTCCATCGTGTCCATCTTAATTACTGACACATAGTTTGCAACGCTGTTCAAAGTTGTATCTAGCTTTGTAATTTCTGCAATATTAGTCTTCTGGCTTGCTCCTGGGCTAGCAGGAGTAGCTTCCATGGTAGCAGTAGTTTTCAACCATGTCTACACAATGCGTTTTGGCTACTTCATTGTCAAGCTCAAGTCTGTATTACTCAGGGAAAAAAAAAACAAAAAACTTTTGACTGGAAAAAATAGAAATATAACAGACTAATGTCCAGTTAGTTGGGGACAAAAGCTGTGTACCACATATAAATTGTCTGTTGAGAGTCCCCAAAAGTGACCTGTGTGTGTCAGCATGTGTATAGGACCAACATATCTCACAAAACACATGTTTGCTAATGTGGATAGCAGTTAGAAAGAGGAACATCTTGCACCAAGTGGGCTTAAATTTGGAAGCACATTTCTTCTTCTTGGTACCTGTTTCCTCCATTTTCAGCAGCAAAGCTAGCGGAACAAGCGCAGTGACGAGTGACGTGCCTCTGCCTCCGGGTTGTGTTGCCAAGTGCCATAACAAATGTCCCACACAGAAATTGAGGAAACGCCATTTCATTTGTATCACTATGCATTTGGGAGGCTCACAAGAGAAATTACTGGGAGCTTAGGGAGGAAGGGTTAAAAAAAGAGGGAGATTCCCATGTAAATTGGGAATTCTGGCAAGTACAAGTGGAGTATGGGTATTTACTAATCAGTCAGAGTCTGCATTATCTGGGAATTAGGGTGGGATCTGGTCGATCTGTGAGTGACATATTAAATATAACTGTAGGTGGTGTGTACATGTATATAGATATATTGCGACGTCACCTGTGTTCTCAAATACCCAGGACAAATTTGTCCTAAGGGAGACCATAATAGCTAATCTTCTTTTATCTTATCTCTCATCTTATCTCACATTTTTGGAAGGCTTAAATAGAAAACCATCACAACTGTAGGGCCCAGGAATAATCATTTGAGACTTTATGCTCTCTGAGCCTCAAGCGTGTTTTATTTTTATCTGACTCTCTTGAAATGATCAGAGGGAGGGAATCTACTTTTTCTTTTTTTCTTTTTTACAAAATTCTGTCACAAAGCCTGAAAATACATTAAAGTCTAAGTTCAGTGTACTGGGTAAAAGCATGGCCACCTGTTTTCAATGGAATTGTCATCAGACTCATACAGTAAAAGTCATTATTCAAGCCCGCCGATGCAGTGATGCATTAAGTCTCCCATAAACACTCACATGCGCGCACACACAGATATGGCAATGCGCTTGAATGAAGGCAGGCACAGGAAATAAGACTCGCACATGTGGCGTTGCATTCAGACCCACAGAAACACACACACACAAGACAAAAGAAATTCACATGCACTCATTTAAACACTTGTGGCTACATGTCTTGCAGCTATGCTGAAACAAATAGAGTGTCCATGTCAGAGTGGCATAGGTCAAGTTCAGAGTTGTGCATGTATGTGTGTGTGTGTGCGCAGTAAAAGGAGCGTGGCGGCTGTGGAGAGCTATAATGCTTAGGGGTGTTTTGCTACCGCCTACTGCCCTGATCTCTCTTTGAACTTTGCCATGGAGGGCCTTCTTAGCAACAACTTTGTTGTAAGAGTTGCAAAAAGATGCAGGAAAAAGTGAGACAAAGAGAAAAAAGAGAGGGAGAGCGCAAAGGGATGTTATCTTGCAAGATTTCAAAAGCACTGACTTATGTTGCCATCTGTGTGTGTGCGCGTATTTTATCATATTCTGACAGTATGTGTTCGTCGGCTATGTACAGTAGCTGCGTAGGAATGTGTGGGCAATCGCCCAAATTTAAATGAACAATGATTTTCTCTGCTTTGAGGTGGCGCGGGGTGGCAGAGGAGCAGAATTAATGGTTGTAGTGCACCATCATTTTGGGAGAGACCAGCAAATTGTGATAATGATAATGTCTGTAGCATCTGTATATTCATAATTGGGTATGTTTGACACCTCGACACACAGTTTAGCCATTTTATTTCCCCTCTAAACAGACTCACGAAACCATTCTGCTACTTTTTTTTTTTGCCTCAGAGCTTAGTGATTCTTATACAAAGACAAAAATAAGAAGCTTTTTTGTTACATGTGCAAACATTTGGCTAAATGTGCGTAGTCAGGTTTTCTCAAGAATCAGAGTAAATTGATAGATCAATTTCAAGAGGTTAGCCTAACTAAGCATTAAAGCTGGAAGCAGCTAACTTGGCTCTGTAAAAAAGTGAAAAACAATATGCCTATCAACACCTCTAGAGCTGCCTTATTTACACAACATATCTTATTCTTTTTAACAGAAATGCAGAAACAGCAATTTGTGGTTTTTGGCAGACTTGAGAATAACAGTTTATCCAGCTTCTAAATGGCAAACTCACTCAACTTGTCTGGGCATGATCTGGGCTTGTTCCGTGATACAGGCAAATTAATCATCTGCCATGTTCTCTTCACCATATTTCATATTGTCGGCCTGTATTTGGTTGTCCTCCACATTTAATTCAGGCCTTTTGACAAATTATATTAACATTAATTAAATATCCCCCCAGACAGGCCTATACATCTAAAACACTCTGCTTGAAAAATGTTCTTCTTAAAATGCGTCTCCTCCTTCTTCTTAATTAAAAAAAAAAAAAAAAATCTAGAATCTAAAGTATACCTTTTTCTTTAATGTAAGTGCTGGACACAAAATGTCTCCTGCTTTATTGTAAAGTTCCTTAGTCAATTTGTAGCGTAAGCTTCAACCTTAATTGTTTAACTTGAATACTGGATAGCTATATAGCATGTAGCAAAACCTATAAACACATAGGCCATCTCTGCAGCCACGGTTCCATAGAAATCCTAGGTAATAAAGACACAACCATACTAAATGTGATTTGACTTATAAACTAATTAAAACATACTCATGCTTTTGAATATATAGTCCATTTATGCTATACGTGTTCCGGTAGATGCTACTGAATGATGCTAATTCTTAAACACTGTACCTTTTAAGAAGAAACAAGGTTTCACTGGTCAACTGCTAACGGCTCCTTTACTCGTAAGGAGATGCCAGCACGTGTTACTTCCTGTCTCCAGTCTTTATGCTAAGCTAGGCTAAACGCATCCAGTACTTATCAAACAGAAACAAAATTGACAATCTCTCAGCAAGGAGGCTTTCATTTCTCCTGTGGCTGAGAGATGATTTTTTTGTTTAAGTTTCCTCTATAGATGTGTGTTTCACTTGTGTTGTGTTGAAAGCAAGAGTGAAAGTCACAGCTACGCAGACTTTCTCGTGCATGTGCAATTTTGTAAGAGAGAAATAAGTGTGTAGCATAAATACTAGCTGGGAGTGTGTGTTATCTGTGTGGTTGCGATAGAAGGTACTTATATCTCGTTCCTGTCATCTTGGTGATGTGCAGAGGGGAACAAAAAAACAATCTATTATTTTTCTTCTCTTTTCTCTTCTGTAGAGAAGGAAACTGACTTGAGTCTTTTTTGTCCTTGTGGTTGAGTATCAGGGGTTTCAACCTGTGCTCCAGCTACTTGCTATTTTAACTTTCAGATCAATCTAATTTAATCTAATTTAATCTAATCTAACCCAATTTACATGGCCACTATCTCTGTCCTGTGTTTGTCTCTCAGTGTGCATCAAGGAAGGTCATTTCAGTCCCTGAACTCGCTCTCTTTCTCTGCCATCATCAGATGCAAGAGGGGTGTGACAAACTGCTATTTGACACCCTGGGATGGGAACGTGTTGGTTCACACACATAAAAATAGGAATCTTAACATGTTTATGGGTCAATGCAGTGATTCTGTATCCCACCGCAAGGATTCAGACGACTCAGTGATTTGTGAAAACAAGAAAAATGAAATTGAATTAGCATTGTGGATTGGATTTAAATGCCTCTGAACTGTTTCGTGGATCTTGAAAGTTGTCTTTGTGGAGCCACAAAGTGCTCTTCTACTCAAAAGAATCATTCTTATATTTTATACCAGTGCACACACAACCGTGCCAACATTTGCCTTACTGTACATTAAAGGACTTGCGCTGCCTTTTACATCTTTGATCTACCCAGCACAGAATCCTGTAATCCTTAAGGGATCATTCTGGAGATATTCTATATTTGTGTTAGTGTCATCAAATCCCACGAAAAGACAAAAAACTAACAATTTATTGATCCTAATATAACATGTATTGTGTGCATATCCAAAGTCAGATCCTTTGTTACCACGGATACACACTATGAGTCGAGGCCACAGGGGGGATTTAGGTATGTATGCAAAATGCAGGTTGCTGCAGTGGCTTATAAACTTGCATGCAGCACTGTAATGATGTAAAAGAATCTCACTTTTGGGGGCCCATTTTTGCCAAGAAATACATGTGCTGTTACCAACTTTTCCAGCAGAATACTTTCAACATAGAAACAAACAGAAAGTAAAAGCCACAAGGCTCTGTTTTATTGAATATATTTTATTTTTGTAAAACTCCATTAAATCCTCATGTCTTGGTCACATGTTGACCAGGGACCATTAAATATGTAGCGATCTGCCTGCAAAGACATCCACTTCTTACACAATCATGTGTTTCAGATTTATATTAAAGTTACTACAAGGAAGTTTATTCTTTTCTCATGTCTCTCTCTATATGACCTATGTCAGGAAACTAGACCAGCAGCGAACAATTTGCTATATATATATATATATATATATATATATATATATATATATATATATATATATATATATATATATATATATATATATATATATATATATATATATATATATATATTTCTATATTCTCATTCCTCTGAAGGCCTGTGGTCAGGTCGGACCTCCCGCGAGAGACTGCCAGTTGTAGAGTGTGTGACAGACAGAATGAAGGGAGCAATCGGCAGTAGTGAGAACAACACAATGAATCTGAGAAATAAAATGTTATTTTCTGACTATTTCATAGCTGTTGGGCTCTAAAGGTGAAATAAACATGTCCACACCTTGGCACAACCTTGCGAGAAGGTGCAGTCTTGCTGAATTTGGTTTGAATACAGCCTTAAATGTCACCTAGGTGTATTCATGGTACTAAAATAAAGTTTACTTTGCTTTACCATTGTCATATTACAGTTATTAATTTAAGAGCCACAAATGGATACATTCTCTCTATATGAGAGAATGTATCCATATATGAGAGAATGTTACTGCTTAAAATGCAATAAATCATGGAGGTTTGATGATTTAAATCAAAAGCCAGTAAGTAATTCCTGCATGAATCTGATCTGTGGGATGGAAGCACAGGGTTTTCTGCCCAATGTGTGATAACCGATTTCAGACTAGTGTTCAGGTTGCAAATCTTCCACGTAGTTCACACGGGCTACATTAATGTGTCAGAGGGGGCGACTGACAACCATAATCAACCCAAACATCTCTGATTTCACTGTCTGTGGAAACGCGTTCAGTTCTACTCTGACACTGCTGTAATAGTGGCAGCACTTGAGAGCGCGACACATAAATCAGCCACCAGATTCTTCTGCAGTAATGACTCTGAGGCTACTTTTGCAACGGAAGGGTCATATGACTTTAAGCCTTTTTAGAAAAAAAAGAGATGATTGGCCAAAATGTTCTCATTTCCCACTAATGTCCTAACTCTCTTGTGTTCAGATGTATCCTTACAAAGATAGAAATACACGAGCACACAGTAACCGGGTCTTTGAAGGACAGAAAACAGCAGAGGTAGAGTGAGGACGGAAGAGAGAAAAGAGCAGCAGATGAAGGTAGGGGAGGAGCATAATGATAACTCTGCAGAGATGCCCCCCCCCTCCCACACACACACACACAGTGTTGCACATGCTGGTTGCCATAGGGACTGGCTGCGGATTTCTCAATGGTGGGGGTGTGGGTCCTACTGAGATCAGAGAGAACTGTCATCATTTAGGATCAATATGGGGCCCCCCCCTTCCCAAACGCTTTTTTCGCACATTCTTGGAACACACACAATCTTGAGGCCAACCTTTTTCAGCACTGATGTCATACTACAACAAACTCTCAATCATTTGTCCAGTTTGTCCAGCATGGTTGATCCAAAGATGTCATACATGTTTAGTAATCAATAGAAGGACATTTATGTGTGTGTACTTAAAAGTTTTAACAAAATGAAACCAGACATGCTCTCACATATTCAATGAAACCCAAACTGACAGTTTGTAGCATATGGTAAAACCACTCTACCTTTTCGTTTGCAGAAATCAAAGGCTATCTACCTGCTAAATGCTGACACAAATGTGCCTTTTAGCTGACATCACAGGAAGTAGCTTCAAAGTGATGCAGGCTACATGACGCTTCCCTGGAAACGTCATTAATCTGTGTTTGTAGTGGTCGTTGCCTTGTAGTTCCTTCTAATGATCTGACTGGAGGTAATAGTACACACACTTTATCTCAACATATAGATAAATACAAATATGTGCTGTTGCTGGCTGTGCACGAGGAAGGTTCATGGTGGCTTCAGTTGAACATTACACAAGGAGAAACAATGCTGGCAGGGTTTTGGGGCACATAGGAAGTAGAAATACCATAGATATATTCAATGTATTTTAAATTTTTGCAGATTTTTAATATCTGACAGGGCACGAGCATAGACGAGACGTCAAGTTGGGCCTCTTACTCTTATCTCTTTTCACATACTGCAGAATTTCCTGCATATAAAATACCAGTCAAAAGTTTGAACACACCTTCCCATTGACTTGAATGAGAAAGTGTGTCCAAACTTTTGACAGGTACTGTACATATTTTCAATTATGCCGTTGGCAGGGGGTGAAGGTGGAAAGTGAAGGGAGGGAAACTGCTGGTGTGATTATTATCACGGTTGTGGAGATAAATCTCTGGAACAATTTCAACCATGCTACAGCAATGTAATGCTGTGCACATGAAGATATAAAAATTGATATAGTGACTAATATGGGTCCGGGTCCAAAAATGCTGGATTGTACAATCCCCATAATGCAGTTGCATCACCCATTACAACCCATCTGCCTCCTAAATCTCACCTGCCTTCAAATCCCACAACGAGAGACTCTCAAGCCCAAGCAGAGATATAGTTCAAGTATTGGGGAAAAACTGCATGTAGTACTCCTCAAGATGAATATACTGAACTTAATATGTGAAATCTGCAGAGTGCCACTTTAAAATGGCCTCACTCCCACTGCTTTGGTTTGTTAAACTAATTTTCTCTTCTTTGTGCATACAAGATAATTATCCATTTTATCTTCTTTTTATTGTTTTTTTTTTATTTCATTTTCATAATATATTTTAATTTGCATTTTTTATCTTCCCTCTCTCTTTCTGTCTCTCTCTCTCATCTTCCCGAGAAAGTGTGTCCATACTTTTTGACCGGTACTGTGTATATATGGACTCTTTTCTTGTGCTCATTCATCTCATTGTTTTGTATTAAAGACGTTTGATAAAACATAATTAGTTCATTACAGCCCTCTAAAATAAATCATGTACAAACCTTCAAACCACTGGGCATTTGTTCACAGCAGACTGGAATTTCCCATTCCTTCCAGGACATTACAAATGGCTCAGCACATCTTTGCAAATGAGTAACTACAATTGTCAATAGTTTGCACATAACAAATTGACTATCTTCTTCTCATGGATATTTGTATCCTCCAAAACATGTAGACCTCATTTAATTGTGCAAGTCATCATATTCACAACATTCCATTCAATTGTCAAAATCTGACAGGCATATATACCATGTATACCATCACAGTAATAGGCATGCCTTGGAAGAGCTGTCAAATTGGTAAATTGCCTGTCAGGTGAACTAATGTCATCTATACATGATGTTCATTGCCTTTGTATTGATGTACATTTGTATTACAGTATATTGTGCTGTGCTGGTTCTCTGTTTATTGCGATGAACAGTAGTTACTTCATGTGAATAAAAATACAGTAACAGTTTCCATGGCAGTGAGTGTGCAATGTGTGATGCAAAACCTTGCACTGTTGAAATTGTCATTTCAATTTGACACAAAACATTCAGTTAGCTAGACAAAAACATTCAGCGTCAATGAAGAAATGGGCAAGGAGTGAAATGTGGATGTGAGCAATATTTCCAGGGTTCAATGCCAAACTGATACAATATATAAACATTTTATTATTTACAGAATGCCAAAGGAGCTTTTCATTTTGAGGGCACTGACCTATCCTCTGAGAAAATGACCTTTTGCAGCTGAGCTATGGTGTTGTGGTGAACCATGCAGGCTACTCTCACAGATGCATCTGCAGCTTTGTCGGATGTTTGTCTGTTTAAAGAAATGAACCAAAGCAATTGAGAAGAACCATGTCTCTGTACAGTAATGTAACCTGCTGCAGTAGCTTTTACATGAAAGTGAGCACGTTCAATGCAGATTTGTGCTTTGTTATGAAATGATCCAGCCGACTAAGATTAAAGCTGAGACTTTGAAAAAAGTGACTCTGCACTTACAAAGAATTGCTGTCACATTTACATAATGAAGTGCATGTCTATAGATAGATGGATAGATAGACCATTGCCTCTTCCACAGCTGCCTCCTACATACCACGAGCCAGTGGTATGTGGGAGTCAATATGCACAGTCTAGTAATAGTGCGTATGCTAATGTTCTCTGTTCTGTCCCTGAAAACTACACACACATATGTATATGCATCGGTCTGATACTGGAGTACTCATACTCATAAAGTGCCACTGATACTACAACACATATACCACTTTAGTCATATCAGTTTGGAACTACTCTAGGGTGAATGAGAGCAACAAAAACAAAGGATGATAACATTTCAGATGTTATCATCTTAACATCTGAAATCCTGCCACGAACATGCAGGATATAACGAGTTAAATCATGACACCGACAAGACACAACCAACTCTGCAGCAGACGTTGTCTAAGCAGGACAAAATGTCCAGAGACAACCCACATGTGGTCAAAGTCACAGACGCTCTTGTCGAGTATATTGCTCTGGATGACCAGCAGCTGTCCTTGGTAGATAATTTGGAATACTGGCGTCTTCTCCGCATACTAGAGCCGAGGTATGAGATTCCCAGCTGTAGCCATGTCAGAGTGCTACGGACACTGAGTGTGTGTGTGTGTGTGTTAGAGATGCGCAGTTGGCTGTTGCAGCCGTGGGTTCCGGGTTGCAGCCCCGGTGTCTGTGGCCCGGGCAGCCGACGTGACAAACAAAAAAAAATAACATTTTAATTAAATTCAAGTGGATGGTGAATCAGTAGTGTGTAATAGACCGAAAACAAAAATTTGCTAACGGTGGGCGGACGTGGTTTTGAAAATTGGTCAAAAAACATTGGTGCGGATGGATTGCGGGTGGATGATGTTTTGTGATGTAGTTGGGGATGAAATAATAGGCCATCTGCACATTTCACGCGTGCATGCGTGTGAGGTCTTCCTGTCAGTTTCATGTGGTGCCATGTTTATAAAAGCACTAATGTTAAATGTCAGGATTTTTGTTAAATTTGTGTTCGTACTGCAGTAAAACCTGTGACAGTCACACATTTATAAGAAATAACGACTGAGGAATGTTGTTCAAATAACAGATGATATTTATGGAAAAATAATACAAACTCAAAGTATCATAATAGTACTTCATATCTGTGTACTCAAATGGAAGTATTCGTACAATATGTGTGCATATATGCATGTATATAAAATACACATAGATCCAGGAGTCAAGAAGGAGAATAAAAAGCAAAAGGAAGACCCCAATGAAATAATAAGAAAAGACTGTGAGAAAAAGAGGGCTGTAATTGCAATTCATTTCCAGCCCGGGCCCCTGGGGTACCGTGAGTGCGTTTGATCCCAAAGGCGAGCGAGTGTGGAAATGGAGAGATGCAGTCATATGTATGCAGAGGGGGAGAGAGAGAGAGAGAGAGTGAGGAGCAGGGGAGCTGGAGAGAAGCAGAAAGCCTTTTAATATTCCAGGCCATGGGTTGAGATGAGAGACTGCTCTCATACCTTCAGGTTCATGAGCATAATGAGATTTTTATTTTGCTGAGTGCAGTCTGCGAGCGCGCGTCACGCACAAAACGCTTTCTGAACAGTTGTGCGTGTGTATGCGCACGCAAGCGTGTGTGTGTGTGTGGTGCAATCACCCCTGTGGGCTTTAAATTTCAGCATCTGTGAATATGCATTTCGTGTGTGCGCTGAGACACAGATACACATGTCAATTAGGGAGCCAGAGTCATTACTCTTGATGCCACTCCCTCAGCTCAGATCACATTCATTGACTACAATTGACTTAAGTCTCGCAATAAATACACATAGCATTAACACACTTCCATACCTCCCTGTTATCCTTCCCAATAGGTGCTTTCCCAAAACACTATCTCCTAGTATTCCCACACTCCTTAGGGCTGAAAAACGATCATCCGCATGGCGCAAGACACTTCTCCCACACACTTGATCCGTGTATGTGTGGTGTGGGGGTGGGTGGGTCGGTGACGCATCATCCCGAACACACCCAGAGAGTGAGTACGAGGTTGGTCTGTACACAAACACTCATGTGTCCTTTTGTCTTGGATCACCTGCTGAGCTCTTTGTCACAAACAAATCAGGAGTCCTATTATGTGGTGAGTTCTTGTGTTCTCAATGTGTGTATATGCATAACATGTATGTGTGTGTATTTTGACAGAAATAAAAAGAGTAAATTGTGACCTAAATGTGCATATATATATATATATATATATATATATAATAAATATGCCCATATGTTCAAGTATGTCTTTATATATGTATATATGCACATGCTCTAAGAAAGAACATTGAAAATGTGTAAAGACATGACATCACTGTATTGTATGAGCGGGTTGTTGCCGCTCGGGTCTTATTTCCAGCACATTTATTCTCTAAGTCTTTGACTGAGAGGTGGAAACCCAGTGATGTTGCTAAAGAGCCCATAAAGAAAAGAAATATAAACATAAAGAAAATATGAATTCTTCTCCTTCCTTCTCCTTATAACAACTCAATCATTTGAGGTGAATGAGGTGCCCTGTCAGCAGGATTGAAAAACACTGCTGTAAATCATGCGAAGTTATTCCGGCCTAATCTGCTAATCAAAGGGGACATACTCCCCTTTGAGAGAACTGGAATCCATGTTTCCAAGATGGTGGACAATCCATCCAAAAGAAAATTGGTCAAAAACATTTTCAGGCCGATGTGATTTGGGGGCCCATAGAGGATGCAAATGATGCTGGTTCGTGTGAGGCGGTGCGTGAAGCGAAGCCGAACGATACTCGGCACATAATCCCACAAAGCAGCTATAGCCAGGATTGCTACTGACTACAGTGGAATGTAAGCAATCACGTTATTAATTTTCTCTCCGATACAGTTTCTGAACTACTGCCATGTTTGGTATTTTTAGCCGAGACCCGTTGGGATCTGAGAGTCGAGTTGTATAACTGATAATTCAGAGATGTAATGAACTTCTTCCCAATTGTTCTCTACAGTGGAATTGTCCTAACTTCTACTTCCAAAAGTTAAGATTAGTTGGAATACCTGGTACCTCGAGGCAATGCCTGCCTGGGGATCCCACACCTGGACAATTTAAGTTTTAAAGACTCTATTTTCTGTATTCTGAAGAATTTTATTGATAAAAAATACCCTAAGCTGTGTACATTTTTCTAATAAAAATGTAAAATGAATGTCTTGTACTTGCAGGTTGCTCTGGTTGGCTTCTCTCTTTTCATCTCTCACTACTACTGTGACACTGGTGATGCTACTCTCTCAACCTTCATAAAGTAAAAGGCAGAAAAGAACTGTTTCTGATGACTTGCAGTTCAATTTTGACCCACAGTGTTTGCCGTAGTTGTCAATGTTGGGTTTGATTTTTTGGAACCTGGTTTGTTTATATCAGTAATGTATTTTAAGTAGCAGTGGGCACTGGACATGAAAATGTAGGTAGCGAAAACTGCTGGTTTGATTATCTGCAACACATTTTACACTTTACACAGCATAATTATAGTGGCTTTTAGTGATCTAGTGTCGTATGACACAAGCTCTAAAACACTGGATCGTAATATTCCAATAACGCTGAGTTATTTCTTTCTGTCCAATAATCACTCACTTTTTTTTCCAAGTTCAGATCATCTATATAAACTGTCTTTGTGTTCCTTGCTTCATCAAACTTTATGCAGCAACATTAAACAATTACTTAATTAAGCCTAATTAAAGAGCAAGCCAGTCTCAAAGGGGGGAGGAAAAACACAATGTGTGTTTTACTTTTACTCTTTGATAGAAAAGGATGGGATTTTCTTCTGAAGTGTCGACTTCAGACAGATTCTTTTTCACAGGTTGCTCATTATCAAGCCTCTTAGTTATTCATCCAGTCAGCCATGCTATAGCAGCAGCACACACACACACATACAGAAGCAGCATGCACAGAAGACACATGCATTTTATTCATTTGTCTGCCATACTAGGTTCTAATATGTGTCTAGGTGTGTGTGTGTGTGTGTGCGTGCATGTGTGTGTGTGAGAGAGAGAGAAAGAGAAAATCCTTGATGTGAGGATGACAGCCTCTCAACACTCTCTCTGCAACTGGCTGTGCTTTACATAATCAAAAGCCCTACTCCAACTCTCCCTCCTTTCTCCTTTTTTTTTTATTCCACTTCTCCAAAGGTGCATCACTCTGCTTCCTCCTCCTAGGGTGACTCTTTATTTTCCTTTTCAGCCCTAATGTTCTACATTTCAAATGCACTTTAAAATCTTAATTATTCATCTTCATTTTCTCTCATTCCCCCTCTCAGCCTCCCGGTCACCTCCCCGGGCTTTTCACTCCTCCGCTCCCCTTGTTTTCCCTCCCCAGAGGTGGCGGTGCTGCTGATGTGATGTGTGTGTGTGTGTGTGTGTGTGTGTAATCTCGGCGTGTCATCAATCCACCACCAGACGTTGAATAATTAGGCCATGCATGCATTACCCGCGCTTGCGGAGGCCCTAATCCCCTGGAATTGCACAAAGTAAACCAACGCCTCAGCGGCCCCTGATGACCCCGTGCCTCCCACTCAAACCCTGTTTAACCCCACTATTCATATTCGTCTCCTTATCCCCCACCCACACCCATGACAAACCATATTTCCTCAGTCACCACCCACCACCATTTCACATCCTTATGGATTGCCCTCCGTGGAAGAGCCAGGTATCTATGTCGCCAAGGCGGCCATATTTAACATTTTTATTTTGAGAGGTGAGAATATCAATTCCTGTCTCCCTGAATCTCAGGAATCGTAGCTAAAAGACTTGCCATCATGGGTGTGATATCAGAGCCAGCCCAATAATCTGCTTTTATAAATCAATTGAAAACTTTTAGGAAGGAACAACAACAACAACAACAACAACAAAAAGTTATATAAAGTTAAACTTCACCAATCCCGGACTGTTAAAGTTTTGGGGGAATCACATTTGTGCCTCCACCGGTCTAAGATCAAATCTCCTCACAGCTTTCTCTCCTTTGTCTCCCGGAGTCTGTCTTTCTACTCTGCTCGTAAATAAATAAGAGATAAAAATGCTAATAAAAATCTTGTTTCGCTGACCGGCTCGACTCCTTTTCGCTCCCCCGGTATGCGGATGCAAGCTCCAATATATTCTTAGCATCCATTACGCCATCATTACTTTTCTTATCAAAATTTCCATTTCACCCTCTCTCCACACCCGGCCTCCCCTCTCCCTGCCATTTATCACTGCCATTTATCTTGCTCCACATCTCCCCCCCCTTCGCTCGCTCTTTCACCACCATCCCCCCTCGTCTTTTTTTTTTGGGGTTTATTTTCACATCCCGTCACTCCCCGCTCTTCCCTCTTCCATCTCTGCTTCCCACGGTGACGCAAATGGACAGGAAGGGAGCAGGACCTAGCATGCCTGCCAATCAGCGGCCATCCCCAGGGCTGCGGATCAGTGCATTATAGGTACATTAGGATGACCGTCTGTTGCTAAGAGAACAGCAGCGCTGTGCGGAGGGTGATATTAATGGGGGCCAGAGTGGCTGCCTCTGCACTACTTGCTCAATCGATGGGGCTGCTCGCCGACTGCTAATTCAATCAATGGTGACAGCGAGGGGAGATGCCGCATTCTCCGGGCTTAATTTTTATTTATTCTTTTCCACTTTTCTTGTGAGCTCGTCAAACGGCACGTTGCATAAACCGCCCCCAGCCCCCTGCAGACACAACAGAGTTTCCTCAAGGCGAAGACTTCTGCCGCAGTGTGTTTACCCCCAAATTGGCGTAAACACGACTCCCGCGAAGCCTACAGCGCGCGGTTGAGTCACCGCGAGCAGACGCTCGTCGGCACCTGTTTGTGTTTGCTGACAGCTCAAAGATATTAGTTCTCTCGCTGCATAAGATCATCCGAGCAAACAGGAGGGACACCGCGCCGTATCGACCCCTCTGCGATCGTGTGCACGCAGAGGTCGGTCTGCAGTACACGAAATAAACCATTAGCATTCACTGTTTTTTTTTTTTTTTTGTTTTTTATTGCACCGAGCCATTTGTATGTAGGCCCGGCCGGCTCTTAATCTGCCTGTGGCACACGCAAATTGAATTTAGATTGCTTGTTTCCTCTCATATTCTTTTTGCACGAGTGGAAGGATTGTGTGTAATTTGTTTGTTCTGACTGCTGCGTCCTCCTGAGCCCCCGATATGGTTCAAATGTCGCAATCGCGCGGCCTACTGTCACTCCTCCCGTGCACGTGCATGCTGTATGGTCACGGTGGCTTGAAATTAAATAAACGTTAAGGAAACATTTTCTTTTGGCAGAATGACCACAGTCTTATTCCATGACTCTAAGATGGGAGCAACCGGATATCTCAAAGGTTTGCCATTTACAGTCCTTACCAGCCAATTTATACCAAAATAGCTTCTGAATAGCATGCTATGAAGTGTGCTGCTTCACCTGCTAAAACACATAGCATCCAGAGTCCAATTCATTAATCTGATTTTGGTTAAAGTTGCAGCTGACAAAGAGCTTGATTTTGTACAGACAGGGCAATATATATCGCAGTATCATCAGTATAAAATCGGAAGCACCATCATTCTGTCACCGTCCTTTCTCGTTCCTGATCGATTGCACTGTCTTCCCCGGTTTGATTTCCTGTGTTTCACTGCTTTTTTTGATTACTTTGTGCCTCACCTGTGCCTCAGCCGCCTGTTTGTCATTAGTTCTTTGTGCATTTATATCCTGTTTTCTCTTCAATGTTTGTTGGACCGTCTGCTGCGTTATTTGTAGCCTTCTGTGTTACCTGGTTATTTGTCTGCCTGTTAACATTTTGGTTTGTTGTTTTTTTTCCATTAAATTCCACTGTACTTTATCCTGTCTGCTCTCGTGTCTGCACTTTCACATCCCACACCATGCACAGTTTTGTTCAAAATAACAGAAATGTGCTTAAAAACATGAGTAAATCCTTTTTTTTATTTTGATGCATTGAGAACATTACGTTTTATATCTTAAATCAAAATGTGAAGACACATTACTTGAAATTACTTTACAGAAAACGAAGAAAAATGATTAGGCTGTTCAAAGCTTTAGCAGTGTCTGCATTTTTCTTTACTCAAATAATTTCCTCTATAAATCATGGTGAATCACTAAACTAATATTTAGTTGTATAACCAGTTTCTGTGTTTTGGAGTGACCAACTTGTGGCACCTATGAACAGGTATTTTAACTATATATATATATATATATATATATATATATATATATATACTGATAAGTGTACACCAGTTTATTCAGAGCCTGACACTAATAATCTTTGCTTCAGTATTGCATGATCCAGTGTCAATCTCTTATTTTGGATAAGTTAATAAAAATGCCTTTCTTTTCTTGTTGTAGAGATTCAAATCATTAACTAGTTTTTCCCCCCTTAAGGCCTGATTAAAAATAAGATATATTGTTTTTAGATATGAACTATGGGGCTACATTCAAACTATGGTTTAACCCAAAACTGATAGAGGAAAAACAAAATGAAAACAATCTGTCACGGCAGACTTTTTTCCCCCAGGATCACTCTCATTAAAATCCCTAAAAGTCATGTAACCATTCTCTTGCAGCATTATCCATGGCCAGAGGGAGCGTAGCAGTTTCCTTCCCGCATCACTCGAGCAATACAATGTGCTACCTTTTAGCGCTGATGTGATTTCTTCCGGAAACGAGTCAAGTGATATCGCAGGGACCAATCGGGGAAGGACACGTAATGACGGATGAAATACAATCTCGCGGCGAAGTCGCACGTTGCATCATCTTTTTCAAAAGTCTCCGGTCGTGTTGTCCAAAATACAATGCAACCCCGGAGTTTTCAAACCGAAAACAGGGTCAGCAGTGTTTTCAGTTGTCTCCGGTTGCAGGGCTTGGAAACACCAGCACAGTGTGGACTCTAAAGGTAACAAAAGACGTGCATTTGTACATGAAAACTTAGTAGTGTGCATGTAGCCTAGGGTCACCCACTTTTAATAGGCGAAGAACAAAGGCATATTAGTTTTATGTGAGTCCTAAACAAGCTCCTTGTGTTGTTTAGGACTCATGATGCAAATGGCACCCTTAAAATATATATAAAAAAATCCCTTTAAGCCTCAATCCCAAACTGAGATAACCCAGGTGACAGGTCACCAGGATTTTTTCAAATATGACAAAGCTCCTCCAGAGCCAAAGAAGACATAATACATAATATAACTGTCTGAGTAGTACTACTTGTGATGAGTAAACTGATCTTCATCTAAAAAAAAAACCCCAAAACAAAAACGGTGCTTCTCAAGCAACGTAAGTGACGTAGTAAGTTTGGGTTACGGATTCAGTTTATTTAAGGACGTACACACAAAGATAAAGAATAAAGTTAACATCACAAGATGTCAAGCTTTAAAATCAAATGACAGCACACAAAGTACTCGAAATGCATCATGTTTGAGTACTTCATGTGCCCTCATGTGCTCAAACACACTGTGCAAACATCCGATAATATCTCCGTTTGGCTGTATACCGTATGTATCCGGTGCTGGTAAAAGACCCTCTTAACATTTTCGTCATTCTCTTCCAGTCTGTCTTTGCAGCAGCAGTCAAACCGAGGCTGGTAATATGAGGGCAGTGTGGGTGACTTATTTCCATAACTTTGACACAAGATCAACCCCAAACACTGCTCTCGCTTCAGGCAGTTCAGTCAATGGAAATTCCCCTCTGATGGCCGCGCCAACTCTCGGTGAACCGTGACGTTGGCCCGTATCATCCTTTTGTCAGACCTTCTTTCATATGTAAGATGGCAGATTAAAGGATGATACAGCTTGACGGCTTCATAAATGATAATGGATCAGCGACTATAGAGGGGGAGATAAGAAAGCACGGCGCTTCCTCGGCAGAAAGAATCACCATTATCTCCGGCGTCGTTAAACATATTCATAAACGAGTGTTTACCAATCGTGGAGAGGGATACCAATTACCCGTGAGCCTCCGCTCTCACTGCGCAGTCTTGGGTTTTAGATTACTTTTAGAAATCAAACAACCGCATGAGTTTCTGTCTGTTTTGACTCGGAGCCAGATTCGAGCGTCTGACCCGACTGATTTCAGTGTGTGTTCTTTTTTTTCCTGTGTCTGCTGTATTCACACAAATCACCCGAGGGGTGGGAATTTTTTTTCTCTTTGCCTGGTCTGACCCTATGCTGAGATGGAGAGCTAATTATGCATTCTGTATGTATTTTGTGTGTGTGTGTGTGTGTGTTGCCTGCAGCTGGTATTTGGAGGTGGTAATAGTGTGTATAGGGTGTTTGGGATACACCCGACCTGGGCAAGCCTGCCAGGGGGAAAGGTACTGGTGTCTGATTGGCACCATGCCCACACACGCACATGCACACACACGCACACACATGCACGCATGCACCAATTTGGGGAGGAGAATGGAGAATAGTCAATGGATGAAATATAACAACTAATGTATCGTATCAACAGTTTTTATTACAACCCACAATATGAACCTGAAAGAAAGAAGGGAAAAAAAACCATGTGTAGGTTACAAACATGTAACTTCACACAGTAAATACACACAAAATATGGTCTGGGAAAAAAAAAAAAAAAAAACATGAAGGCAACTCAGTCACCATGGAAACCCGCCACCCCATCTCCATCTCCAGCTATAATCATTTCCTGTCTGTATTCTTCCTTTTTGCCTCACCGCCCTCTTATCTTAGCAGTAGCTGCCAATCGTCCATATTTCCTGTCGTTTTTTTTTTTTTTGCTTTCCCTCCTCCTCGCTCCCACTTCTCCCCACTAGCTGCTACTGTATTATTTCCATTATTCTTCCCCCTCCAACATCCATCCACCTCCGCCGCTCCCTGTATCCTGTGTCAAATCCAGAGCGAAAGAAGCCATATTGCATTGAAGTCACATCGCCTCAACCAAAATAGATAGATTTAAGATGCAATCATCGGTTCAGGATGTAATAAGATAGATAATCTGTGTTTGGTCGGTTTCCTCGTGTCTTCCTCGCCTTCCCTCTTTTGCATTGTTATCCGCCAATTTCCGTACATAGTTTTGCAGCAGCGTGACCAACACGGTCACTGAGGTTCAGAAAGTCTGAAAAAGGCGCAGATCAGAGGCTTACGAGGCCCTGTGGACAGGCAGAAAAACGGGCCCAGCAGCACTTCACATTCAGTCAGTCCGGGATAATAGAGCCACCTGTCGGGCTGCTGGTCCGGGGGTTGTCCTGGCTACGTGGAGGGTCGGGCAGGTCGGCCTGTTCCTCCCTGTTGGAGGTCTACCTAGAAGACACTCCCCTGAACAGAGAGGAAAGGCCCCACGGTTAATCCTGTGTGTGTTTGAACTAGTGACGTAGTGTAGACTTTATATTGTGTCTGTTTACATGTACATACACTGTATGTAGATGGCTCATTATACCCGAGGCAGTTATACAACTACAAGGTAAAGGTGTCATCAGCGGCTTCTAAAGCCTTTTTTCTTGACTAGATTGGAATAAGTGTGCTGCCAGGTTAAGAAAACAACAACAGACTATAAAGCTTCACACTGCATCCAATCAGTCATAATTTAAATGTATTATATCATTTAATCAATCCCTATTCATGCAGTGATCAGCGCATACCCCAATAATTCAAATTAAAACGTTGACGCAAATTAGGTTAAGGGCCTTTTTTAAAAGAAATTTTAAAAAATCAAATAAGTGCATTAATTCAGTGTGTTAATTAATGTAAATGTTAATTAATTTAATCAATGTTGAATGCCAGTGAATTTGACATTTGCTTTTTTTTTTTTTATTAATCTTTGCATAGAGTGTTGGCCTGCTAATAGATGGCTGATGCCCAGTCTGTTTTCTTGATTAATAATTTAGTCTATGAAATGTCATTCAGTTTTATTTGTCTACCCAATATCACTCGCAATTATAGCTATATAAAATCTTCTGTCTTTGGACTTTCTGTTCCAATGAGGAAGGAATTTCCTCTTTAACATGGGGGAAAAAATGGAAGAGAAACAGAGGAGGACTCCTATCCCAGGACACGCAAATGCCCTGTATTGCACTGCGTGGCGTATGGCAACTCCACGCAAATTCCTTGCATACCAATTATTTTCAGATTTGCTGCGACAAATGTGCCCTGGAGATTTACAAGTTCTTTATCAGTTCATGGGAAAAAAAAGGAGTGGAAACAGGATTCACTGCTCATGAGATGATTTGTTTGTTTCTCAAAGTTAAGGACATTTTTTTTTCATAATCAAATAGTGAACAGTATTTGGGATTTTTGCCTGAAAAGCTAATCGATTCTCTACTGAAAACATAATGCACTATAATACAAGCGGCAGCATAGCCACAGTTCATGCTTCTACATCAGTGGCCCATTAATCAGCGGATTGACTACCAGCTTACCAGTAATATGCAATCACATTCATTCAGGTGCACGGGTCATTATAACCAAACATTTGTCACACTCAGCAGATGCAGCTCTCTCTGCCTTGAGTTATTAAGATTTGTATGGTAAAGCACATTATGTGTTGAATAAAATAATTACTCTAGAGGACCCAGTTATATTCTAAAATCTAACAATAGCGTATTAGCTTTTTTGGGGGAGAAAATAAACTGTTTTTTTGGACATTTGCTACTGTACATTTAAATATTGAAGACTCAAGTGAATCTAAGACAAACATGTCTGTGGTATTCTACAAAGAAAGGTTTGAAGAAAAGCACAAAAAGGAAGCTTAGTGCAAAAGATAAGAAGGACCTTTTATAGGAAACACAATATAATAAAAAAAAAAAAATGAAATAACAAAAAACAGCTCAGAGTCTCAAAGAGGGGAAATGGGAAAATATTTGATTAAAAAAATAGTCTGAAGCTGCAAGCTCCTCTGGTAGGGCCATATTTGACACATTCACAGTCCCACAAAGCCCGGATGGCATTTGCATACTCGGGAGTAACACTGTTTGCACAGTATTTACATCTTCTTTTCCGTTTTTCATAGCACACAACTGAAAGTGTACGTTGTCACTTTCAAGTGAATGAAATTTAAAGTAGAGACCAAACACTAGATCAGGGGTGCAAAACTCAATTTCACCCTGGGCCACGTCAGCATTATAGTTGCCCTCAAAGGGCATGTTGTCTATATATACATATATATATATATATATATATATATATATATATATATATATATATATATATATATATATATATATATATATCATTCTTGTACCTTTTGCATTACCAAGCAATGTGCATTTCGAAGTTTCCTAGGTGTACCTGAACTCAACATAGACAAACAAATGTTCGAAGGTTTGTCTTCTGCTGCAGTGGTTTAATGGCCCTGATTGGAAAATAGTGCTGCCAACAGTTCACCCTGATGAACCAACTCCTAATATTTACAAAAGGGTGGTGGATTGGAAAACATTAATCTGAACTTTCCTTTGCTACAACTTTCTGCTTACTTTGGATGGAAACCGAGCTATTTTCATCAACTTTAGGGCTGTAGCCCTCGGATAGAAGAGGCACTCTCGAAAACGCGTATGTGCGTTCATAACCAGCCGTGGCACCGAAACGCTTCCAAGCTGCGCACTGTTCGTAAAAAGTCGTATCAGCTTTAATAATGATTTTTTTTTGTTTTGGGATGCCATTTCGGCCACATTTCAACATCATGTATCTTTGACTAAAACTGACCAATGAACATATAGATTGCAATGATACACCTGCATTGTGTTAACATAACATATTTTATACACGTTTTAACACCATTGCCATTGGGTATTATTGATCGTCTTATTGCAGCTGTTCATGACAGAAGAATGACTGTAATATTGTGCAATGAGTCTACTGTTCCGATAGTGTTTACAAGTTCAGGCTTGCTGGTATTGAGCGGCTCATTCATAGTACCTTTACCCCTTAATTGCACTAATCTCCATTTAGACAGTGTTCTCATCACATGCACTAATGACTGTCTGCAACTATGCCTGACACACACACATACACACAAACAGACCACCTCTTTGTTTTGCACACAAACTACTGTACGTGACACATACCCGGGCATTATCTCTTTCTCTCTCCCCCTCTCTCTCTCACACACGCACACACACACACACACACACACACACACACAAAGTGAGGGAGAGAGCGAGATAAAGACAAACCGTCCTATCTCCATCCATCACCTCCATTAAAAGAAAAAAAAAACTGAAGGGAAATAGTTTTGCCTTCCAGCCACCGCCTCGCACCTACTGTTTACCAGTGTGTCTGTACTTCTCACTGCTGTGAAGTGAGAAGTTTCTGCTACCGTGGCTTTGTATGAGTGTGTGTGTGACTCTACAAGTCCAGACAGGGCGCCGTCCCCTAGAGCCGAGCGAGAAAAGATGAGAGGCTGAGGGAGGCAAGGACAGAGAGGAGATGACAAGAGGTAAAGTGGGACATGCCACGCATACATGATTCACTTCTTCTCATCTCACCTGAGGAAACAAAAATTGCAATATCACAACCACAAAGCCATGCAGGGGTGTGTTGTTAACGTTTGTCAGAGGTATGGAACTCGTACGTAGGAGTTGGAGCCTTTAAAAGACATTAAGGCATGAGAACGGCAATGTATTCATGGATCATTTTCAGATTATTCTCACATGATATCATAGGAGTCATGATGCCAGTTTGATTTTGTCCATATCCATGAAATTCACCAATATCCTCTTCTGTTTTTCCCCAATCGTCAGCTGTTCAGCTATTTCAATTTTGAATGAGCCTTTTCTTACTTGTGGAACAAAGTTTTGGTTTCACTTTGGCTCCCTCTTCTTCTGACATTATCCACCGCAGTTCTCTTTCCTTACTGCTTTCTGACTAACCGACACAACCGTTTCGCCGTTTTTGACTCTTTTTGTCAGCGTGTCCCTGGCTCATCATGGAAGTTAGAGGTGAAGTGGCGCGAGGCAGCGAGGGGAGATGGGATCAGGCATCGGCAGGATGAAGCCTTTTCGCGTTTTAATCCGCCATGTCCCCGTGGAATAGTCTGGCCAAGGCCTTGATTAAGGATTCATAGAGTATTAGCCCGCTATCGTTATAGCTATACATCATCTCACTGCTCCATCAGTGGGTTGTCTCGGCTTAAAACCGGCGAGCTAAATCCCAGGTGCGTAGGTGTGTGTGTGATTGTGTGTGACCGTGTGAGATTAGCGGTGCATCGGGGATTAGGTCGAAGCACTAAGCATTTTTCTGAATCTGAATTTTCTCTGTAACAGCAGCAGAGATTAAGCAGAGACGTATATATTTTTTCCTCAAATCATCATTGTACATGAGCAAGTTATGTAATGAGCAAGCAGATATTAAGCAGTGAGCAAACTGTTCAGATATTATAAAAATGTCATACCAGTATGGCGTATATAGTATGTCTTTATGCTTAAGCAGTATATCTTTTTAAATGGCTTTAAACTGACTTTACATTACCGATGACCCATCATTTGCCTACCATCAGTCAGTCACTGTCATTCTGTCACAAAAACTGCCATCTAAGGAGCTTTAAAGTAGATGAGGTGTCCCGATATATTACTGCTAATGAGAGGACAGCTGACAGTGGTAAGACCTTTAAGTCCACAGTTGATTGGGATCGGCCTTATACTCCTGCTGCCAATGTGTAGGTGCTGGAGGAAGAAAACTGGGGTGGAATCACATCTTGGCGTTGGGGGAGCTAAATGCCAGCCTTTTGCATTATAAAAAATTTGAATATGAATGAACATGTTTGTAGACTCTTCCGTTGGACTCTGCAACGGTGTGAGGGAAATAAATGTCAAGCTTTTCAAGACATTCAGAATTCAGGAAAGAATGCCTATCTGTTTCCAACAGGTTTGAAAAGTCTGGCAGAGGAGCCTCATCTTCCTGTATAATGCCATTATAGTGTATTTGCCTGCAGATTCAATAGAAGGCCTTGTTCTTGAACATTGTATGTTTTGGATGGCGGTTCCATTACGAGAGAAGACTTAGTATGTCCAGATGGTTGAGATATTTATTCTTGGCTGGAAGTATATCCATTTTCTTGCAAAAACATTGTCACTGTAATTGGCAGGAAACATGATTTCCTTCATGAAAATCATGGCTGCAGTGGTTCAAGCCATCTTTTGGTCAGGTCTTGTATAAAATGTTTAAAATAAACACACAAGCTGGTTGGGATGAACTGCTCTTTCAATTAAATGAACTGGCCAGAGGTAACCGTAACTCAGAAGTTGAATTTAAATTGGCCGAATTCTGCCCCAAACAGCAATTGACCAGTCATGCCTTAGCAACCGTAACCAGGCTCAGGATGTCCGTCAGCTTTGGATTTTTCCACCTGCTGAAGAGGTGTGAATATCCAGTTGAACATGTTTCAACTTGAGCACATAAATCGTACGCTTATCCCGTGGTGTTCTGAATCCTAGCTGGGATTTATTTCTCCAGCAGAAGTCGGATGATTTTAACATTAAATTCCCTGGTTTCCCAGTTACGCTGTAACTCATCTTCCTATGAAGGTTTGGAAGAGACACTCAACTAAGGGAGACTCGCCAAGTACAAATGTTTCCCAGACTCTGTGTTAGCGGCTGCTTTAAGGAGGACTTTACGATGCACCTTAAGGGACGTTCTAAGGTGGAGTCGACATTTCTAGAGAGCCTAAAGCATATCAATCAATGGCAGGCGAATAAACTGTCTCACTTGTAAATGAAGTTTCAATATAACAAGTGGGTCTTCACTAATCTAACATCTCAGAAGATAAAGCTATGGCTACAAAATGGCATGTTTTTAAGAAAATATGTGACCTTGTGTGTGTATTATATAGTACTGTGCAGTTATACAGATGTGATGAAGTTACTGATGTGGAGGTGGAGTAATTCTAGTGCGTGATTTGCCTGGTTTAGCTCAGAGTGTATGTAGGAGGGGTGTAATTGTTACGTAGAATAAACGTTGAGCTCATGTCCAAGCAAAGTCTCCGAATATATATTTTACACAGTGTACTACGTGTAAGTTGTAATTAAGGCTGTGCAATTAATAGAATTTTTTGATCGCCATTTTGAATTGTGTGTCAAAGGATCTCAAAACTTTGTAAGGTAATAACCGAGGTAATATCTGTGACTTTTGTCAACGCAACTAATCTTTTTTAACCACCTCAAACACAAGCACAAAGTCACTCATGCTGAATAATTGCATTGTGTAACTAAACAGTAATCGCTTTGAATAATTGTGATTTCATTATTGACGAAAATGGTCATGTTAATGATTTTTCCATAATCAAGCAGCCCTAGTTTTCATAGAAATTTTAGTTAATATTAGTTCATTACTACTTAGCTGTAGTAACAATGTCTGTGGTGTGTTTAAATACCCCAGTAAGCCATGCCATAGTAACCGTGAGCCAGGACCCTGCAAATGAAGCAGCCGAATGGATTTCAGCCATTTTTAATCTGATTATTCACACCTGCGTTTCTCCACCAGTGTCTTCCATACGAAATAAGGTCTCTCGGTTGAATGGGAGTGCACAGATGAAGTACAAATGAAAGTGGTAACAGTTGAATGTGGGTCCAGTATGTTGAGGATGTAAGCCCGGGCTGGCTTTCCAATTGGTTATCGCCTGTGGCTCTCTCCAGAGGCGGCCTTGCCTACTGTGAGCTTTTCAGCAGACATCCTTTTTACACGCCGAGTATGGTCGCACGGATTTTCGCACTCTTTCAGCTCGCAGAATCAAAGGCTCAAAAAGCAAATTGCCGCAGCGCGGCTGGCCTCGATCAATGACATCATATTTAAGCACTTATGTTATACATTTGCTCTCTCGATATACTTTCATCTCCCAGCGTCTCTCTGTGTCGTTCTCCCGATTTTAATCCCCCGTATCTCACTACTGAATACAGCGATGCTGACAAAGAACAAAATATTTTATTGTACGCAGGCCGCGCAGTGTGTGTGTGTGTGTGTGTGTGTTTCCTCGGTGCAGCGGGGTCAGACCTCATGATGAAGAGGCCTATTTTTCTCTCCAGGTGTATGGTGACTATAGAAGAACAATAAGGATTGTGTGCGTGTGTGTGTGTGTGTGCTTCACCGACGTGCCACTGGCAAGGACAACCAGTAATCAAGTCCTCTCGCTATTCTTCTGCACCAACCTCCCCTGTAACTTAAGAATGACGTAAAACTAGGACAGGGCAAATCCAGTACAAACAAAAACAAGCACGCACCAAGGTGACGGCGTGTGCGTTAAGCTCAGGTAGTGAGGTGATGCAATTGGTTCATTTCCGTGTAGGCGACATTGTCACTGAGACCCCTACACACAGGGACTTGGACAGGTGTGTGTGTGTGTGTGTGTGTGTGTGTGTGTGTGTGTGTGTGTGTGTGTACTTGGCGACAGGCTGCACGGGGGGATACCCGAGTGTCAGACTCAGGCCTGGGAGTGTGTGAGAACCAGAGTGAACCGACAGGAGGGTGTGGGAACCTGCTATTCTGCAGGAAAGACGCAGCTCCTGTTACCTGAGGATCAGGCTTTTGCTGTAACCCAAACCTCACTCTCCTTTAACTTCCACCCGAACACACTCCTTCTCGGATATACACACACTTTCTCAGACACACAATCTTAAACGGGAGGGATTGAGGGTTTTGTTACAGGAGGCGGTCTTGTCAGGTTCTGCAGGACTCAAATTTTTCACTCATTTTCACTCAAATCTCACTAAAGATGGCTACTTTTTTTTTTCTTGCTTATCAGTTACGAACACCTCTTTTTTTCAGGAGCAGAGGTTTGCCACTTAATCTAACCTTCACACACTTTTAGCTTCAAATGGTATTTGACACAAAAGTTTCAGCACTCATTTCAAAGCTTTAAAACTTTATTGTGCCCTCAGGGGCAAACCGTGGTTGGGCTGGGTGAAGTCCGACCACAAAAATACACGTTTCATGTCATTACTAGTGGCATAAATACATGGTAAACGCACCATAGACATTATGTTGTTTAAAGAGAACATCGGCATGCATCTTCCTAATACAGACTACAATAACCGAGTACAATTTAAAATATTCATTTTTAATATTTTATACTCCATATAATCTCAGATGGAATTGTTGCAGTTTTTGCTAAACTATGTTAATTTAGTTGTCAGGTTAAGGTAAACAAACAAAAACAACTCATTTCTAAAACAAACATCCACACATGTAATTTATGGGTTTCTTTAGTCACAAAACATGTTTAATCTTTTAGGCTAAACCAAACTACATTTAGTGTCAGTGACTCTCTTAGTCCACATTCTTCTGACCACATTGAGGGATGAGTATAGCTGCACTCACTGTTACTGTGACCGCAAAAGAGAATGAAGTCATGGATGTCCAATTTCACAAAGCTGCGGAATACAAATCATCTCAATCAGCTTTTGCCTACTGAGTGGATTTATTCAAATATAGTTTTACTGGGAATTCAGTTACAGTTCTAAAAAGGGAAAAAAAAAGAGCCCAACCACAAACGGGAAGCTTGTTCCAAAAAAAAAAAAAAAAAAAAATCTGAATTCTCTCTGATGGATCACAGCTTTGATATGACAAGAATGTCTTTCAACATGATGTCTGATGAGGTTTCAAACTTAAGGCAAGACATGGTGTGTAAAAACACACACCCCTTAAACATTTTTACTTTCAGACTAGCAGGAAAATGATCAAAAACACCCATTTAGGTGTTAATTTCACTACACTTTGTCCAATGTTATCTCTACATTTCTCCTGAACTCACCAAAAGTCCTGAACTGTCTCAACCATATCATGTGAGATGGTAAAGCTGCAGAAATCTGTCGTTGGATCCAAATATGTTACTTATAAACTTTGTATTTGTGACCATTAATAAAAATACAGAGGAGGACTTAAAACTCAATGCAAAACCGCATTGGCTGGTGGTTTCCTTCTTATTTATATGGATTATATTATCTAAAGTGATCGTGAAAATGTATCTCAAATGAAACGCGAAGGTTCAGTGGTCTGCTTTGGCGTATTCAAACATAATTAATGTCATAAATCAATAGGAAGATTCATGGTGATGAACCAGTACAAGTTCATAGTTCAAAGATTTACCCGTTTTACCTGTATTGACTCGCCTTAATGCGTATACGTGTATGCAGGAGCAGTTAAAAGGTCATGTGACTTTGCATCACGTATTTCATTAGATGCTGTGTTGAAAACACTTCAAGCGAGACGGTTCAGTCACGCTAGAGATCAGCCAGAGGGAAACAAATCAACAGCACCTGCACTTTTTGTCTAATGCTGTTGTCTGTCTTGTCAGTCTCTTGGGACATGTTGTTACTGTAGCATCTCTGGTATGCTGCTTGTGATTTTAAATTAAACAAGCCTCAGGTCAGTGTGTGTGTGTGTGTGTGAGACAAAAAGTGTAAATTTATCGTGTGTGTGTGTGGGACCTGTTTTCTTTTATCAGCTGCCAGTGACTTAGCAGTGCAAGAAATTGAACTGTAGCAAAGTTATTCTCAAGAAAAATTGCACTTTTGTTGCCTCAAGTTACTCAGAAAATGTTCCTCACAATATTTAGGGACTGAATGCATCATCAGACATTGCTGATGCCCTCACAGGTATGTGTTCTTCTTTTATGAGAGCAAACCTTACAGTGCATGCCCATGCCTGCATTTCTCTGTCCCATCTTTCTGTCCCATAACCATGATTTAATTTGGTTTAAACCATTCGGCCACGATTAATCTCATAGGAGAAGTCGGGGGAATAAAATATTCGCCCTGCTCCTCATTAATGTAACAGAATGTTCTACAACAAGCCCGGTTGGTCTTGACTCAAGGTGTTTGGATATATCATGACCTGGATGGCTGAGCATCTTCACAGACATACTCTCTAGGGTGCCATGGGATTGTTGAATGTGAGGCAAAGATACCGCGTGAGGTGAATTTCAACAGTCATAACATCAAATCTGAACACACAGACATGAAACACATATTGATATCATTCAGTGTGGCTTACACTTCCTGAGGATATCATTATCTCTGATGTGCATTGCCAATAAACCTCCATAAATCCACTTTGAAATCACAGGCGGGAAAAAAAAAAGTCATTTTGGTAGTTTTCTTCAGTATCAAAGTAATCCTGTAATCTATACACCCATGGCTACACTGCAAACAGGAGCTGCTAATCCCCAATTCTGCTGACTTTTAATGGAGCCAATTTGCAATCAAGCCAATCAAGACAATAAACTAATTTGACTGAAAATGGTACTCGGCAATCCATTTAAGGGGTTTTATGGGTTCTGTTTTCTTTTGCCATATCGGTCCATAAATAGGCTCATATGTTGGTTTTAACATGTTTCCGGTCATCAAAGGGTCTATATGGAACAGGTTCATGTCCAGTCAGCAACCTGTTGCTCGCGTGCTGAATAAAATGCTTGTTGCAGGTGATGTCTTTTTCCTCATGTATAATAACATAAAATATAACTGATGTGTTTCCACTATGCTTCAGTAAAGCATGTTCTTTTCCGCTGCTGTACAAGCGCACACACACACAGAGGCTCCTGCTGTCCTGTGGCGAGACTGTCCAACCGGGAGAAAAAAAAAAAATGCATTAATCAACCACCTGAACCCGACCCGACCTGACCCACAGACTGCCAACTTTGTTTACCAGCCATGTTAACGAAACGCCGGTATGCACAGTGAACGCGTCCAGGAGCAGGAAGCAACATGCTACGGTTTAGTTGAAAGGTTCGCTTATCACCATCTTTTGGATTACCATCAGAAGAAGCAAAAAAAAAAAAGATAAGTCGTTTTCTGCTATCACTACTGGAACTTGTTTTCTGCTCTTTTGTTGTGGGAGTTGGCGACTTATCATCGCGCAGGTATTTTTTTTGTTTTTGTTGTTGTAAAACATGCGGTGGTTGACGAAAGCAGCTAGCCGTTTCATTAGCTACAGAGCTAATATCCGTTATAGTTAGACCTCCTGTAATTTTCAGATGACTGAAAGCACCTGAATTTAAGCCACACCAAATAAATTGAGAAAGTAAAAAACAAATGGGTACATATGCATACACTTGACTATAAGCTGCAGGTGTCCATGTTACAATTTATGGTCGTGGTTCTCAAAGTGGGGTCCAGGGAGAATAATTTACTTAACTCCATCCATAAGTAATACAATGGCATTTTTGACATGGATTTCATAAATTATCATAATTATCTTATCAAATAGGGGTCTCGCTTTAGGGATCCTTGACATGAAAAAGATTGAGAACCACTGATTTATGGTACAGCAAGATTTTCTTTTTTAATTTTATGATTACCCTAAGGGTTCCTGCTACCGCAGAGGGGATTATCAGGAGAGAGATGGCTGTTCTGGGGAACTTCCCTTTTATTCACAAGCTCACTGGCCAACCACAGTAATAACAAATGGCGCACGCGCATCCAGTGCTAATTCCCAGCAATGATCTAACAAAAGTCAAAGGTTACGGCACTTGACGAGGCAATAGGACTCTTCTGTGTGGTCCTCTCACTGTCCTGCCATCAGCGTTTCAATGGCTCTCACTGCCAAGGGGAGAGAGAACAGGCACATTATCGTAAATCAATCAACAGATTAACCCCATCATTGTAGAGGCCGCGTGGTTCGAAGCATGTGGAAAAAAGTAGCGACTTATAGTCCTGAACTTACGGTAGCCCTATTGTACACATAAAAATAGCCGCTCAAATCTTTCACTTTTTAAAATCACTCTACTTCCCCTAGAGAAACAAATCTCAGCACAATGCAAAAGAAAATCTCTCTCAGTAGTCCTACATGTCACCAAGTGTTCTTCCCTCCTTCATATATTCACGTCTTTCTACATATTTCAGCTGCCTGTGCATCCATGAGAGAGCCTGAGGCCCGAGAGTGAACCTGAATCTTAAACTCTGTGACTACAATATTTACGATTCCCACGATCAGGTAACACTGCTGGCATTTATCCCTGAGGTCACACGGATGATTGGGTTCATATCGACACATTCATTTGGGATGACAGCTGAGGACACACACTGTCCCCGCATCGACATGATCACATCATCGTGGCACTAAATATAGGCTATGTATATGACCTTTGACCTTGCCATTGTCTCTCTAATACCCTGCATCAGTGTCTGTCTCCACCCTTCTGGTAAAGTTATGTTTTGTGTCTTGACATAATAATAAAGTTTATGTCTCTCCCTCACTCCCATGATGGATATTATAGCTGGATCTAATGCTTATTCTAGTTTACCACTCTTTTTTTCTTACAACATCAATTACTCATTTTGTCTATACAATTTACGAATAAAGATCTTCGCTTGATACATTTCTCTGTCAATGCGAGGCTGGAAAACCAAATGGAGAAACCGCCCGGGGACAGCACAAGTCAAAGTCATTTATAAAGCGCATTTAAAAACAACTCGCATTGACCAAAGTGGAGGTAGCCCGAACCGCAAATACAAGAAACGCTGACATAAACATCGAGGCACACGGCTTGTAGGCACACATAAACAACGCGCGGGCAAAGGCACAAGGAGAAATCAAGCACTAATGAATAACAGTAAGGCTTGAGCCTTGAATTAAAAGAGGAGGCAGATCTGATAGAGCGATGAATGCCGTTACACAGTCTCTGGGCTGCAACCGCAAAGGCTTGGTCAATGCTGAGGTTATGCTTGGATCACAGGACAGAAAGGAACCCTGTCAGCTGACCTGGACAACCTGGAGGGGTTAGAATGTCTGTGATATAGGAGGGGGGGGGGGCAATCCATTGGGGCTTTATACGCAAACAGGAGAACCTTAAAATCGATTCTGTACCATACAGGAAGAGTTATGGTTAGTCAGTGGAGATGGACCATGATTGGAGCTTCTCTTGGCTGCAGCATTCTGGATGAATGACTGATCCCAGTATACAGGGATTGCAGTAGTCCACGGAGGGTGATGATAAAGGTGTGGATGACTTTTTCCGAAACCTTTTGCAAGAGAGAAATAGCTGATTTTACCTTCTGGAGGCCCCAGACTTACCATGTGGCAGTTGGTTATGTAGAATTAAAGCTACCATATCATGAAAACGGCCAATTTCATGTTTTTCTTTTTACTCCAGATGGGGTCTAGATGTGATATTAAAACGGTAACATGCATCAAACACTGAGAAAAGCACACAGGGTTTAGAAACTTTGCCGTTACACGGCTCGTTTAGAATTCCTTGACTTTGTGATGTCATGCAATGGTTCTCTCCGCCTCTAGAGGTTCCTACCTGCCCCCCACTGTCACACCCACCTGCTCCCACCACCAACCCTGCTTTTTAAGTCTTCCAAGCAAAAATCAGTCAATCAGAAGAGAGGCTCTTGAATATTTATGAGACAGACCAAAAACGACCTGTGCCTTCTGGAGCTCCAGTGAGGCATTTGAGAGCTCTGTAAAACTGCATTCAGTTCAATTTCTGCACTTTAAATCACAAAAATATGATGTTAGGTGGATCAAAACGTCAAATAAAACCCAGGAAAGTGCATGATATAAGAACTTCAAAGCAGACCTTTATGCAGGTTCTGCTTTATTACCTTATCTTCTAACCCTGGGGTAGGAAAGCTGAATCCGGATCTAGCTTTAAGACCTTCATCATTCCAGTTTTGTAGATTTAGCATGTTTCTAAATCTGGAGCAAGGTAGGAGTTTAGCAATTTATTGAAAAAAAAAAAAATGGTACCATTAAGAGCCCCTCACAGCTCACATTGCGGCCATGTGTTGATTGACTAATTGATGAGTCACATTCTTTTTGATTAAACATTAATCGCAATCTTTTTTTGATATCAATACTTGGATGAATGTGACTCTAACTCAGGATACAATATATAACAGTTAATAAATGTTTTTAATGTCTTATGTTTTACACTGCACTGAAATCTCAACACCAGAAAACATCTTGTATTTGGCACAATTAGTCCAATATTGGGTATAATTATCTTGGCATTATCTTATCTTATTTAAAGACTAAAACTAAACTAAATTAACTATTTTTTTTAATTAACTAAAATTTTCCTAAAATAACAAAAGTGAATAAAATGAAGGAAAATAATTAAAATAAACTGCCAATGGAATAAGATAAAAGGACCCAATATTGTACTAATTGTACCAAAAACAAGATATCTTCACCTGTTCAGCCTTTAAAGTGTACAGGAATTACTTTAGTTTTTAAGGGTTAAAAACTTGCGATGGATATTATAGCCATCGTTTCTATCAGTTACGATAATGCTCGCAAAATGATTTCCTGAATTTGGTAAAGAACAAATTGCGACAGTGCAAAAAACAAGCAAATGCGATATGTTCCGTTATTGTTCATAGTCCCAGATTGCGTAGAGAAACTGTGTCCCTGCACGGCTACTGCAGGTATAGAAAAGGTCAAAGTTGAACCAGCGAGTGGGTCTTTAATCTGAAGGTACTTTTCCCCCCAGAGAGGATCATGCCATTAATACAAAAATATCAGCAGCAGCATTCGCCATGACATTGACCCCTATAACCGTACGATTCCACCACACACGCCTTTAATGTGAGCATATATGTGCTCCAGTACAAATATCTGTGTCCCTGTGTGCGCTTGAGTCCCTTGACTGCTGCGTGGGGTTATGCATCTTTCATGACGCTCCCTCTGACTGACTGACTGAGATTACATGCTTGACAACAGCCTGCACACTCGCCAGCCCGCTCCACTCTGCTTAGCAGTTCTGCCACCGTCCATCCATACCAATGCTGCTGCAAAATCATTACCCTGTGGCGCAGGGGGGGGGGCTCCGCACTGCCTCAGTGCCTCAGTTCTCTGTCTCAATAATCCATATTCATACAGTCTTTTGGATGAATGACAGTGAGCAGGCAAAGCATCTATGGCCAGCTCCATCAGCTCAGCCAGCTTTGATGTTTGGGATGATTCCATTGTAATTGATCTGGAGGAAGGCCGCCGTTACAGCACGGCATCTCTAATCCGCCAGAGGAGGGTCTAATTATTCTGTTGGCTCAATCAATGCCTCCGATTGTTCTGCACGATGTGGCACGACTCAGCATTGGAATAATGATTTTTTTTTTAAATAACATTTCAAATGAAATGATGGAATTAGCGTGAAATAAGATTTCCTTATTGTTGAAAATTGAGATTAGAATTGAGATGATACGTAGGATGGTGTTTAATTAATATCATTCAGCGCGCTGCATGGTGAATGGCGTGTGGAGACGCCTTTTCTTTTGTACTGTTGGGCTTCTTTTGCGGTTTGGGCAAGGCCCCTTAACTTCAAATGAGGGAGATCTCAATGTCCCAGGATTGCAGCACACAATGAGATTTTAGCCTATGAAGAGTTTTTTATCCAACTTTGTGGTAACAGTTTGGGGAATGCTGTGCACAAAGCCAGCTCCATGAAGATATATTCTTTTTTTCTCCTCAGTTTATCGTGGAAAAATTTAACTGGCCTGCACACGTCTCTGACCTCAGCAGCATCCAACACCTTTGGGATGAACTGGAATGCAGACTGTGAGCCAGACCTTATCACACATCAGTGATCAACTCCACTGGGCGCTACGTGATGCCAAATGAAGCAGAGCGCTTCCCTGCCCATTTCCTATAAAACACAATTAAAGGAGCTCTCAAAGACTTGCGGGATAATAGATGATGCGGCACAGACCACTGACGAGAAACGAAGGGAGGGGTTGAAAACAGTCGTGCAGTAATGGCAACATTTACGCCGTGTAGCCGTGTAGTGTGAAAGTGATACAGTAACAGGCGAGGTTTAAACCCAATTGATGCTTCACCCCTTTACGAATCTTGGGCAAATCAAGTAACTAAAAACTGAGAGTAAAGGCATCCAAGAAGCAATCAAGATGGATGGGAATCCAACTGTTGATTTCTGTTAAATGCTTTAACCTCTTCAGCATTCGTATGTAATCTCTACTGCTCCCAAGTTTAACTACAGCAGGCTTAGTTCCACCAGTGTAATGGTAGCTAGAGTTGCACAGAAAACACACTGAAGGATTGTCATTTTTTCGCGATTTCAACATACGATCATTTTGCCTCGCTCAAAGTCTACCTAATCTTCCATATGTTTATGTTAGTTTGGGCAGTTACTCAACATATTTAGCAACATTACCACTCCCTGGATTAAAGTGTTGCTTAGCTGAGGCAGGACGAAAATCAAAAAAAGATCTATTCAGATTTGTAATCTGGCAAACGGAGACAAAGAAGCAGCTGAGTGAAAATGAAACTCCACTAACGCATCCGTATTTGATCTACGAAACCCTTGAAATGACAACAGAGGTAGTGTTTACCTGCTGTGCATGAATGCTTGGAGGAGATTTTAGTTTTAGTGTCTGGGATTTCTTTTGTGTCCTTTGATCACAAGTACAAACAGTGTGGCTTGGCATAAAACAGTATACAGTATATTGTTGGAGAAATTCACAGGTTGCATACATACCTGCGACCAGGAGAAAAGAGGCTGTTGTAGATAAGGCTGCAACTGATGTTTAGCTTCCTTAATTTAATAATCTGATGATTTTTTTCTTGATCAATTAATGAATCCTTTTGAAATTTGAGGTAGAACTGGTATAATTTCCCAAAGGCGACAGCTTTTAATGTCTTATTTGATCCAACCATCAGTCCAAACGCTCCTTCAGACAGCAGTAGGAGCGGTAGCAAAATATTGTTAGATCCTATAAATATGCATACCCCCATCTGGCGGGGCAGTGACGGAGAATGTGTTTTTCTCTGATTTGAGTTATAGCGAAAAATGTCGGCCACAGCCAGAGTCATTTCTGAGATAGAACAGTCATCTTTGGCTGAAATTGAAGCTTGTGAACTTGGGAAAGTTTTCTATACACAAGTGAGGCGTAACATGCTGGGAAATAATCATATTTGATGAGAATTTGTCAAGTAAACAGACATCTTTTTAGGATTGTTGTTTCAGAATTGTTGTTTCTACTCTGTCCTTTGTTTCAGGATGCCCCTTGCCAAATTTCATATTTGTATTGCAGTTATATTGCCATACAACAACTAATGATACATGCTCATGGTTTTGGTGTTGCATGTCTATACAATCACTTATGGTTGTCCTCATACATTTGGCCTTGTAGTTGATGTTCAGCCATTGCATAGATTGTATCCTCTTTTAATGCATCAATAGAGAGCCAGTTAGGATGAATATTCTCTACTGTTGCTATTAGCACATTAAACCTCTTACTTGACAACATTCACATTGTTTTTCTTCCAAGCACTAATTATCCTTCCCCTCAATTCATCTTCACACCGGATCCCATGGCATGATGCATCGCTTTATCGAGCAATCGCACATCATTTCCTTAACCGCACAGAGCTGCTCTGCATCTCCGGAGCGCTTGGAAACCTACTTGGAAGTAAAGCGTGACCAAAACATTTTTGCAAAGGAGTCCAACAACCTCTCTGCTAATATTCTCTGGCTCACATTAACCGGATTTCACAAGAGGTGCTTTGCAGTAAAAACCTCTATTACTTCTCCCATTCTCCAGGTACTTATCTGTGACGCTGGAGTGATTTTGGTAATATCTGTCAGGCTCTCTTCACCGCTCTCTGCATCTCTCACCCGATCCATCTCCTCTTCCCCCCTATCTCTCCCTTCCCAAACATCATGCACAGGGCCTGGAAATGCTTCCAATTAGTGGCAGTCAAGCGAGCCATCGTGTGAATCACTGAGTAGCTCTTAATTATACAGGCTTTTAAAGTTGTGCGACACTCGAGGCCTCCCTAAAAAGCATCATTTCTGCTAACGCCCTGTTTTGCTAAGTTTCTCACATTTAAAATATAGATGGAGCCGCCGCCGTGTTTTTTTTTTTTTTACCAGCAGGATGCGAGTGCGGAGCCATAATCTTTCCTTTTGATGTACACTGCATTTCAGAATTCCTTAGCAGAGTTTGGCAAAAATCGCCCTTTGCATCTTCTGAATCCACCGCTGACAAATTTCATGCTGTGCTTACGCTGAACTTAAAGAGGAAAAACTGACTTCAGATGTGGACGTTCCACTGCAAAAGGGGGGAAAAAAATCATGAGGCAACGAGCTGTTTAAATATGAATGAGTGTTGTGTGAATGCCTCTTCTGTCTCGTGGATGAGAACACATGCCTGTATGCTGTGTTTTTTTTAACGGTAGCTGAAGGGGATGTCGCTGCTGTTGTGGCACTTCGGAGAGGGTGGAAATTGTCTAAAATGTTTATGTGGGAGCAAGATCCCAGGAAATCCTGCAGAAACCCTGTAGCTTCATCTACATTTCATTCTAATTAAAAGCTAGGCCTTTTTTTTTTTTCATCTAGCATGCCTGGTAAATACTGTTGCACTTTGCTGCACTTTCCCCTGAAGGAATACTTTGGAATTAGGCTTTGCTGATTTTTTTTTTTTATCCCTTAAACTATCAGCATGACTTTCACCCTTCTGCTCTGCTATCGACGTGTCAATAGCTTTCACTTGTGTCCATACAAGAGTGTCGAGTGCACTCTGGCACTGCAGGTTGTGCTGTGAACAAATCTACGGCAAACAAACCACAAAAAGGGAGGGTATACCCCTAGGTATACCCTCGAATTATGCAAAGTTTATTCCTGACCTTAGAAATATTGATTTAACAAGTTATTCCCAAACCCAAAGTCCGCATAATAGAAGGTTCACTTGCTTCAATTTGGGCGATAAGGCTGAAAGCTTCAGTTGGAATTATTTTCTCAAACATTTCTACAGTCAAAAATGAACTTTGATCTTTTTAAGTCAAGACGTTGTAGAGGGAACTGCAACTGAGCTTGCAAGCCTAACAGATCCATCTCTATTACAACGGAGCAAACTGCAGTGATGAAGACCATGCCGTACAAATGAAAGCAACGGGAGGCGTTTGCAAGTAACCTTGAGTTGGGAGCCGTTGCTTTGTCAGGCCCTTAATTTGTCACCCAATATCAATAAACCTTTTATTACGTGACTGAAAGTCCACACTTGGGCCGCGCAATAAATTTCAACCTTCCAGTCTTTAGTCCCCAACTGACACCTACTCAAGTGACTTCACTTTACAATTCATCGGATTTCTACTCCGGAGACGCACAACTTCGTGCTACTTCTTTTCCACAGATGCAGACATAGGCCTCAACATCTGGAAAGGCACTTTAAATGCGTAAAACTGGTGGAGTTTCCTTTTAAAGGCAACACAAACAATATAAAATCAAGGATGTTGCAGGACTCCTTCCTCTCTGACCAGCTCGCTTCTAGCCACTGGTGGCTGGAAGATATATATATATTGCAATACCAGTTAGAGTAGTTCTCATCTATGCATACTTGGCTACTCTCTATGTACTTCCTGAACCTCCATCTGTGACTACAGTGTGGGAAAAAAAAATAAGTTGGCGGGTGACGACATACTACATCAATTCTACATCTTTTTTTTTTGTTTTTTTTTTTTACTGTTAATCTAATTCAATTTCCATTATGTTTTTCAGTATGTGTTCCAAATTGCAACTTGAATTTTTTTTTTAGATTCGTCAGGGAAATCTTGGCATGTTGTGTTGACGCCAAAAGGGAAGCTTCTGGGATGTTGCTTCTGTCATATATAGGGTCCATAAGCCCGGGAAGCGGTGATTACAGATGTTGAGGCCGCCCTGGATTCCAGTATTTACAGTACTGCCTCCATCCTGGAAATATGGCCTACTTCTTATACACTGACTTCAGACAGGAAGGATGCGACGGATTGCCAAAAGCGCCATCTGAAAAAGCAAACGTCAAGCAACATCGCAGGAGCCGGCGTGCGTGTGTGCACGCTCGCACTCTAAAAAACCTCCACACATGTAGCACACGCTCATTTTAGGCACTGCTTTAATCACACACGCACTCTGAGGCCCGTACACGCAATATGGGGTACAAGAGTCACTCTGGCGGACTGCAGTGAACGCCAGTGGCTGGCAACTAAACCCAAATCCGCTCAGCTCTCCCCTGATGATAGGGATGGAGGGAACCGAGAGGGGAGGAAGAGAGGAGAGAGCGAGAGAGATGAGGAGGGAGGTCGTTGGGTTTAGTGGGGCACCAACGAAGAAACGCGTACGAAGAGGGAATCCAGCCAGTGGGTGGGGTCGGCGAATAAGAAGTGAGAGCGAGAAAACAGGATGCGTGAACGAGTGATAAGTGAACTGAAGTGAAATAAATAAAAAAAAAAAATAATGAGACCGGAGGATTTGACAGTGCATGATAAAGCGAGTGAGGGAAAAAAGGCCCGGGGGGGGGAGGGAAGTGAGGGAATTTACATACATCATCATCATAACGGACAGAATCAGAAGGAAAATACTGATATGGAAATTTCACATATCATTTCATAAGAAAAATCATGCATTTTTGAAAGTGTTTTGTTGATAAATGGCTTCAGGCTGCATCACATTTCAAAAACGGGTCTTTGTTTAAATGATACTGATGAGCTTTGATACTTTTATACTGTAACCTCAACCGTCGTGTTATTAAAACTTATTTGCAATGAAATATAGTTTTAAATTGTCATAGTTAAGATTTAAAATCTTATTCAAACAAGTAAAAAACTAATGCTCACTTAATTACCTGGTTGATTAAAAAATTACCAACTATTTCAATAATTAAAAAAAAATGTTCAGAGTAATTTTTTAAAGCAAATAACAAAGAAAGAACTTGGTTGCTGGTTTCAGCTTATTACATGTGACATTTAAAGCTTTTGTTTGTCATTCATTGTATTCATTATAACCGATTTATATTTGGGTCAGAACAGGATGTTGCCTTTGACGATCGATTGATTCTTTTTGACTTTAAGCTCCCTCACCCCATGAGGTGAAGGAGCTCAAGATGAGATCAATACCCCTCTCATGTCTGAGACACATGACATCTCTCGGAAAGAAAGAGAATCTGCATATTTGCCCAAATTTAAAGTCCAGATACAGATGCTCTGTCAGGATCAAAGGCGAAATGGTGCGTCATCGTCGGAAAGCCACAAAATCTTTAAAGAGCAAGTTAACGCTGACCTTCAACATCCCCTACACACATGTTTAAAGGGTCCGCTTTGAAGAATAACATGCCTGATATGTTGTTCCACACACAAAAAAAGACATTCTTAAAATTCCATATATGGGCATGTAACAGTTTTCATTTCAAAGGTTTAAACTGCTGGACACAAGATGTCTCCTATTTGTCACTGTAAAGCCCATGTGCACTGGAGGCTTCATGTTCCCACATCACACTCGTGTAAAGCATGATTGGCTGCAGTCTAGTTGTGATGTCACAAACCCTGCTATATGTTACTTTCCTCTTGCAGATAAATGGAATAAAATCAACTAGTTTTGTTCCTTAAACCTAACCAAACTTCACCCACAGAGGTTCAGAGGAGATTAGAAATTTGAATGACAACCTAAACATTTTGTTCAAGCTGGATAACTTTTATGCCTTGTAATGCAATATTGCAGTACTTTTCTGGAAAGACTGGAAGGCACATGGACATGCTGAAACTATGGTCTGTGTTCAGGAAGCCGAACATTGCGTTAGTCTGCTAAACCTCAAGATAAAAATCTGGCTATTCAATGTGTGCAATAGAAGACAGAGGAAGGAGTATAAACCCCCCCCCCCCCGCTTGTGTTGTGCTGTTATTGGAACAGTTTCATTCTCATCATTCCCTTCTGTTGTCCTTCTCGCTCTAGCACTAGCTAGTTTGGGTACAGTCTGGACCTTGCTGGGCTGGCCTTCTCACCAAGCTATTAAAAAGTACAATGCACAGTCACACCTACGCACGCAGGGAACAGAGCAGACAGCCCAGCTTGAAGTTATCGTTGCTTGCCTGACCCCCCGGGTTATTATTCTGAAACTTGAGCCTTGCTTATTTATCTATGAATATTTAATGTTGTAAAACATACTTTGCCTTTTCCCACATCCAGCAGTTTACGGAGCAACATTACCATTTATTCTAAGACCCGGTGTCCAATATTCGCTCTCTTTCAGCTCTGTTTTTTCCTCTTTCTACCGATTCCGGAGGGAAATTTTTAGTTCTTTAAGCTGCTAAATGTTCACTATGTTCACCAGCTGGCCGACCGCTAACTGTCTGTTTGCCTTTTGGACCAGAGCAGGTAGCGAACAGTGGCTTTTATAGCTTTTTTTTTCTGAAAACCGCTGTCCGCTGCAGCAAAAAACAGTGCTTTAACAGCTATAAGAGCAGTGATAGTTAACCAACACAGTAAAGTTGTAGCCACAGAGCTGAACAATGAGCTGTAAAAGCTGAGCGGAGCTGCTGAGTCACTAATTATTCTCTGTTAATACAAAAAAACTCTTCTGATATAACATTTTGTCAGTTGATACATTGTTATTGTGAAAAGAAATATTCATTCTAGTAGCTTTAAGATTGGGATTAAGATGTTTTCAGGGCAATTAAAGGCCAAAAATAAATTGGAGGCAATTGACAGATGTGAAAATTGTACTTTTTTAAAATGATTTTCTAACTCGTCTCTTTATTTATAACATTCCAATATCAATTTGATTGAATATATTTTTTTGTTTTTTTAAAGCATCATCATTTTCTTTAACGATTCATTTCATTTTTTTTCCAACACAAAGGGTTTTAATTTAACTTTTTTTTTTTTTTAAATTAACTTCAAGTCTTGCATTGATAATTAATTGTAAGGAAGTTCAAAACATGTGCCGTGTTAATTAGCATCCAGAAACAGTCCAACAACAGCTGCTAACACTGCCTGTTCCACATGTTAACCTAGATAGCAGCTGTACCAATATGTTCAAACTAAGTGGACCAGTGATTAACCACAACCATTAAACTGAACACAACAGGGGGCCATTAGTGGAGTTGCCATACTGCCACCTTTGAGCATTCACAAGCTGCCCAGTAGAAACATTTACTTACACAAAAAAAAATATAATGACGCCTTACATCATTCTATTTTTCCTACTATCAACAAATCGCATGGAAGGACCAAAAACCAACAGTGTCCAACTCTAGTTTCTAGACTTCCCAACCCTGTCTATGACCCTCAGCTCGGGGCCCATTTGTTTCGACTGAAAACAACAAAAAAAGCACATAAATATATAGTTTCATTCTTTGAAAAAGCCGTTTTAGGAAGTTATTTCCTAAAACAGCTGTGCGCTGTAGTTTTTAGCAAGTGCTTTAGCAAACAGGAAACAAGAAACTTGTCGGAGGCTATTTCCAGCCATTGCCCAACATGTTACTTTGCACGTTGTTTCAAGACTCTTGTTTAATCCGACCACTGAATATTTTGCCTCTTGCTCTCTGAGCCTTTCGCATGCCTTTTGTAGAAAGGAGGCGTTCTGCCATGTGTCTTTTTTTTCTCCAGGAATGGCTTCCATCTGGTCGCTCTGCCACACAGTCCAGATCACAAATCCAACCACAGTGCTGCAGCTCTGTCAGAGTGGTCCTTTGATTTTTTTTTTTTTGTTCTTTTTTTTTTTTGTTCTGCTCACTGACCGAGGCTCCTGTTGCCGGATTTGCACATGACGGACTCCCGAGAGTCTGTTTAAATACTGTTTATCACCAAACATCCAAATTTTTAAATATTTAGTCCTGACTCGCGTTTCATAAAATGTTGCTGCAGTGTTGCATTTCGTGTGCCATGAATAATAAATGAATCGATTTTCACCTTACATGTTGACAATCTGGGAAAAAAATAATTCAAATGGAAGACTAATTTACATGTTCAGCTTAGATTCAGTTGCACACATAATTCTACTAATGTGCTTTTTTTTTAGGACAGCCTGACAATGAAGGAGTTCAAGTGCAACACATGTAACACATGTGTGACATGTGCAACATAGCTGTCTCTGTTTTCAAACTGCCTTAAACATGGTGTTTATCCTCAACTGACAGAAGAGGGGAGGGGAAGCACTGCTTTCCTCTGATCTGAACGCTCACAACTCTCACGGACAAACCCGTTGTCTCCCACATGCAGGGCCAGTGTGAAGTCATGGGCCTTTTTCCGATGCCCACTAGCTGACTCCAATCCGTAGCCGGTGGTAAGATCACACGCTGCATTTGACAGGTGCAAATTGAAAGAAGCGATTCGAAAACTCTCCCTCGAACGCGTTCTTCCCCCGCATGAGCGTTTCAAAAAACACATTCCCTGAGATTTTTTCCGAGGAGGAATGCCGGTCATATTTCTTCACGAGCCCTCCGCTGAAAACGAATTGACTCAATTTACCTTCGCAGATGTCCCCGGAGTTTAATGAAATCAAAGACGTCGCGAACATTCCGCTGTTGTTGACCACACCAGACAACAAAACCAACAAAAAACTGCTGCGGTCGCAGGCCTATCTTGATCTAATCGGAGCGTTCTTTGAGAACAATGTGGGTGACATAAGGAGCAATAATTCCTAACTTGTGTTCCTGCATCAAATTTGCCGTTTCAAAGTATGTTTCACTCAAGAGAAACTTAAATGAATGAAATGTCAGGAGGAAGAAAAAAAAAAAAACACCCTATGTTCGTGTTTACTTGGTCAAACCAGTTCCTGTGGAAGTTTGACATTTTTTTGGGGATTTTTTGCATTTTAAGAGTGAAAATTCTTTGTCGTATACAACAAGTGTTACAGCAATAAAGTGTATGAGGATGGATCAGTACTCTTCTAAACTAGGGGACAGCTGAATCACATTTAAAGTAACATTAACAGACCAGCATGTAGCAGTAGAGTCTTCCATGTATGGGGGCTTAATGATGTTTAAGTAGTAATAGTTTTGTTAATGATTTTTTTTTCCTACAAAAAAATAAAGTGGCGCGAGCTTCGTATTGGTAAGCCAACGGAAGTCATCGTGTTCTCTTGGTGATATTTTGGTGCCAAATGTTCACTGATGTGTTGTGTTTGCACCGCTGTTTCCGAAAATGTTCCACAGCAATGTTGAGTTGAGTTATAATGGCTTTCACTGTCTCCCTGCTGGAGTCCACGTATCCTGCAATTTCGCACACACCGCCTCCGCCATTTATTCCTCATGTCTTCTCCCCTGAATGCTATCCTCCTTTTCACAGCTTCTCTTTGGCAGTGCCACTTGACAGGCCTGGCGCTGTGGGCTCAGAGGGAAGTCGTGCTTTCAGGACCCCTCAAACAGGAGCTGATTCACCAGGTTGCCTTTTTGATGTCTCAGTGCCTCACAGGCCACCTGCACTCTGTGGTACTGCTCTGTTTTGTCAGATAGTAGCTAGAGGAGCCGTATGGGTTGAGAACAACTGGACAGCCACTCAGCGCAGAAGAAAATGGGTCCATGAGAAATATATTTTTCTGTCTTTTACTGTCTCTCACACTGTCATTTCTTGAACTCTGCTTTGTGTTTCTTGACGTTACCTTCTCACTGTATTCCTCCTGTTTTTTTTTGTTTTTTTTTTTTGTCTGTCCTTCATCTGTGTTTTACCTTTTATTTTTCTCTGACAGATCCCTCTTTGGACGCCCCCACAATGCCAAATGCTCTTATTTTACTTTCTCCCCTCCTTTTTTTTTTGCTTTGGAAATTTCCTCTTCTAACTTTAACAGCACAATGTCAGTTGCATCATGCAGGGATCACAATGGCGGAGTCAATAGACTCTGCTGTGAGGAAGGCAGAAGTAGGAAACCTTAATGCGAAACCATTTGTTTCCACAACGCTTTTGGGCTCAGAAAACATAAAGGGAAGGGCATCCATCATCAGTGAAATGAGTTGAAGGTAAATCGAGTTGCATTGCAGAAGGACTTAATGGAATATTATTAGTGAAGTTGCAGCATTTCTTTTCTGTTTCCCTGAGGTCGTTTTCTCAGCATGATCATCAAATTACTTACTTCTACATGACTAGATTCAAATTAAAATGGTGCAGTTACTTGTTGAGGTCCTTGCTTGATTTAAACCAGAGTAATAAGTCAACTTGGACCAATTAAATTTAGATAAGTGGGTGAAGACCAGCGTCTGGTTAACTTAGAAATGACTGAAACCATTCTCTAAAGCATAAATTAAAAAAAACCTTGTATAACTCTTTGACTTCTGTTGGGAAATGCTGATCAAAAGTGTTGAGTCAGTATGAATCAGCGTTTAGTGGCATACTTCGTAACCCATTTTCCTTTCTCTGTTTTGGCCCTCCGTCCAAACTAAAACAGTGTTTTTCTCTGAATTCCGCGCTTTGTTGAAATGCTGTCATATCAGCGGCATAACCGACTTTGACAGTGTTGCAGCACATACGGGTACTTTGGAAAAAAATCATGGCCGCACCACTGTCTGGGGGATAGAAAACCTCAGCTGAGTATGCATTCATTTACTTTTATGCAAAAATTTTATAACCTTTTATCCAAACCCCAAGTCTGACGGTCAAGCCACCGCCTTGCATTTACCGTTTCCTATAAAGGCCCATACAGATCGCATTTATAATTTTCCTTTTTGTGTTCACTCTGCATTTTATTGCAATATGGCCTAAAGTTCCTTGTCTTTAACCTTCACATGACCTAAACAAGGCTCAAGACATCTGTTAGAACTGTCTGATTCCATATTTTTTTTAAATCACCCCAGTAAAAAACTGCAGAATAGAGAAGTACTTTCTCAACAGTTAACTTTATGGAGATGTGATGTTTTTATTGGGCGGTGTGGTTATATTTTCTGCTCTGTGGGCTGCCTGGTGGGCCTCCTGGGTTTGCCTTAAAGGCCTTACGACTAGTGGATCATTAGCAGCTTGGCTGGGACACTGGTGGGTACACACAGGAATATACACATTAGCACACATGCACACACCTAACACACACACGTCCTCATTTTATACTCCTTCAAAATAGTCTCCTCCGATGTTCAGTTAGCGGCATCAGCGAAACTTAAAGTTCTTTTTTTCCCTGATTCTTTTTGCAGCATATAATCATATCAAAACATATAAAGGGAACAAATATACATAAAGAGAAAGCAGATAGAGATGGTTGCAAACATACTTTAGCCTATATATAGCTTTACTGTAGAGGAGGCATGATTGCATAGAAAGTTTGCAGCTTTTTCTGTTCAGTACAAAGAATTTGTTTTTACAGACTGTGCTGGACCCCCCTACTGAGATAAAAACCATCCAAGTCAAATGTGCTCACAAAGATGTCCATCACATCCATAAGAAACAGCAGGACACTCGCATGCCATGCCAGTTACTTCACAGCCAAGCATATGTGTCCAAAGCAGGCCTGCAACATGTTGTCACACTGTTCATCTGCACAACAGACCTAAGAATGCATGAGAGTCTTGGATGTGTGATGTACCCACTGTTAGGCAGATGTGACTCTAACACTTTGATTCCTCATCATTATTTTATTCCAAATATTGGTGATCAAACACTTTGCGATCGTATTGTATTACCATACTTACATAAATCAAAATGTAGAATATTTATCAAGTTTTGGGTGCAAAATACAATTGTTATATCATGTTCTAACATGAGCGGACAGTCACACTGAGCCTGATAGCGTCCTGCAACGCGACAAAATAACCACAGACTCGACAAGCAACATTAGCTTTCCTGCTAAAGTCTCCTTATCTAATTTACACACATGAACACCAGTCTTGTCCTGCAGCTCAGCTTGTTGCCACCAAACAAACATTCACCAAGGACCAGTGCACTGTTAGCAGCTGGAAAGCTAATTAGCTGCTCAGCTGCTAGATGGATAACTCGCTGCTCAGCTGTGCCATGTTAAACATCAAATAAACACACCTGCAAATGTCACTTCAGACCCATTAGATGCTGGTTTGGTCGTTGTTCTCTAAAATCTCTTTTAGAGACTAGCAGTCTGTCAATGAATTTTACCTACAACAGTATGTTTACTCTGTATCTGATGTTACACTGGTAGCCTGCCAACTAATGTCAATCAAACACAGACACCGATACGCCCCTCCAGACAGCTGAGACAAAAAAGGAGGATTTTCTTAATTTCCTCAGACATTTTCCTTCATTCAAATTCTATAAACTATTAATACATTTAAAATAAGACACTGGCATTATTTCTAACTGCACAGAAGATGATTTATTGTGATTTCAGCTAGGAATTCAATGCGTACGCAGTGAACGCTTACTCAACCTTTGACTCAACCTTTATGCGTTGTATGAACGCTTAATGTTTATGCTTTCCAATGAGCATGCAAGATAAAAGAGAGTTGAGGACAGTTATGCGGCATAAAATGAAGTCCAGAGGCTGGTAGCAGAGTAGAATCCTGGGAAAGGTCAAGGGTTAGGCTGTTGTGGACCCTTGGGGGGCCATTAACCCTTGAGCCCTGTGTGTGTGCTAGTGTGGCTGAGAGAGAGAGTGACTAATGGAGACTGCAGAGGTTGATGGGTATTTTCAAATGAAGGAAGTTGATGAAGAACAGGTAAGACGGTAATGGTGTGGGCATGTGTCCACGTTAGCATGAGTGTTTGTTTCCCCCCCCCACAGAAGAGTGTATTATTGACAAGACACAAATGGCCGATGACCTGGACTCCTGGAATGAGCTGGACGGAGGGCAAGAAAGAGAGACACACTCTGTGTTGGCTGTGAAATATCTGTCAGCACGTCTGTCATCAAATGAATTAGCTTCAGTGTGCTGGAGGAGAGTGCATGTTACAGAGAGCAGATGAAGCAGACACAACTCAAACATTAAGTGCAATTTTTTTTCTTTCTCTATGGATTTTTTAATGGGTTCGTATATTTCCTATTCCTAGAAACCTAAACCTAGAGACCATAGATTGTCTATAAAGTCGGATGTAGTGGTGATATGACATCACCGGTCTGCATTAGAGCCGATTTAGCATTTTAAGATACTTTCGCCTCAAGGCATGTTAGTTGCTGGTTGCCTATGATCTGATCTAATCATATCCATTCCTGTGTGGTGGGTAGGTTTCCATTCTTTGCTACTTGTCTCAAGTCTGAACGTCATTATTATTTAAGTGAGTGAATCTCTATAAACCTTGATCAGGTGCTGTGTCATAATCATCATAGGATAAATGTGTATTTCTGTTCTTTTGAACCCTTATTAGTGAGAGGAGGAGCATCATGTTGCTGTGGAAGTTGTTTTCTTTCTGTGTGAGCTGACTTCATTTTGAACTAGGGCGAATAACCTTTTGTCTATTTATACCCGCTCTAAATGCCCCCATGTCACAAGAAGTTTTTTCCACGTTGAGTTTTTGTAGCTTTTCCATGGTTCAGTTTTGGAACTGGGCAAATCTTTTGGACCTATGATAACCTCTGCTGTGCACACCATGCTGCTTAAATTCTAAAACAATTCCTTTTGTCTGTTTTTGTCCTTCCGTGCCCCTTAAGCTAGTGTTTTTTTTTTTTTTTTCATCTCAAAGTTTTATAACCAAAAAATCTGGAAATGCTCTTGCTCTTGTTTAAGTGTTGGCAAAAAGACAAACAGACCTTTTTTGTAGAATGATGACATTAACTCTGCTCAGAAAAAGTCCCGGGCTGTGTGGCAGTTAAGCTGAGCAGACAAAGTTCAGTCAACTCTAACTTTCGCTGTAATATACATATTTTTGTTGATTTTGTGACGACTTCGCGAGTCATCTTACACAAAAACTGCCAATGACTGCTTTAGACCGGTGGTTGCTACAACACTGCAATGTTTAATCTATAATGTTTTAAATATAAAAATAACTCATTTTTAGGACCAAGGTTCTAATCCTGCCTCGATGTTAAACTTGTTGACATGACCAAGATTCTTAAAGAGGAAGTTTCCATGAACAAAACTGTCCATTTCTGATTTGTTTATTTTGCTTTTAAGCTCATTTTTAACAAGATTTAAACAGTCTGGTCTCTACTCCAGTCGAGCTTGTTTTGGAGAAATACACATAAAAAACAGACTCATGCAGTAAAAAAAATATAAAACAAGTAACAGGCTGGCATGTTCAAGTTGGAAAAATCCCCTGATTTCACATTCAACGAAACCCCAATGTTGTAGGCCCTTTGGGATCCTTTAATAGCTCACTGAATAGCTGCCAGTTTGTCATAAAGTGACCTTCCCTGGCCATCTACTTTTCCATGTTGGTTAAAGCCTGCACACTAAAGTTATTTGCAAACATTAAATAACCCGGGGCTGATAAATGCAACGCCAGAAGGCAAAATAATGTCATAATTTTGCGGGAAAAAAATGCTATTCACACATCCCGAGCCATTCACAGACGCAGCGAAACACACATTCTGCAAGTTTCACACATTCCAAAACCCTCAGCTAACACTGCATGAGTTCATAGCTGTGAAAACCATCAGAGCTTCCCATTATCTGACAACAGAGGAAACTCTCTTTGGGGTCACAATGGCAGACCTGTGACAAAATAGCTGTCACCGGATTCCCGACATTTGCTTTAAGCTGCTTAGACGGCCACATGGGTGAGATTCACTGCAGTGGAATGATTCCTATTTCAATTTGAATGACGTGGACTCAAATCGGGGTGGTAAGGACTTGATGAAATATGGCGTGGGTCGATTCTTTCACTCGTTTAATGTGTAGATCTCCCTTACCGCAGCTTTGTCCTGAACGACATGTTGAAACAACAAGAATATTGATTTCTCCCATTGATAAAATAATCGCCCTGAACGATCAATAATGTTACCTCATATAGCGTATAGGGGACAAACGATGGCTGCGGGTTTAACAGTGGTCTCCAAAGGCTCTAACCAGGCCATCGAGCTCACGTAATGCACAATGACCTACAGTAATGATCGCATGTTCCTGCCTTAAACAATGGCCTCAGGAATAATATCACCACGCTGATGGGGGCGTCGGATCAGAAAAGGCTCCTCCTGCGGTGCAGGATCCAACAATGTGTTTTGCCATTTAATTTGTTGATCCTTCAGAGATCTAAGGGAAGAATGTGGCTGGATGGATTAAACACCGCCCACACCCTGGGGCCCACTACTCCCAGTTGTCCCAAAAGTGAATCTAATTTATTTCATGATTAAGTAATTTCACATTTTAATCCCATTTTTCTTTTAAAACCCCAACCCCCTTTTTTTTTTCCCTTTATTGAGAGACAGGAAACGGGCAGAGAGGGTGCTATGACAACAGAACAAAGTTCTACAGACCCACACATTTGTTTAATTTGCATGCTTTCCCATTTGTTTTGCATCTGTAATGGCTTATTTAACCAAATTTCTCTGCACAAACAAAATAACAACCAGCCTAATATGTGGGATTTGTGATTAATCAAACCCAGCTTTTGACCAGCACTGCATTTCTCTGTCATGAAAGCAGCAGAAGATATATATCTATCTGGACTGCATAAAAAATGGAATCCCCGGGTTCACCAGGACCGTGTCTGTAGCGAGCTTGTTTTCTGTGAAGATGCTTTTTTGTGTCAGTGGATTTAAATGCCCCTTTTGCATGTTTCCATTTGTGAAGTTCTTGCTGAAGTTATAAAAAAGGAAGAGTAAGACGAGACAAAAAGCTGATGGCGGCTTTAAAAACAGAGCGAAAGGCAGAGCCAGCAAAGCTGTGGGAAAACTACATTTTACTGCTCATATTTGCGTTGCATTCATCTGCGGCATTTTCAGCATTTTACCCTGCGGCAAAGGTTAAAGTTTATCAGTCTTCCCTTCACACACATATAGTATATCTACATATTGTTAAGACACTGACCCAATTTTAATAATTAATGCATGTTGAAAGAGCAGCGGACTCATTTACAAAACAACTTTCCCTTAGTTCACCTGGAAATATGCACATCCAACCCGATCCCACTAACTTTTATTGTTTTGTTTACCTGTTTCCGGACCCGAAGTTATTTGCGTGACACAAAACGACCATAAACAACTTCAGTGAACATTCCTGTGGATCATAAAGTCAGGCATCTTTTACTGCAGCCGGCAGCGGGACAGGTTCCAGTTAACCAGATTTAAGTAGTTTTTACACCAGACGCTCGATATTCTAATATTCCACTGCTAATAATTAACAGCAATAAAATACAAAATGCAATAAACACTAAATTAACTTCTATTTCCTCAAATGTCTATCATCCAAATGTTTCTCTAATTTAGACACTGTCCATGTATGAGTGCAGGAAATGAAGATGAGACGGTGAAAACGAGATCACAAAAAAAAAACACTGCCAGCTACAACGTTTATATCGAAGTGGATCTATAATTAACATTTGATATGAAGTTAAATCAACGTGTGAAAGGCTCACTATACACAATCTGGCTTCCATTCGATACCTCACCATCTGTGTCTCCGGTTTCCCTGCTGTCTCCAAAATATGCGTACGCATGGGTCAGAGTTTTCCTGCAGGTGCGCACATTCTCCTGTTTGTTTCTTTTATAAATCACAACTTCTGCCCGGGAAGACGCCTGTTTCAGACCCCTCCTGGCGCATATGCAATATTTTAGACCCCCGTGACTTTGATAGTTTTCTTGGTCTGTGCTTGTCTGCAGGCATTCACCCCCATCTGCCTTTGCCTGTTCGTCTGCATAATATGTGCGAATACGCCTGTTTGTCTTTGCTGTAAATGTGATCTTCAAAGAGCAAAATTCCAGTAACATCTCCTGCGAATAATTAGTCAGAGATGATTAATGCCATGGAGCGGCTGTGGATTCAAAGTCAAAGTTGAGGTAATAGGGAGGCAATAAAAATATTGAGCTATTAAACAAGGCAGCAACAATATGACATACACATCTGGGGTGACCAGGTTTACCATAACTCAAAGATGAAAAAACTGACCCATCATGACATGAGGAAAATATATTAAAGCAGGGTAAGATGATCAAGAGAAGTATTAACAAATACAAATTCCAAAGAGCCCTCCTAGTTGTTCAAAATGACTTCCCATGCTGGTCTCAATTATCACAATACATCTTAAGTATGATCGATTTGTAACATTTACACGGATTTCACACATATCACCTAGTACGTAGTATAACAAGTCATCAAACTATTGTGGAGACAGATGGAAGGAAGGGAAACTCATTGGAGTGGTCGGCTCCTCTGTGCACTGCAGTCGACCCGTATATAGGTTGATAAACTTTAATAGTTGTATTGACAAAACTGTTCATAAAAGGTGACAGACAGGATGTGTAGAGTCTTTTAGTTTTGAGCAGCTTGCCGTTCCATACCACCAGAAGATGAGGACAACAGAGCCGAGTGGAATAATTTTATTTTTCGGTGGCAAATTACCAGAAGAATTAACCAAACAGCTGTTGGTTTAAGCTTTGCACTTTTTTCTCCTGGATTTATTTTTGAGAAATAAACTGCACAATTGTTTTTTCTGCCATTTAATGTTAATACCAGCTAACGTCAAATGGTAAGTCCATCTAAAGCTGGCATTGTTGAGGCATTGTGCGTGTCCGACTTAACTGTGTATGGCGGGGGCTGGGCTCTGTAGTTGGGTACAATTTTTTTTTTTTTTTTTGCTTTTAAAAAAAGGAATACAACAAAAAACAGCAGCAGGCAGGGAGAGCTAATGCTACGTGCTGCTCTAAACGTCTCATTTCAATGCCACCAGCTGTGCAGCCAGCGGCGGGGAGCTCCGAGACACTGGCATAGCTCGTTAATATTAAGAACTCGAAGGGGATTCAAGTGCAGGACGCTGACTGGGTTCGAGGTACAGAGAGGCTTTATTTGTGAAGTGTGCCAGTGAAGACAGACCCCCCTGATGATTAGGTGATGGGGAGACTGGTATGGAAGACCACATCACACAGACAGAGACAAACAGGGGAGAGAGAGAGGGGAGAGGGAGGGGGAAGGACACAGGAGAACACTGGGAAATATAGGATATCCACCCACGGACATAACAGTTAACCGACCTGTATCTAACAGCTGTAACAACTATGAGATTTACAAGTTGTCATAACAAAGATTTGTGTCTCACCTGAAGTCATGCTAGCGGCCTTCTCCCCACCCCGCCGTGCCGAGGCGTGACGTTCCTCAAGCTCTAAGGGACCGGCCAATCGCAATGGAGAGGGCGTTTCAGTAGGGAGGGGGCAAACAAGTCAAGTCAATTTTATTTGTAGAGCTCTAAATCACAAATCGCGGATTTGCCTCAGGGGACTTTACAGTCTGTACACAGGGATTTTCAGAGTGTGTGTGTGTGTGTGTGTGTGTGTGTGAGAGGACAAAATGCATTGCTGCTATAGGTCTAACTAAGTGTTTTTGGACCATTAAAAAAAAAACATGCTAATTATTCTAAACAGAGCGTGGAAATATAAACGTTGAAACGGGGAAAAGGGTATTCCAGGGCCCCTTTTAAAGGATTTGGCTGGTAATTTTCTACTTTTCTCTCTCAGCCTCATTCTTCCTGTGTGTCAGTTCTGTTTACAGTGCTTCGCTAGCTTGTTGAGTAGGGTACTCTGATAAACACTGGACGGCGTTCAATAATTCGTGGCCGCATTGATCAATTTCAATCAGTAACAAGTTGTAAACACAACGCCGGTTGTTATGGCGAACATGCTCGAACCACTTATTTACATGTCCTGCAAACACAGGGTGACTTTAGCATTCATTTGGATTCATGTTCTTGCCAAACGGACGAATGCTAAGTCCAATATGCACTCATGTTGATCCTTTTTTTTTTAAGCTAGGTTTTGGTGTGCTGCTTAATGTTCCATTGTCTCTCAAATTGAATGGTAGGCAACTGGGCTTGGTCTGCGTCTAGTTCCAACTAGCGTGGACTAGCTTGACTGATGCTGAAACATCTTCCTAGACAAATACAAGTTCAGTTGCCTACAATTTACTATGAGAGAGGGAACAATGACCTAGATGAATATATAATTGCAAATGTATTGCTGAGTTGCAGCTTTCACATAGCGTGTATTCATCTGAACGACTATCAGTATTAAAAGATTGATTAGTGCAACTTTAGCAAACAAAAAAAAACATGCTAACGTTGCGCAACGGCGGCTATCATCCTGACGTTAACTTGTGACGGTAATAAGTCCTCACGAGGTGACGTCGAACGACCGTTGACACCTCCCACGCCGATGCAGCGGCTCATCTCAGAGCTCCGTTTTCATAAATCACACACAATAACCGCTGTTCTCATTGTGAAAGAAGATGTAGTGAGCGAAGCTTTCAGCCTGGGAGGCACTCTGACAGGGATTTTTATCAGTTTGTAGTGGAGTGTCAGCTAATGGAGTCGAGCAGGAGTGAAGCACAGCTTAACTAGGACATATAAAGAGCATTTCCAGGGAGAGGGGAGCAAGGACAAGCAGGTGAGCCAGATTGGTGTGATATCACAGGAATGGCTCCGGGGCTGGAAGTGTGTTTGCAGGAATGACGTGAGGCGGTAGAGACTAATACGTTGAAAAGGGCCTTTCTTCTTCAAAGCCCTCTGATCACAGGACATCTCTCTCTCACATACACACACATCATTCAAACACCATTTCTGCTTCTCTCCTCACCTTTCTTGCTGTCATAAACGCGCATGTCCTCATGTAAATGTACAAAGAATGTGTGTTTGTCAGAAAGCCTTTGGGACATGGCTGTTATCGTGGCATGTACGCACAGGTTTGTCCTTTCATAAAAAAATGAGGCGAACAAACTCGAGAGGCTTTAGAAGTGATTTTGGCAGGATGTGGAACTGAAAATGAGAGAACCTCAAAACAGTGGACAAAAGAAATTCACAAATGCTGTCACACATCAGACATCTCTTTCTTCTGTGAACATGACTAAAACCCTCTTTACACTGACTCAAAAAAAAAAAAAAAAAAAATCACTGACACCCTCTAACATCTGGCTTTTGTCTTCAGTGGGGAAGAGCACAATTGACTTCCATTATGGGGTCAAATGACTGTAATGACGGGTGTTTATCGGCTCTACCTCTGAATGGCAGTTATGTAAATATAACATGTGGTTGGACACACTAATTTTCACTCCTTTTCCGGTGCTATGCTATGGGTATCAGACCATATGTTTTCTGCTATGGTGACATCCATGTATTCATGTAGTATTAGCATGTTAGCCTAGCTGTGTGACTTCATATCCACGCTGTGATGTATTTCAGAGCACACACAGCCAGGCACGGTGCTGTTAAGCCAGAAACACTGTGGGTACGCCTTATTTGTATAACCTACAGTCCATGGCTACACACAGCGTGACTATGCTAACACTGCTAGCCATGCTAACTACTGCTTAGTGTCTACTAACCCTGTTTTCCAGCATAAGGGGGGGAAGAAAAGAGAGCCAAACTTACACTATATGTATATAATATTGTGTTGGTCATATTTAAATCATTCATTATATTTTGTTGAGGAAAATTATAAAATAGAGGGAAAAATCACAATTAGATAATTTTCCCAAATTTCCAGCAGGAGATATGTTTTAATGCAACAAATAATAATCAATAATTATAAGTGACACACATGATGAGACAAAAGATAGTGTTCCTGTTTTCAAACTTTTATAGTGCAGTTTATCAAGTAATAGTACACAAAAGACAACATAATTGGGCATAATTAACAACATAATTGAATATTTGATTATCTTAACCAAACACCTTGTTAAGTTAAAGAAATAAAATATTTGTTTTTATTGTGTGTTTTTTCTGGTGTATAAAACTGTTTTGTAATGTAGCAGACATTATTTTTCTGTAAATCAAGGCAACTCATAATTGTTTGCTGATCAAAACAAAATTCTATCAAATAAAAGGGCGACCCACACACAATATAATGCAATATCCTGTGCTTTGTTCCCACACTTAACAACGAAACACGCAGCATAAATTAACCTTTAGTGGTGAAAAATTGCATTATAACATGTGGATAATACTGCCTCTCTTTCTAGCCAGGCTGTCTTGTTCAAATGTTCAATTTTTTCAGAACAAGTACGCTTCAAATGTAGGGGAAAGCGGGAATAAAATGTCCATTTAGGAACACATTTGCTTTTACCGATTTCTTCCTCTCTGGGGGTTGTTGAAAGGCATATTGGGAAATGTAGGAAATGTATAAGACAAAGTCAAGGAAGGTTAAAAGGAAAACTAGTACATCGAAAACGTAAATGCCAAAACACCTCGCTAATCATTATTGATCAATAAAAAAACATTGTATGAGCTGCCAAATGGGAGTTTTGGCCTTGTCCCAGACCTCTGAATCACTGTGCATATCTCACGTAGATCTGGAGTTGTGATCACTGACAGTTCACTTTCTGGTTGGAAAAACAACTGGGCAGCAACGCTTTGTAGGTCACAGATTAAATCCACCAATGTGTTCATTTGAATGGGGGAAGTGCATTTACAGTGTGCGGGTACGGGTGGTACTGAATGCTGTAGGGCACAACTTTTGCTGGAATGCACATTGTGTCATCCAACAAGCCACTACATCAGCCAATCATTTAAGCAGACAGTCAGACCTAAGAGGCCAAAGGAACAAGAACCTTGTTTGCAAAGTCACATTGTAACATTCTTCTATTTACTGTTTTCTCTTACTCTCGATTGGTTTATGCCATTTATCCAGACGCCCACACCTCTTCAGAACCCTAGTTCTGGGGAGGAGTGGGCGTGGAGGTGTGGTAGTTCCAAATTTCTGTATTTGGAGATGCCATCGTCAACTGCTTGAATCAGAGAAATGCTAACAGAAAATTATGTTACATTTTTTTTTTTTTTTTTTTTGCATCTTGCATCAAAGGCTCCCCTGCCAAAAAAATGAACAAACCCTTATTTCCACATGTGCATCTTCAAACTGCACCTCCCTTCGCTTGCGAACTTTCCTCCTTGACATTCTCAGTGATCTACAAATTGCTTTGCTCATTAGTTCATATGAGAAGGGGGGGTGGTTCCTCTGTCGACAGTGTTTCAAGTTTCCTGTTTCCTGTTTCCTCATCTGTCTTATGAGCACAGCCGTGGTGTCACCCTCACCAAAGACAGAACAAATTGCTTCAAGTATGTCACTCCTGAAAGGGAGATGTCATTTTTGAACCCAATTACCCGCAGAAACAATAGCTGTTCTGCACCTTTGGAAGCAAATGATTTGGAAATGAAGGAAGGGGATATCAGAAGAGGGTAGCAGAAGAAGTAAGAGCATTGATCACACATGGGAGTAATCCTTCAGAAATGGATGTATTTCTCTGCCGTTGTGTATATGTGTATGTATATATGTGTAATGGTGCAAGACATCGTTGTTGTGAGGAGGGACAATGTCACCTCTCCTGTAATGTTGGCTTTGGATAAAATATGGTGCACAGCGAGGTTGTGTGTTAAACGTCTGATGGTTTAGTCAGGGACAAAAACAGCCGAAAGTCTATTAATAGAGCAGCAAATCAATCTGTTCACAGTTGTGAATGTGTGATGTCTTATTCATAGCGGCATGTACTATACAGCATATATCTTGACCCGAAGACAGTGAGAGTTCAAGTGAGAGCACCGCCTCTTCACAAATCCCAGGTGATTAGAATGTCATCTATTCAACATACAAACACATAGCCTGCAATCATTTGCTTGGGTGTTACATCTTTTATATATAAAACAAATAAATAATAATAAAAAAGAAAACTTTCACCTTTGACATTCATTTCTTGAAATGTCCAAAATCTTAAGGTGCACAGGTGCTCAAGGGGTTTTAACCTAATAACCTCTACTTGCAAAGGCAACCAGGATATAATGCATCCGTTACGAAAGAGCAACTTTCCATAGCCTTCCACTAAGAATACACTCGGGCAATGCAAATATCTTGGCTGGCATTTCTGTTTAAAATTCCTGCTGTGATGAATGACTGCAGGGCATGAGCGAGTGATTCAGACCTGAGGATTTCACAACCAGCGTTGGTAGCCATGTCTTCTGATCAAATATTTTTCGTTGCCGTAGACGCACCTTTGGAGCACTGGCCAAATATAAATATGCAGTGATTATAAGGTGATGAGATGTTAAATCTGTTATATCAATGGCTTAATCTGGTGGCAAAATAAAACTGCTGTAGCGAGACAGCACCTGATGCTCATACTGTCTGACAACATACGCTACTGTCTGGCATGAGGGATGCAGTATAACACGGCCCTGTTCTCCCCATGCCTTCGCCATCTTCAACGTTTGTTCATTCCCACCAGTCGCAGTCCCCATATAGGAACTGTTGTACTTGACCCTGAAGTTTGTTTTGAGGCCCAAAGAGTTGGGCAATCTTTGCTTTCTGCAGTTGAGGAATATTTTTTTTAAATAAAGCTCTGTACATTATCTATAGTTGCGAAATGCAGCTACTAGACTTGTCACTGGCATAAAGATGTAAGCTTATCACTGCAGTTTCAGCTGCATTTCACTGGCTGCCGGTCAAATTTAGAATTGATTTTGAGATTTTATTGTTTTTAAAGCTCTGCATTGTCTGGCACCGGCACTTTACTAAAGTTCTGATCCCCTACTTGCCAGCTCATAACTTAAGGTCCTCTGGGGCCGACTTGGCATTACTGGTTGTACCCAGGTCTTGGTTGATGACTAAAAACTCGTTCACACATTGTTCCCAGTAAATTACTGGAAACATGTTTCTGACATTCCTGTCTTGTTCCTGTTTACATACGGCACAGCAATGGTGGTAAGAAGTGGGCTGTGTGCCCAACCAGCAATAAAAACAGTTATAAGATAAAACTTTATTAATCCCACAACGGTGAAAATTCACTTGTTACAGCATTGTAAGAAATACAAATTCTGGACTCCCCTACTCATTTCTAATGATCGGTCATTTTTCACTGTGTACAAAAGGTTGAATAAAACACACAAAATTGTATTTAAATTAATACAATTTATTTTGTGTGATTGAATCCTCTGTGGACAAAGTCATGGAATTTTAGGTGAATCTGATCATATTAACGACAATTTTCAAAGAGAAAAAACAAACTTTGAAACGGTCAGATTTGACCTGGAACACAACAAAAGGGTTAATCTCTACACGTGACTTTGTGTACACAGTCATCCCCATTGTCTTTCCACTGCCCATGTCAGAGCAGTTGCTTTGTAATTTGCATGTTTTGTTTCTGCAGTCAGATAAAAGATACTCTTGTCCAGTTCCGGCCCACTCCAGATCCTGTCTCTTTTAGGCTAGGTGGCTAGGGCCTGATCTCAGCTCGTTGGCAACGTGGGAAAAGGCTGAAACCTCGGCTTTTGACTTGCAGGGAGAATTTCTAGATATGTTTTGTTCAAATTATCACAAGAAAATCACAAAAAGTGTTAAACTGCTAAATAATGTATGTTCACCAACTTCAATTTAGCAGATGCAACGGAGGAGTTTGGTGGAATTTGAATTTGGAACATGGAAAATGGTTATTGCACAATGTCAGCAGCACAAGAAAGACATGAGTCAGGGCTCTGTGCCAGTTGCCAGTTAAGTTCTTCTACACCACACTGGGAAAATAGTTTCTTTATAGAGCTGGCTTAATGCAGGGGGGCATCATCATGCCAAAAAGTTAGTGCTGATCTTCTCCGCACATGCAAACAGTTGCGATTGTTCCAAGACTGCAGGGGAAGCTCAGCTTCTCCTAAAATATGAAAAATAAAAGGTCATTGACGCAACTTTCTTCTTGTTCATTCATTCAGTGTCTGCATTAAACGGCAGTGAAGCTAACCTTCAATAGACTTGTTCCACTGCAGTGAAACTGGGCACTGAGCATTTCTAGGGGCCTAAGGGGAGTGGGCGTGGCCTCAGTGAGCATGGACGTTGAACTTCTGCTGATGACTGGACAACCGGTGCGAGGCGTGTGGTTGCATGTAGGTTGTTTTTATGCAAAATTTGCCAAATCTTCTCTGCCAATGCCAAATAGCTTCTTCTGCTGGCTTTCCAATGGCACTAAATGGGTTGCCAAGAAGCATTGTTACAATACATTTCCAAAGATTCTATTGTATGCTGTGGCGTTAACATTTTCTTTCAGTGGATACAAACTTGTACATTTATAATTTTAGCATTCATTTTCTTGACATTTAAGTAGAGGTATAGAACCATGTGACACTTTTACAAAGTTTTACTTTGAAAGCCTTTGCTGTGAGTGCTATAGGCTGCTTACAAAGAGTGTGTGCATGGTACCTATTGACTTTTTTCCCCATTTGTATACACACACACCACTCTACTGCAGTGACACAGAAGCTGGATGCACACAAAAGCCTGCTGGCCCTGACCTACAGTATGTGGGCTGAATGCTAACAGAGGTGAAGGAATGCTGCCACTGGGGCAAACTTAAAGGACACGCACCTCCTTTTTTGGAGGAGAACGCAGTCAGAGTTGTTGACTAGTAGCGGCTTTTGGGATGGGAGACAGCGCCGTAGAGATTGGGGGTGGAAATGTAGCACTCTGCCGCCGACAGGCAGGATCAATGAAAGGCACTTACAAAAAGAACGCTCACTGCTTTACACTGAAAGCCCAAGCATGATCTATTTCCCCATCTCGCTTGTTTTTCCTGCGGCTTCTATAGCAGAAGGTCCCTCGGTTTGATACTGTTGGTTGACTTTTCACTAACAAGCTGCACAAACTGAGCTATTGAAATTGAAATCCTGTACATGGGATATTTGTTCAGACGGCAGTGAACAAAACTCCACCAAGCAATTATCCGTTCTGAAGCTCTGCAGGTGATTCACAGAGTGCGCGGTAATGAAAATCGCATTGATGTTCTGATTCAAACATCTTGACAAGGAAAACCGAGCCTTCGTCAGAGTCCCCTTGGATTATTTTTCCAGCTAATGGCCGAACCTGTGTCAATAAAGACCGCACGTGAGTGCATGTGTGAGCTTTGTGTGGCATTTTTTTTTCCAGCTTTGTTTTCCAAGCTGCACTTTTCAGCCAGTTGCCACCCTGAACTATTTTGACTACCGTCGGCCGCAAACAGCCACAAAACTGCCCACTGGATTCCCAGATAGTCTGGCAGCATTTAACGTTCACCTTTGACCCCCGGGGATAATTTTGGGGTAGGCTGTGGGAACACAGTGGGACGGTGACTTTAGGGTCTACCCCCTCATCTGCCATTGCAATTTCACAGCGGGGCGGGGTGGGTGGGGGGGGCAGGAAGGAGAGGAGAGGAAGAAGGTAAGAGACATGTCGGGGTGATCAGGAGAGAAGTTAGTGCGTCGTTAACTCAAGAAGGAAGGAATATTTTTTTTTTTTTATGTTTCTTTTACAAGGTCACTTTGGTTACTGCTGAGTTGCTGAGACGCTTCCTCTCGACTCATCTTCAAACTTCCTTTGCATACCATCAAACAACTTTAACCATGTTGGCTGTATTATGTTTTCTCTCAAAATGAGAAAATATCTCACAAATATTACATATAATATCCAAAATGTAATATATGCGTGAGATTCAGTCAATTTATTTTTTTTTCCTTTTTAAAACACCAGAAGTAACAAATACCAAAAATCAATATATGTATTTATTTAAATGCATTAAATAAAACAATTCATCCTATACTTATGCATTATAAAACCTATTTATATTTTCACATATTTAAATCATTTTATTGACGCATAAAAAAAAAAAAACATGAATTGCCTTATATATATGAATAAATTATTCTCCGTCTATTTAAATAATACATCTGTTATTTCTAATATTTAAATTTCCTATATTTGCGTATGGAAATATATTCTGAATGTGTTATTGTATTAAATATTATGTGTGTATTATGTTTAAGGTATGCTGTTTTTAACATTTCTGCAGTTTCACATGAATGTAGACGACCTCAAATATGTTGTAATATGTTGTTGTAGGATGTATAGGATATATATTCAAATTTTCATTTCCGTTTAACATACCCGCTTGCAGCCAAACATCCGCTAGTATGACAGTGATTATGTTTTCCGGCACAACACAGGTGTGAAAACAATTATGTCATTTGTGGGAGGCGCGTTACTTCAAAGCTATTTTATTTGGTAGTCAAACCCTTCGGCCAGTTTCCACTGTGAAGTAAGAAAACTTCAATGTGACTTTAGTTTTATGGCTCCGATACTTGCTTTCTGGACGCGTTATCCTTGAGAATCCTGTTTTTTTTGGGGGGGTTTGCCCAAATAATGACTACAACTCAGCAACTTAGGAACTCGGCATGTACTCGCTTTGAGACTGGAATACTTACTCACTTAATTTGCATGTATTTCATCTGCCTTCTTCGCGGCTAATTACAGAGGCAAGCCCAAAACAAGATGTCAATTTTTCAATTTCTTGGAAGTTAGTTTTACAGTCTTTGTTTTAAGAAAAAAAAAAAAATTCCGTCCTCTCCTCCTCCTCACCTCTCATCTCCCTGCCTTTCATCAGAAGTCCACCCTGTCCCCCGCTGTGACCCGCCAGCGACAGCTGAGGGGGCCGAGTGACACCCGAAGACGGACGGCGACGGCGGCGACGCGGCTGCTGTGCGCGTTTTACACCGGGAGTGTTTGTGTTCACGCGACGAGTGTGTGTGTTCACACGCTTTGTGGGGACCTCCTGTGGGGTTCCCACACCACATCCACCTGAAAAAACAAACAAACACACAAACAGCCTGGGCCTGTTAAAACACTACACAAATAACCTCAAATAGTGGCTCTATTGCTTCTGTTGTCTTGTATCAACAATCACACACACACAGAGTTTGGTAATGTAAGTCATTCTATAAACATTGACTTAAAGCACACCTGCTGGAGTCCAATGCATACCATAAAAAGACATGAAGACACACTAACACACATGCACGGACTAATTTGAAGGCCAACGCAAACACTTGAGTAAACGGCCACTGGCATTTCGGTGCCAGATTAAGAGATTAAGAAAACCCATCTAAACACCTGTACCAACACCTTTTTTTAGAACTCACTACAATAAAACTTCTCCCTTACCACACACACACACACTCTAGCACACTCCCACACGTGCACTCTTCTGAGCAGGCATGTGGTTAGTGCTTCGCTCAAGGACACTTCAAGAGGAGCCGCTACTCTGATCAAACCAGAGACTTAAAAACCACAGGAGGTCATGAATGATTTGGTTCAGAAGTACTACTGAACAAATTTAAGGAGTTGATGTAGAGATTCAGGGGAGAAAAAAAAAAACAACATATACTTATATATATACTTTTGACTCATCAGTGAAAAGAAAAGACTAAAAAGGCTAAATGCTCTGTTTGTTACTGCTAGTGCCTGTCAGATCAGACTGGTCGTACTGGGCAGATTGCAGTTGTGAGCATGCATATATATATATATATATATATATATATATATATATATATATATATATATATATATATATATATATATATATATATATATATATATATATATATATGTGTGTGTGTGTGTGTGCACAAAATGTCATTAAATCAATGAACTGAGCTGAAATTTGACCTGACAATAATAAATACCTCATCCTCTGGGACTATGAATGCCTGAGGTTGTTGAGGTATTTCAGTCTGGACCAAAGAATACATGTTGAAAGTGAAATCATCTTGGTTTAATCAAACATAGCATGTTAGCGCTACACGCTACCAGACCTAGCTGTTGCAACATTGGTATAGATGTCTTTTTGTAGAATATTAATTCCTTTTGTTGAAGTTACGCATATTAAATGGAGTGACTGGTCTATTATATGGACCCATGGACCTGAAACAAAGATTTAATTGAAAAAAGAGAGCTTTACCATCCTTAAAAAAAAAATTAAATAAAATTGCAATGCAAAGCTAGACACATTGATTGTGTTGTCAATACAATTTTATGAATTATAAGCTTGAGTAGTTCAGAGTGACAAAGTATATCTTTTCTTTAAAAAGGAAGTCTAAATTCTCTTATAATTTTCTCTGGGGCCAACTGAAGTGTTTAGATAATGTCAAGTTGATTCACCTGTCTCTTTTCTTCTTAGAACATTGTTGTCTGAGCATGTTTTATTCCCTACTTATGTTTTTTTTTTTTTCTTCAAATATCTCTAACACAGGTGTTACTATTACCTCATAATGAAGTGGCCCTCGGAAGCTGTGACAGTGAGCCAGCAGGACCTTGAAACTTAAGCAACGAAATGGAATGCAGTCAACATTCATTTTACTATTACTTTATTATTCATAACCGTGACTCCTGGGGAACAAGAACCATACGGTGGTTTAATTTTTTTTGCAAACTGTCATCAACAGATCAGGTTAAAGTAACTGTATTAAGTCTCTGTGCTACCATGGGGAAAAAAAATCTGTAAGATATAATTTTTCTTGATACAATGTGAAGTAATGTTGTGGACCAATGTAGTATTAAAGCTAAGCAAAAGCCCAATGAGAGATTTGTATACACCAATTGCAATTGAAATATCCTTTATTTGCTCCTCAGCGGCTTTTGCTACAGAATACACACACATAGAAACACACACGCGCACAGATAAAGATGTCAACGCTATAGTTTACAGCTGGTGAAAGCTATCTTCTCTGTTGTACACAGGCAGACAGAGGCACGACAGCACCTGTCATCAGGGCCTCTCATCATAGGCTGCTTCTTATTTGCCAAAATGTGTGTGTGTGTGTTTGTGTGTGTGTGTGTGGCTATATTTTATGCATTCCCAAGGCACCGATGTGTGCATAAAAGTTTGCGTCTGGATGTGAGTCAACACATTTAGTCGTAGTGACTGCTAAGAGAGATAAACTTTCAGGAACGTCGTTGTGGTTTACTGCAGCAGCAGCAGCAGGGGAGGCAATCCAATATACATTTTCTGTGTAAATGTAACGGGTGTCAACCTCCTATCCTAAACATCTTCACTTTTAATAACTCTCTTTAAAAGCACAGCTAACTTAGCCCATAACTATTTCTGATACACGCGCAGTACCGTTTTCTCACGTCCAAACTTTTGCAGATTGCACATTCCTCGCATGTTTTCCTGAAATGGAGCCCAGCTACAGCTGCAACTAATGAATATCGTCATTATCGATGAATCTGACGGTTATTTCAATCACCTCGAGTCAATTATCAGATGCATCTTTGATAGGATTATTCAAAAGATGTCCAGGAGGTGTACAAAAAAGAGAGAGAGAGCCTGAAATATGTGCAGAGCTTTGATAGTGGCCGAAGAGAAAAGTGGAACAGGACTCCGAGATGAAACTACAGGCCATGCAAGAGAAGGCAGAGATCAATAAAAACTTAATGGGATTACGTCAAAGCTTGACTACATGAAGAATCAATTGTGGAGGAACAACATGCTTGTGGAAGGCATCGCTGATGAGCACGGAGAGAGAGCTGGGAAAACTTCTGATAAGAAGATCAAAACAGCGTTGCAGAATGGCCAAGGACTGTGCTGTAAAAGATCTTTTTCCCCGAGAAAAAAAAAAAAAAAATGGATGAATAATATAAAGAGTCTACAGCGGGACTGAGCATGTGCAAGAGGAGATACAAACATTGCACTACACATGTTCTTGGAGATGTTACTGTTACTGACAAGGATGTGCCAGTAAAAAAAAAAAAAATTCACTTAAAGAAGTATTTCGACCCAGTGGCTGGATGAGGAATTGAAAGCTCACATGGCTCGCCAGGATGAAATAAAACATGCTGCGATGAAATCCAAAGACTCGATTCCTAACGGAATAAATGCAGCGAAAGGGGTTTTAGGCCGTGAACTCTGGCACTTGAACATGTTACTTCTTCTGCAATGGTTTAATGGTCTGATAACTGACTGGAGCGACTGTTTATCTCGACTAACCAGCTCCTAATAGTCGCATAATGGCATATAGTAGATGGAATCACGCATTAATTCAAATTTTCTTTTGCTGATAATGTCTTCTTTTTTTGTAAATTTGCACTACATTTGGGTGGAAGGCTTTTGTCTCACTTAAAGTTTCTCTCTCTCCCTCTACCCGCTTTCTCTCTCCATCTCCTCGTCTCTCTCTCCTCCACCTCAGAGGGAAAAGTAATCTGGGAAGCAGATATCTCTCACACTCCTCTGAATAATGAATGGGGCTTGGGAGTTCTCCCACACAGTAGTTCAAGCCCCTGATCAGTATGCCAAATGCAAGAACACACTCCACTGCTGTCGTATTAAAACCCTTTAACTCCTCAAGTTTCGGACATTCCCTTGTTATGCCTGTAAATGAAGCGTGGCCGGTCTGGTATAGGGATGACACAGAAGTGTCACACAGAGCTCACTGAAACCCTGTTTTGTTCAGACTTTGCTTGACACAACTGGTTCTTTGCAACAGGCAAAGAAGATACGAGCATTTCTTGCAGCAAATGTATGCTCCCCCTTCCCTTTACCACCACATTGAAGGGTCTCACCAAGTGCATTTCTCCCCTCTGCTGACTTTTTTGGGGCTCCAGTCCAGTGGAATTATTGATCCGGCCTCTTCGGGGGTTAAGGAGGAGAGCAGGTGTGTGGATGCAGTATTGTGTTCTCACTATAGGGGGAAGCCCACTCAGCACCTGCCCCTGTGGCCCTTGATGTTCAAAGAGACATTTTTGTCAAAGCCGTGTCCCCATGGGACCTTGTTCCATGTGCCCTCTTTCTTTTTAAACCTGCAGCACCTGTGCCTCTAAGGTTCTCGGCACGGCCCTGCTGATTTATGACATTTTATTTCTAAGAACATGGGAGAGTATGGACAATTGACTATTGACTTTTTTTGTGATTTAAAAAAAACATGTCCAAAATCCCCCCTGTAAACACTCTGACAGCAAAATGAAACCTGGATTTACCCATGTTCAGATTTCTGTACTAGAAATTATGCAAATTACCCTCTAGTCTTTTGCAATTTTGTACAATTTTATCAGAGTGATATTGACTAATAGATATTTAATAGAAATTTTCAGAAATCTAAGAAAAAAGATGTAAACACAGCCTCAGGATAGTTTCAAGTCAATGGGATTACATTAGGTTGTATGCACTAGGAATTTTCCAGCCATATGGCAATGGATCTATTTTAGCATATTTTAAAAAAAATCTAATTCAATTCAAGTAAATGTTTTTATTTGGTGAAAATTTGATCAAATTCTGAATAAAAGACAACCTTTGGTTGTGAGACAGTGATACATGTCAAATGTCCATGAGCAAACGGGATATCCTGGTCATGTGACCTCATAAATTGTATGCCCTTCAAAATAAAAGCCTCCTTTCCACACCGAAATGTAAAGACACAGATTTGATATCACGGCTTTTAGAAAAAATGAAGATAAAGTAATTGTTGCCATTTGGCGACACTATACAATAGTGGGTTCACACATGTGACATTTCATGAATATTCTTTAATCCAAGATGGCTCCCACCTTATGATGAAATTTTGGGTCATCCTTAATGCATATGTACATAGATAATACTTTACTTAAAGATGACATTACAGAAAACTTGCAATCCGAAAAATTGTTTCAATGTAAGAAATCAACTGGTGGAGTTTTATAATGACATTAATCAGATAACAGTATTATCATTATCCATCTGTAGTGTCTCACCTTAACCATAGTCATGACTATTACTCAGCCTGTGGAAACCGTTGTGTTATGTCTTTCTGTGGCTGTCTGAGAAAAATAATTTTAATGATATCATCAGCTTGGCTTAGAGAGTAAATTGCTCTACTTAAAAGCATTGTGTGTGTATCCAAAGCCTGATATACACAAGGCTACTATATATTATTCCTTTCCCCTATCGAGCTCTGATGTTTTCCTATAACTATTAAATGAGGGAGTATTGAGCGAAAAACAGACATTTAAACATACAAAAAAAAAGAAGAAACCTCAGGTTGCCTGTGGTAGGAGACAGGATGCAACACGCAGCCTCCAGTGTCAAAGTCAGAGGCTTTGTTGTCCCAGACATCCACACCAAACTGCTGCCTCAGTGGTTTTGATGCGAGTCGTCACAGATTGATGCGTAACGGAGCTAAAAGGGAGCGAGTATTGGATTTACATTTACCAGGTGGAAACACAGCTCCAAATGATTGATAATGTTGCTCTGTAACTGCCAGGACTCGTCAGCTTTGTGCTTACTGCTCGTTCCTGCTTGAAAAGAAGTGGATCTTGAGGGGAAGCAAAAAAAAAAAAAAAAAAAAAATCTACCATTGCCTCTTAACATCCAAAAGGTTTACTCGCCGGGTTTGCTGACGCTTAAGACTTTCAAATAAGAGGACCCGGTTTCAATCCCCCGGGGAAGACGAGCTTCCACCCGGCTGAAGTTTCCTTAGGCGTGACACTGGATCCATGTTGGCTTCTGACCTCACTGTGTGGGAAGGGCAAAAGGAAAGATAATTTCCCCCTGGGGAGTTAATTAAGTATCACATTGTTACCATTATTTATCACCCAGGTGCTCATTATATCTGCTTTGTGTGAGTAAACTCTAACCAAACTACAACCTGTGAATTATAAGGGAGGTTTTTTTTTATTTTTTTTCCTCCCCATCAGATGAAAAAAAAACACCATACGATGAGATGTACTTGTAAAATCCAATCATGTACATTGTTTACTGCACATCTACACACACACCTCCCTATACCTATAGACACAAAAATCAACTAAACACACATTCTCTCTCACATAAAGTAGCTCAACCATTGCTCTGCCCACACCATCTCAGTTACACTTCTCTTGTCATGCACTAATGTAAAGGAGATGTCCGTGTGTGTGTGTGTGTGTGTGTGTGTGTGTGTGTGTACACAGCAGGGCAGGGCAGGGTATGGCAGGCCCAGGGCCAGACAGACAGGCTGGGCCAGTATATATTTACCCTAACTGAGGGGAGTGGAAGTGCAGGATTAGTTACAACAACACGCTGGCGGCTCCGAGACACATTGCAGAAGAAAAAGGGACGTAATACATCCAGGACAGGGCTCAAGGGGTGGAGAGAAAGATGAGGTGGCTGCTGCGGTTGAGTCTGTGTGCTTCAAGGCTGAGTTACCAAACTGTGCAAAGCGAGCTATCGCCTGGGGTCCCCAAAAGCCCAAGTTCATTCTATATCCGTCGCGCCTACGTACTGTGCTTTTGATTAATTACAAGTTAGTTTGAGATTTTCAGCACTAAAGTTTAATAACAGCTGTGGCAGGATCTCCATCCTCCATCCTGCGGTTCGAGTCGGTCTCGGAGGAGGGCTGTGTCAAAATCGAGTTTGAAGAGTTAGAGCTTATATTGAGCTGATTTGTCGTAAAGTTCTGATTTATGAAACGTGCATTACGGGCTGCATTCGACTATTATTTATCGTCGCGATTCATTTTTAAACCTTTCATTTTCAAACATTAATAATTCATTGATCCGTGTGTGAAATATCAGTTAAACAGGGAAAACATGCAAATCCTTATTCCTTTAATCTGTCCCTCTAGGATTTTTTTTGCATATTCAACACATTATTTGTTACTTCTGAAAGGGGGAAAAAAAAGACGACAAAAAACATAAAAAGCAATGCTATTTCAGAACAACTTTTAGCAACTAATACAAATCAAGCCTCAGTCAAGCCACTGCATGGTCTGTTGCTAAGCTACGAGCAAATACTGAGAAAAACACCCACTGACTAAGCACATGTAATTACTCAAATACAATTTTGAGCTACTGCTGATGATTCTTCATACCACTCCACCACATTTCAGAGGGAAATTTAGCATTTTCAATTCAACTCAATTTAATTGACAGCTTTATTATTCATTTATTTTATCTATATTCAATTAAATTTGAGCTCTTTTCTTTTTAAAATTGCTCTGGGCCTTGTGTGAAAAGTGTTATGATGCCATACTCTTACTCTTAATCTACCCGCACTTTTTAATATTAGTAGCACAATGATAAACTCAAACAATAAATGCTCTTATGTAGTTAGTGATCAAACAAGTAGTATAGTATACTATAATAATATAACAATCTGCATAATGAGTACTTTGACCTTTGATACTTTCCCCAATTAAAATGCAGATTAAAATGTCTGCGAATGACTGAACCTGTGTTGTTTTTTTTAATAACAATCCTATAAATTCAGTAAATTAAATCCCGTTTTATCCAGCAACAAAAAACCTCTGTGAAACGCAGATTTTTAATGTGAACTTGCTTCATTTGGTGTTTTTACCTTTTTGATTTTTACTTATTAACAAAATGCCTTAAAAGAATAAAATAATTTTTCAGGTTCCAGGTAAATATTTTTTGTAAAAAGTTGCTGAAAATTCAGTAATTTTGGGCTGCTATAGTTACAAAAAATTTTGTAATCAGTGTACTGTATTTGTTCGTGTGTGTGTGTAGGTGGGTGGTGGGCACTTGCCGCTGAGAGACACTGAAGAACACAGGGGTTATAATAAGACAGCCACTAAGGAAGGTTGTGGAAATAAGAGACAGTAGAGCACAAAAGGAATGGAGAAGCAGCCTTGTTTGCACACAAATGGCCGTCCTGAGGGAGGAACCAAAACAGTGGAAAGGACCAATTGGCCTCTGTGATCCTGTAAGTGAGAGATGGATAAGGTTGTGGGCCAAAGGGCCTCTGGGCACGGCTGGTGTACTGTTCCCTTTTTCCAAAATGAAAGCACAAGACCCACACATGCATAACGCAGGTGTGCGCACACAGGCGTGAAGGCACATGTACACATACGGTATCGTATGCACAATCATACATGAGCACGTAATGCGTGTAGGCAGTTACACACCCACACACACACCGCCACAGTCCTCACTGTAAATGGGTTGAGACAGTGTTTGTTAGTGTTTCTGATGAGGCAACTGGAAAATAGAGGGACCCCCCCCCACCCCCTCTTTGTTTTACAGACCGCTCCAGAAAGGAGTTTGACCGGTTTTTCCTTTTTCTCCTCGTTAGCAAAAGAATGCGTGAGGGGAGGGTGGTCGGCGAAAAACGCCAGGGGACCGAGCTTTTCCGCTTTTTTTTTTTTTTTTTTTCCCTCTTCACTTTCGGACTTGGAACCCGTGTTTGTTGTTATTAGGCGAGAGCGGCTCCAACTTATTATAAGCTGCTTGGGACATGACACATTAGAGCGAGTCCGTGTTTTTCTGTGAGCGGGCAGGCAGCCATTTTGCTGCTGGTCTTTCTGCCGCAACGTTGTGATTTTTTTTTTTTTTCCCCATTTTGGAACCGTCTTTTGCCCTTTTTCAGCTAAATAATCACCTCGGAGTACCATGAACAAGGAGGCGGCGGAGGAAGTCTGAATGTGAACAATGGTCCGTAGCCCCAACGTGGACCGAACGGGTTTTGAAGCGTCATACTGAGCTACCGTCGATTAAATTCTCCCACACTTATAAAATTGTCAACAGCTGCACCTTATTATTCACCTTGCAGACGCATTAATTAGATTATGAAAGATTTATTGTTTTTCCACGTATGACTTAGTAGATTGCTTACATAACAGGTTAATCGTTACTGGCAGATTTTTTTTTTTCTTTTAGAAACTGTTGCCAGGATCGTGCAAGTTCAAGACTTAATTGTTAAAGTTTGAAACAGAAAGTTATTCCAAAATGGATCCAAAAAAAAAAAAGAAGTTACACGCATGCATCCATCCATCCATTTTCGACAGCTTGGTGCCGAGTTGTGGTGACAACAGGCTAAGCGGGGCCCTTATCCCCCGGCAACACCTTCCACCGCCTCCTGGGGGACCCCACAGCGTTCCCAGGCCAGATGAGACATATAATCCCTCCAGCGGGTTCTGGGTCTGTCCCGGGGCCTCCTCCCAGTCGGAGGCACCCGGAAAAAACCTCTATAGGGGAGGCACCCAGGAGGCGTCCTAATCAGACGCCCGAACCACCTCCACTGGCTCATTTTAACCCAAAGGAGCAGTGGCTCTACTCCGAGTTCTATACTAGAGAATAGAAACATGTCAACTTCATTGCTGTGGCACTGTTTAATATCTTGCGGAGTATGTTCTCTTCAATCATTACTTTTTTTTTTTTTTTGGTGATTAGGTCATGTGACCGCACACCTGTCGGTGCTGGAGCAGATTTGCGTGCGCAGACCCTCACCACATCACCGTGTCTTTTTTTTTTTTTAAGTGGAAGCTTTAAGTATGTGCCCCTTGATTACGATATATCAGCATCATGCAGTTAAATGAATGAGTAATTATAATTCTTGCTCGTATTTTAATATGCGTGATCAAATTCAGCCAGTATCACTCATGATCTGAACTGTTTGTTTCGATTAGCATATTTAAATGATTAACTAAGTGAAAGGAAATGCAATCAAAATGGAGTCTCAGTTGCCTAAAATCAAATGGGTTCATTAAATCAATTGGAAAAATAGATAATAAATTCAGTATTAAGTTTTTTTTTTTTTTTTTTTTCCCCCCCTTTCAAATTAAAGATGCAGTTTGCAAGATTATTAAGCAGTGGAACATCTCAAAAGTGTTATCAAGCCTCAAGAGGAATGAATAAGTGAAGCTCCTCTGTGAAGAAACCATCACAGAACACAGATTTGCTGTGTTAAAGGACTTTTTAGGTCAGGCAGCAAAGAAAAAGAAGAAGGAGAAAAAAAAAAAAAAGATCCAGCTTGGAGCCCAAAATGTCTTACCCAGAGGAATCTGTGCGTAGTTATATAAGACGCGTATGGCTGGGATGTTTTCCTGAAGATGATCAACATAGTCAGACGCATTATGTCAAGGCGACTTGACGTCCTTGCTGTACCAGAAGCGCTACATTGTTTGATCCACATTTCTTTGAGTTATCCTGAACCCACAGCCGTCCGACAAACCGACTGAACTGCCATTTGATCACATACGGCTGCTGACACTAATGGCTGCTTGAGTTTGTTAAAGTGGCTCCTTGTTGCTTTTTGTGGGGAGAAAAAAAAAAAAAAAGACTAAAATCAACAGAAAACGTTTTGCTCACTTACCTCTACATGTAGCTTTGGCAACGGTGCAGATTTCATTACAACCTAAGGGGTGTGGAGGGGGCGGCACAATAAATCAATAACGTCACCGACATAGGCTGTAATTATCTGCTGTAAAACACAGACATAGCTTAAAATATCTTTTATGAATGTCTCTTAGTACGTTACTATACATATTTCCCTATTTTACACATCTGCTGGCACAGTGTTGGGGACGCACAAACAAAACTTTCAAACAGTGCTGTTTTTAAGTGAGAATTATTAAATGTATGTTTAATCACATGATTTATTTATGTGACAATGCATGTATTTAACCCGGTCTGCACTCGGCCTATTTATCGGCCGACCTCTCAAAAATCACATGTCGAGACTTAATGCAGCATATTTCCACAACTGCAGGGTTTTCTGAACGATCTTGGGTTTAAAATAAAGCTAGCTCCTCCGAGATAGTTGTGTATGTGCCTGAATCAATTTAAAATGTACAGTGTTGAAGTATATCCAGGTAGAATAAAGCAAAAAAAGTGAAAAAAATTGGCTCTGGCCAAAAAAAAACAAACAAAAACATTCATTTAGGTTGAAAACCCACTTAAAAATCATGGGTTAATAGCCCAATTCATCTATGGAGCAGTAAAGTCTTATTGCACAAAAGTCAGCCATACAAGTTGAACCAGACCAATTTTGGAGATGCAACCCGATTTTGGCACGTTTCGTTAGTATTATCACAAACAATATACAGATTTATGTTTACACTATATGCTCATATTATTGCATGGGGTTGAAATTATGTTTTGTTAAGCTAATAATGTTTAATATAGACTTGTAGCTGAATTTCTTGTCAACATTTTGGTGTGCATAATGATGCTTGCTACTCGGCTTAACAAGAAGGATTAATTATTTATTAATGAAATAAATTGGAGGGACGAAGATTTCAGATGTCTGCCTGTGATATTTCAATCTTTTTTTTTTATGCCAAAGTAATATTCTTTATTATCAATAACAGAAGTAGCGGCTGCAAAAGTAACTATTTTGGCTGCACTGATATCGCACCAAATTACAGTGTTGACATTAGACGTTATCAAAAATGCATTGTTCACTGGAGAATTGCAATGTAGGGAGTGTTGGCACAGCAACAGAAAGTGACTAGAATTGGAAATAAAGCCATTACTTTTGGGTAATTACAACCTGACGAAATAAGCACACAAGCAAGGAGACATACAGTGTAATGATTTCATGCTCAGCCGGCCTTTAAACACTATGAATTAGGAGCAAAACTCAGTGTGGTAGGTGTGCAGCACAGAGCTCCACTCGTCCTCTAAGTGGTGCACAGTAGTTATCTGCAGTCTACGGGCCATGCATCAGTCAGTCAGCAGGCTAATTCTGCCTAATCGTTTTCCAAGCAAGCCCGTATGGCTCTTATTATGTTGTATCTTGGAATGTGAGGTGCATAAAGATTCCCTCATCGCTGCGATTAGACATATGGGAATGTGTGTGTGTGTGTGTGTGTGTGTGTGTGTGTGTGTAAACAAGACTTTGACTCGTACCACATGATTAGAAAATGATTTCCTCCTGCACAGATTATATCTCCTCCTGCCAACTCCAACCGCTTGGGTGCTGCCTGATTGTTTGGGACATAACATCCTGTGAAAACATTATGTCATGTTCACATACAGACACACACACACACACAAATGCATCGGGTTGTTGCGCATACAGTCTATATGCTGCTATAGCTTGCATCTCTGTCTCCTGTGTGTTCCCATCATCATTCACACATCAACCCCTGCTTTAGATCTCCACACCTTACTCCTGGCTGATGTGCTTCCACAAATCATTTTATCTTGGCTGCCTTCACACATTCACATACCTCCTGTGTGTGTGTGTGTGTGTGTGTGTATATAGCCCATATAAATATATATCTGTATATCTCTGTTCTGTGTTGCAGCTGCCTGGGAGATTTCTCAGAAATTCAAGCAGTCACACTTAGAAGGCGGTAGCTACAATAACAGCATAACATAATTAAAATGCCCCAGGTAGTTTAAGTCTACTGTGGGTTTAGTAACTTGTCAGGTGATGTGCTGACACTCTGCATTTGTACAGACATCATTTGTCGCTGCACCGGGCTGAAGGTGGATTCACACGCTCATGGGGGAGTCACACTGCATGAAGGAATCTTTCATACATTCACGCTCCCCCAGTTAGAGTTGCAGTTAATTGTATTTGGCAGGTGACTAAAGATGACAGAGAGGTTGTCAAAACTCCGGTAAAGGTTGGTTGAAACGTGCAGGATCTACCGCAGCCCGGGTAAAACTGAAGTGCAGCAAGCAGCTGGTGTTCCTGTGGAAAAAAAAAAAAAAAAAAAGGATTTATAGTCAACACTCTTGTTGTCTTCTGGAGGGGAAGAAAAAAAAAAGAAAAGAAAAAACACAGTACAAGCTTGTTGAATCATGCAAAAAATGCTTATCAAGTTCTTCTGGGGAACTTCTTACCCTTTGAAAACAAACACATCAAACAACATCTGTGTGAGGAATCTGAACAGAAACAGACAATTGCCTTTAAAAGTTGAATTTCAAATTTGCAGGATGAAACCAGCTGTTATAGCCAATTCCAAATAAAATATGCATATAATTAGGGACAATTCAATCCATACGTGGTATTATATTCCACCAAGTCAGCAGCATACAATATCAAATATAAACCTGTGATGTCATGTCTTTTCACCATTGTATGTAAAGCATACAATAGTTCCATTAAAAACAAATGGCATAAGCATGGTTTAGGTACTCAAAATTATAAAAGGATACAAATATTTTATCATTTTAAAAAAGTCTAAAGTTTACAATATAATATTGTGTATTATCATAAACACATGACATACACTACTGTACAAAAGTTTGGGGTCGCTTAGAAATTTCCTCTCTTTTGAAAGAAAAGCACTGTTTTTTCAATGAAGATAACTTTAAACATATAAATACACTCTATACTTTGCTAATATGGTAAATGACTATTCTAGCTGCAAATGTCTGGTTTTTAGCATAATATCTACATAGGTGTATAGAGGCCCATTTCCAGCAACTATCACTCCAGTGTTCTAATGGTACAATGTGTTTGCTCATTGCATCAGAAGGCTAATGGATGATTAGAAAACCCTTGTGCAATCATGTTAGTACAGCTGAAAACAGTTTAGCTGGTTAGAAAAGCTAGAAAACTGAAAGCAAAGTTTGAAGTAAAAAAAATATTTCAAATCAAATCCATATTTTCTATTCACATAACTCATGGTGGTAAATAAAAGTGACTTTTCACAAAAAACTCAAAATTGTCTGGGTGACCCTAAACTTTTGAACGACAGTGTGCATATACATGGCTACATTGAAGCGTATGAAAACGTGTTAAATTTGAACAGGACTGTGTGTGTGTGTTAAGTGGTTTAGATTTACACCAGCCAATCAGAAAAGGCGATACAAGAGGATGTCTTTATGTGATCTTAACCTAAAACTAAATTTCCTTTTATTTTGTTTTGCCAACTTTTGTAAAATACGCATCCCAGCTGCATCACCTTGTGCTCCACCTACACTGATCTAACGCAGGAACCTTTCAGACTCGCCTCACTCACTCACACACACACACACACACGTGCTAGGCGGCTAGAAACCATGTCGTCTTTGCTGTCGCGCTGCCTTCCTGGCCTCCTGCTTTGGCTCGTCGTCACACCTCATTCATCCCTGACCCCTGGGGGGTTCAAGTTGTGACCCCGATCCGCGCTTCAAATTGAGAGGTCAAAGGTCAGCCTCTCAGCCTTCGCTAAGAGGATGGTGATGTTTTTCTGTCATCAAAGCGAAACTCCAAAAGGCATGGTGTGACGTTTAAAATTGCAACCCGGAGCTTGCCGGAATCTACAGTGCTTAAATGTGTGCTGTGTGTGTGTGTGTGTGTCACGGGGTCAGGATTTTTTTTTCCCTTTTATTGTCGGCATGGAAACTTAAGGAGGGAACTTAGGTTGATTTCTCGGTGTGCTGGGCCCGTAACTAATGACATGCCGCGAGCGTTATTCCCTGATATAGACACAGCCAAGGAATAATATTGCCGGCTTCTCTCAAATGAAATCACAGGGAATAGGAATACTCCCGGGGCTACGCTGCATGTTCTCAAGCACATTTAGGCAGATTTCTCAAGTAGTCCTCCGCTCGCAACGCACACAGAGAACAATCCACCAAAACACACGCGCATATGTACTTTTATCTCCCAATACCGCTCTCTCTCCGAACCCCAGCGTGGAAACTTAATTAATCTGATAAAGTTAATTCCCTGCTTCATACCGAGGATGACGGCTAAAAGCTGCTCCTCTCCTCCCGCTGCCAAACCTGTTCAGACACGGGGCCCTATCTCTTCCCCCGCTTCTCTTAAATGTTTTTCAATAGAAGGACACAGTGACTCACGCAAAGCAGTTAAAAGCTTATCGTGATTGATTGATAAAGAGACAGACGGGGAGCAGACACCTTGGCAATCATTTCCTTTAATTAAAAATCAGAAATGCATGATTGCTCTCCCACTGGCAGGAGCTGAACTCTTTCCATCTCCTCCTCCTCCTCTTGGTCCTCCCCTCCCCTGTGCCCAAAACTCCCAAACGTCTCCCTCCCCCGAGTCTATGCCGCCCCTTACAGCGCTTCATCCTATTTGAAGTTCGGAAAATTGGTTTTAGTTGGAGAAAAGGCCTCATTTTGGGTTCACCCCCGCCTCCCCCGCTCAACGCTCCATTTTGTTTAATGTGAACCGCTTGGCATTCTTGGCTCCAGGTGAGGTTTGGCTTTCCTTTCCACCCCCCCCCCCCCCCCCCCTCACCCCGCCTGTCTGGTTGTGGACGGAAGAGGCAGCCGTTTCGGGGAGGGGAGGGGAGGAGAGATGAAAGAGGCAAAGATTCATTGCTGACATGTGGGCACCGGACTCCGGAGCTGATGCGTGCATCCATCTTCAACGGGCGTCTGAAGGCGCGGCGGCCCCTGGATCGTCTCCCAGGCCCCGCACGCACCGCTCGAGAAGTACAGAGGTGAGAATGTCGGCTGCTGCTCCAGCGCCTCCGGCAAATCACGTCTACTGTAGCGAGTGGCGAGCGTGGAAGACACCGGTGATAATAGGGGCATTGAAAAGCATTTCTGCTTCATTAGTCTGCAGAATGGCAGGAAATATAAAAGAGAGGAGACCAAAAAAAAAAAAATCCCAATTAAAAGCCATACTTGAAATGTGTTTAACTTTTAAAGTCATCAACACTTTGAGATGCAGCTCAGATCTTCGTCTGTTCCAACCAGTCAGAGCCAGTTAAAAACTGCCTCACATCGCAGGCAGAGCGAGCATAGACACTGTCACACTCAGTTTCTCTAAGTTAGTTGCAAAGTTGTGAAATGAGCAATGCATCTGTAGTAAAAAACTGGAACTGTGCAGTTAAGAAATAGATGTCAATGTTTCAAGGTGCATTCACTGTTAGCAATCTAGCATCAAATGTATCTGTGTTAGCTAAAGTCAACAGGGTAAGTGTAATTTTCCTTGTTTCGCTTTTTGTGTTCTATGCGCTCAAAATTGTTTAAATGTAAAGTTACACTAAATGTCAGCATTGATTTCACCATTGGCTTCACGCTCACAATTATAATCTGCATCCTCACCAATAGGCGCCACTAACAACTACACACGGTACCTAAAGTGCATTTTCTTCATGTTCATTTTACCACTTTTCACAATGGGAGGATTGTGGGTGATCCTGATTTGGTCGACTTAAAAGAAAATCATCAGTCAAACCGAAGAATATCTGCGCTGTGTTTTATCTTTCTCTTTGGAACAAGTGGCTTTTAGAGTGGTGTATTAACCACCATGACCTGATGGGTCATAGCGGTTCATACATCACGGGGAGGCATGCAGGCCTGTGTAACACCATGAAGCGCCTTTAAAAACAAGTAAAATCCTTTTAAAAATCAATATGAAATCTGACAGGCAACCAATGTAAGAACTTTGAAACTGGTGTAATTTGCCCTCTCTTTCTTGCCTCTGCACATCCTCCTGCCAGCGATGTCCTAATTTCTCTGGCACCTGGATAATAGAGAACCCTTTTAAGAGAGAAACTGGAACCGTACTGAAGTGGTCTTGGCAGCATGTTGTCAGATATTTGTTATTTGCCTGTTGTTTTTCTTGCTAGATGTGGGCTATTATCTGTAATATATCCTACCTTCATGAATTCACGGCTGACGATGTTTAATTTTGGCATGTGGATATGCACACGTGCACACACACAGATGCGCGCACTAACGCAGATGTGCAGGAGTAGACCTGAGAGTAACAGTATCTGCAGTTGATCCTGAATGTTTGTTTTTAACTTGCGTGCGATACCGGAGGGGGGGTAATTGATTCTGATAATGTCAGGTATGTTGTCAGTTACGGGGAAGGACTCTAAAGTGGCATCTAAATGCGTTTTTTTTTCAGTGAGTGACAGGAATTATGGCGGCCTGATTTGCTCATCTGATCCAGGTGTTTTATTTAATGCAATGCTAATTATGAACAATTTGAATTTCTGTGATTTTTTGGATACACGTCTTCATCTCGTTCATTAGATCCACATCCCCCCCCCCTCCTTCTGTCCTGTCATTGTCATGCACACTTCACTTCAAATGAACTCTCTAATGTGACAGCGGACTGACAGGTAATCAGAACGGCATCAGCTGGTTTGCAAAAAAAAAAAAGACATTTCATAACAATATCATTGGTCCAACTGGTATTGCTTTTCTCCCAAGGCCATAATGTTTAGTTTCATCATGGGGGTGGAAAAAAAAAATCAAATCAAAAGTTATTATTCATTTTCCTGTATATACGGATATTATACACAGCCATTAAGGCCCAATTGTTGTTATTGACTAAAATATGTCAATTTGATTAATTAAATACTGGGAAATATAATCCTTCATGATCCATCACATTAATGAACCATTGCATAGTTACGATTCTTTTAATTGGCTTTACCTGAACCAAATGTAAAATATTTCTAAAGCTGATGAGATGTAAAATAATCATGCAAATAAGCTTGTTTTCTGAAGCAACCCAAAAGATACACAAATCAAATTACTACCATAATATATTGACCTACTATTTGTGTATCTCGGTTTTAAAGGAGACACACACACATATATATATATGTAGTTTTTTTTTAATGATTTTTTGTCAGTTCTAAACTGTTATAATATGGCTACAAATGGCCGCCTGTTATATGTTTTTGTTGCTACGGCTGCTGCTAAGGCTTTTTCCCCAGACTGTAGCTCAAACCTGTATGGATTTATTTGAGTAGTTGACATTTTGACTAGAGAAACAAGAAAATTAAGTGAAATTCTGTTACTGTTTGTTCGCGGAGCCTCCAGAGCTGGTTGAAGTCAAATGGCAAACCAATCAGGACAGAGTGGGCTCACCAGGGCTGTATAGACTGCAAAGATCTTCCAGTGGAGCCCCAAAACGGGCAAAAAATAGACCTGCAAATATGCATCACAGGTCCTGTGTCCTCTTTAAAGTGAGACTATGCTACATGTTACCGTGCTATATTACAGTTAAGCATTTATCATTATCCTGTAATTATCACGTAAGCAAACGTTGCAATTTTGTGCCATGGAAGTTGCGAGCGGACGCTAATGGTTCCAAACTCTCTAATCTCAGCACAACCGGGTGGTGACGGCACTTTTGAAAACATGAAGTTTGTGCTCATGCTGAGACTTTTGTTGCTCCAAAGAGAGGGCGGTTCCTGAGGAAAAAAAGAAAAAAACTGCAAAGATCCTGGTAAATGTTGAGATCACCCCGAGGTGGAGCTGTCACACAAACACAGCACAGGCCCAATCTGCACACTCGTAGGCTGTTAGCTAGTTAAAGCTAACAAATAAACAGACCTCACATTCAGCAGCCAAATTTGGGAACCTAAACCTTTGTGTTTTTATAAAATTAATGATAGTAACAGTTGGAAGAGCAGTGCTATTCTGTGGGAGAGAAGGTGCTAACACACACACAAACATGCTTCCTGCAGAAACCCCCTTCATTGTGCTCGGCGTATCTTCGCTCACGTTCCTCATTTCCAAAAGCTTAGCTTATCAGTCGGCAGTAGATCGTCAACTGTCTCGATGTGAAATCTTTTTATTTCTAAGAAATGCATTATGTTCTGTACTTAAAGGTAATGCTTCTCAAGGTAAGCTAGTTTTCGCATTAGCCTTTGAATTAGATTCCCTGTCTGACCGTGTGCTGAACTAAGCTTAATTGCCTCACCAGTGTGGCAGGCTGTTTCTTTGCAAGTTAAATGAGAGATAATGAGGATAAAGTACGGGCACGGGCATGAAAATGCACTTTTTTTTTTCTTTAGGGGCATGTTGTTTATTTCTAGATTCATTTTGAGTGAGAAGGGGAAAAAAACAGAAACATGTAAGCTAATTGGAAATGAAAATTACTGCACAGACTGTTAATGTAGCTCCTCAACGGTTTTTAGCATGGGAAAAGTACGGATTGTTTTTTTTTTTTTACTAGTTCGTTATAGACAAAGACAGGAAGGCTGTGCTCTCGCAGTGAAGTCATGAGAAAGAAAAAGAAAGACAAAATGCCCCCGAGGTTAGCGCCGGGGATTCTTATGACTTCAATCATGCGCGCCATAATTGGTTCAAACTAAGGAGCAATCATTTTACACTTGCAGTCAAATGTGTCTTTGAACATCAAGGCGTGTGCTGATGTGAATGCATTCTTTTCTCCCGGTCCGTGTGTGTTTTGCTTACTGCGCGGAAAGTCCCCTGGCTCAACAGAACCGCCTATAACACTGTGTCATTAAGCCAGACAGGTACAAGATAAGGCCTTTTTTTTTTGGCTCCGCTTTTCCACAGGTGAGTCCACGCTTTATTTTCTGCCACTGATTCATAGCAAGGGAGGTGGAGGGGGGGAAAAAAATCAAAATAGACAGACAATGCAGCAGTTCCCCATTCCAAATCCTCCACACGCATAAAAAAATGTAAACATATCACCGGCCATTTTTTTTCCCCCCCTTTTGTTTCTTCGGCCTCGTAAGCGTGGCATCGAATTCAGCGGCGGGTCTAACCGGCTGGCTGCATGCTTGGCCCGCTAAGCCTCCGCTACCTTCCAAGCTCCTCTCTTTCCACTCCAACATGGCTGAATGTTATCTGCACAGCTGTGTTAGCTTACGTCCCCGGGTCCCATCCTTCCTCCTAAAGTCCGTGAAACCCGGTGACAATGGCATCTTGTGTCCCATCCCCTGTTATCTGTCCTTCAGTGCTTTTATTGGGTAAAAAAAAAAGCTTACCTCATTTTCTATTAATTACACAAAAACAATGATTTTAGCCAAAACACGGGCTCCCCCGGCGATTCTGGAGCCACTTAAACCACTCTTTAATCTTGGTAATGAAAAGGGAACAATGAAGCTGTTGTGCTGCTATGGGAAAGGGAAAAAAAAATCCAGCATTTTAAAATGAGACTGAGATAATAGGCAGACAGCCTCGCATTGACTTGTATGAATATCTAAAATCTTGAATAAACGCACTGGGTCTTTGTGATGATAAAAGCAATATCGCATTGTCTGAATGGATCAATGTGTGTGTGTGTGCCCATGAGAGCACGTTTGTGAGTGTGTCATCGCATTGGAGCTGCGTTATTATCCCCAACGAGGGTGGTAAACATTGTCCCTAATCCTTGTAGGAGGAACTTTTCCTTTCAGCATTTTAGCCTCCCCCTATTTGGCCTTCTTAAAACCAAAGGCCAGGACACGGATAAAGACGAGCATACATTTAAGTCCAGGATTCACACTTTTGACCCTATGATTTGAAGTCGCAGGTTGCAAACGACAGCAGGTTCCTCCCAAATCCCCACACCATGGGGTGAGGATTTTGGTGGGGGGATGGGGGGGTGAAGGTTTTAATCTGTAATTGCTGGCGTTGCCAAAAACTGAACTTCGCCGAAAATAATAAGTGTTAATTTACTTTGTGGAGTGTGAAAAGGAAAAATGCAAGAGTTCATGTAAATTGACAGCTGTGAAAGTTAATTTAGTTTTTAACAGCTGCTCGCTTCAACAGCTCCCTGAGCAGACAAACAAGTCTGCATTCAAAAAGACCAAATAAAACACATTATTATCATAAGTGAAAACTCTGGCAGCGTTGGCTCCGGAACAATGATTCACAAAGTTTTCTTTTTTTTTTAATTTTTAATTTTTTTATTCAATTCAACTCCTCAACAAACAGCGACCTTCCTGTATGTATCCCACTCACACTCTGCAGCCAAGCAGCCTTCAAACACAGTGAATTGATCTCATATTCGAGTGGAGAAAGAACAAAGTACAAAGATACCAATTATTCTTATCGAGATGTGTGGGAATGAGTATAAAACGATGCACAAGCCATCTAGAATGTTTGATGGACTGGTGTAGCTATAAAAAGCAAATAAACATACAGTCATGGGTTTAAACATGTCACTTGGTGTGAACATCATACGGCTTCAATGGAAATCTGCAACCATGTGATAGAGGATGTAAATGGCACTGTCACATTGCTGAAGGTGATTTTGGCAACCTTAAAGCGACTTTAAAAACTGAACAACCATTTTTTTTTTTTTAATGGAGCATCCATTACATTGGGGACTTTGGTGAGGAGCAGCTTTAAAAGAATGAATGGTCAACATTGGCTGGATGTCCTGACTTTGGTTCCCAGAGTGGCTAAATCCAGCAGCTAATTTATATGTTTTAGTCTCCAGTGCCACCGCCATTACGGCAGTGTCAGTGTGTCAGTGAACACATTCACATTCAGTACACTTACATGCAGAGCTTAATCGAGCTTAATCAAAATTAGATTTTTGCGTCTAGCCGCGCTTCTGTCCTTGTCTCTGTTTACATGCAACAGAGAAAATCCAATAACTGACGAGGGCCGTCCCTTTACGCAGCATCGCCTGTTATTTCCACTGTTGTGGAGCATGCACGCATGCGTCGACTAAGGCGTATACATGCCAAAGAAAATCAAATATCCAATTGTATTATCAAGGTGTGTTAATACAACTATGAGAAGTCTAATTTAGTCCAGTTTCAACCCAGCTATGGTTCATTCAAAAGTTTGGGGTCACCCAGACAATTTATTTGTTTTCCATGAAAAGTCACACTTTTATTTACCACCATGAGTAGTAAAATTAATAGAAAATTGTATTACTTTAGCGTTCTGATGCAATGAGCAAACACATTGTACCATTAGAACACTGGACTGATAGTTGCTGGAAATGGGCCTCTATACACCTATGTAGATATTGCACTAAAAAACAGCCATTTGCAACTAGAATAGCCATTTACGACATTAGCAACGTATAACGTACATCGGCAATGTAAGATGAGATATATAAAGTGATGTGATGTCATCATGTTTCTAAAGGGGGTAAGGGACCTGACTTTTAAGTTTGACCACTAAGACACGATTGGCCGATAAGGATCATGGCAGATCGAATTGGTTTAACTAAACAGTGGATGAGATGGATGAATGAATACAGACTTCCTGCTTGAACCCACACTCGGTCAGAAATTGGTTGTGACCAGCTTCAAGGACAGGAATGTACTGTAGAGAATCTGACAGATCATGTCATCATCTGCCAAAGTCCACCTGGGATTCCCATAGTATCTAATATCAGATAAAATGTGTGTGTGTTTTGGCATAAAAAAGGATGAACAGGCAGGACAAAACAGGAGTATTTTAATTGGACCATTGAAAAGTAGGTGTCTTAGCATGTGAGAATAAATCAGGCAATGGCTAATGTCCATATTATAGTGACGGCTGAATATAATTATATTATTGGCCAGTGCTCACACAAACCTGGCAAATTGAGCCTGTATTTTTTTTTTTTTTTTTATACATATTTTTTTTTTTTTTTTTTCCTCCAGTATTGTTCTGTCCCAGTGTTCCCACACATTCTTTCCCTGTCTGTTGACTCATGGCTGTTTTTACAAGTTGTGACTCTTGAGTTGTGACTAATCTACTTAAAGCTGTGTAATGAAATTAGCCTAGCTTTAATTTGCATACATAAAGCTGAGCACTGACCAAAAATATTCTGATCCGGACACAGGGAACAGACTTAGGCGATGAAAAATGCGTCATAAACGTCATCCCATTCTGTGGGATGATGTTAATTAAAGCAACTCCTTACAAAAGCTGGATCTCACCAGAATCCACCCATTTAAATACAAGTTAAATAACCTGACTTTTTTTTGTTTTGTTTCTTTGTTTGTCTTCTTGAACAATAAACCCTGATCGCTACCAATCTCTCCCTCTGCGGGTCTTAATACTGTCGGCTTGACAACAGTAAACGCTGTGAATCATGGCTTCTCCCTGTGTAGATTCCCCATCACTGCTCCCAAGCTTCCACAAGTCCCTGAAACACTGTAAACACACACTTTTACAAGGTGATACGTGTCTATATGACTGTGGCTTTGCAGTCCGTTAAGTTTGCAGCTCTTTGCGGGCGAATAATTAAGTCGCACAGCGACATGTTCGCCCCTCGCCCCCCTATCAGGTGACAAACACACACATATATACACACATGGTCCTTCTCTTCGCTTAGTTTGAACAAATATATATATAAAAAAAACAACTCCATGGCTTCTCTATCAAAAATGAGCCGGGCGGGGCTAACCTTAGTAGCTTCGGGGACTCATGAAAGTAAAATGCCTCCCACCGAGGCTGTGCTAATGTCTCTGGAGATTAAAGTGAACCGTGTGTGCGCGAATGTACAGCGTGCGCGTGTGTGTTTGTGTGAATCAGGGGGAGTAAGTCAGACAGCAGGGCTTGGTTTGTCTCGATCCCACACGGCGGTTTGCTGGTGTTTAGTCTCAGAGGAAGAGGAGGGGAAAAAGCCCCCCGTTCCCTTCCTTTTTTTTTTTTAAACAACTTGAAGCATGTCAAAACCCCTTAGGGGTGTGAAGACACTTGTTCTTTGTGTAATGAAAAGGGTGCTAAAACTTTTTTTATTGTGCTGCTTTTTTTTTTACTAGATAATGAAAATAATTGTTTAAAAAAAATCACCAGTTGTCTCCCCTTGTATTTATCTTATAGAAATTAAATCAGAATGTTAAAGGTGGCGTACCCCTTTACACGCAAATACACTCCTATTGTTATTCAAATGTATTTATTCTTCCCGGTTGCCGGCGTCAATCCCCTTTTAATGATTGGCGTTAACTGCTCTCCTATCCAACGAGCTTCCACGCCTTCCTCTGAAGTCTTTTAATGGGCCTGTCTATCAGAAGATATATATCAGGTAACGGCTCTCAAATCACACCGACTGCCATTCTGATTAGATACCACTCCTCATTAACCTCAATTGAAGCCAATGATCATCCATCCTCAACCCCATGATGTGCATTTGGTTAATTAATTAGTGATGTGTATACATGTGGGGGGCCTATTCATAGAAAATACATCTCCACAGATTTGGAACGTATTAACTCACCTAATCTCCACAGGTATCAAAGCTATTTCCAGTGTGTTCCTGGTTAAGTGCCTCTGTCGCCCTTCTTATTACCTGTCGCTGTCAGCTGTGACCTAGAAAAAAAGTTAACAGGGACATATATCATTCTTTTTTTTGTGTGATTTTTGTGTTATCTAGATCCTATTATACTGTTATGTATGGTCAAAGTATCTAAAATGTGGGATGAATGTATGCAGAAATGTCCCCCGAATGCTCACAAGTGTCGGTTTTATGATTAAGGTCTTTCCACGGGTTGTTCCCCATTGACCACTTGGGTAATTTGGATCAGTTTATATGTTAAGTAACAAATTAGAAAAAAAAAAAAAGACAGGAAATGCTTATACTGCTGTGTATTTTATAGTGGAAGCTTCCTGAAGCTAGCCAATCGGAACAAAGCAGGCACATTATATATATATATAGTGAAATTTATAAACTTTATTGAAATAAGAGAGAAATCGGGAAGACAAAAATGTATCCTGGATTGCAAAATAAAACTTCTGGCTGGCTTTAAGAGGGCTGCAATAGAAGTTAGAAGCTATACAATAAAAGTGTGATTTGTAAGGTTATTTAAAAAAAAAAATGTCCCATTTGGTCACAAGTCTAATCGAAACATGAAAGTCGGGACACTCAGTGCTTTAAAGGTTCTTAAAAGGCCAAGGAGAAAGTGTAAAGATGGTAAAATCACATCTTGTAATTCAAAGTAAACCCCCCGCTGCTTTTTCAGTCAAGGCTAAAACGAGAACATTGCAGAAACCCTGATGTGACGACATACATATTCTGCATTTCATATTAAGCATTGGTCAAAGCTTTGCAATATTCCTGAGTCAAGTCAAATTTAAGGCAAATGAGACAAGTTAAATTTGGCAGTTACATCAAAATTATTTTGCCACAGGTTAAAGGTTTTATATATATATATATATATATATTTATATATATTTATATATATATATATATATATATATATATATATATATATATATATATTTATATATATATTTATATATATATATATATATATATATATATATATATTTATATATATATTTATATATATATATATATATATATATATATATATATATATATATATCCTCTTAAGCATAGCATATGGGCATGATGCAGGTCTACTCAGTGTGCAATAAATCTGCATTTGACACATTCATATGAAGATGGTGTCACAGGAAGTGAAGAACAATCACAGGAAATGATATTATTGCACATTACATAACTACAGAATCGAGTTATGTTTCAGTTGCATGCTCTCTTTTTTCCTCTTTCTCTCTATTAAGCCCAAGTTGGCTAATGCCTGTTTATTGGTCTGATTGGGTTATTACACTTCCCTCAAAATCCCAGATTTACAAATGAAATTTGAGCGACTTTATGTGACTGTGACCATATCTAAGAGAGTCCAAACCTCACTGACGCACCAGTTACATTAACTTAATGGTGTACCTGAGGATGAAGTGTAAACTGAAGTGTGTCCAGACGGTGATGAAGCCTGTTGTTTTGACTGCGGCCGTCTTTTGTCGACAGTTCGGTCTCTATAGGGACAGGGAGAAGGAGTCAACACGTGTTGACAAACGCTCTCGCGTGGCTTTGTCTTTTCGAGCCACTCCAGGGACGGCGGCTGAAGCGTCTGTCTAACCCTGCTGCGCCTCGTCAGCAGCGAGCCGCGGACTGATGACTCGCATTGTTGTGTTTCAGGTGTCGTCTCGGGTGTCTTCCAAACAAACAAGTCGAGTCATCAAGGTGTTAACAAGCTGAAACCACAGACACTACGTTCACCCCCCGTCGCTGCTTCTTTGACAGGCATGAAGTCAAATTAAAACGGTGCGACTTCCCAGACAGAAATAATGTAATTTCATAGTGACAGAGCATATAAATCAATGTTTATTATCTTTTTGAATGAATGAATTCGTGCACAGATGGGAGTCTTCTCTTCAGCAAAAGACTAATATAGCTGTCATGTGTTTCATTTCATCATTGTTTTCATTATTCTTGAGTTTTAACAAGTTGACTAAGTACTGCACCTTGAATTACCGCATTTCTTTGGGCTGCTGCCTTTGACCCCAAATTCCGCTGCATGCCGATCCAGTCCGGAACAAGCTCTGATCCAGATCTCATCCGGATAATGGACTGCGGCTCTGCCCTTTTCTGGTTTGCAATGGGGCTCATGAGAACTTGTGAGTTCACATATAATCGTCTGTATATAATCGTATAATCGTATGTTCAACATACAGGAAAAACAGGAAAAAAATGGTAATACCTTATTCAGTGCAAATGTCAGTAACACACATTACAATGCTTTTTTTTTAACCTGGATTGAAGTGTGTTTTATTTATTTTTTTTTTAAAGGTAAAAATTTGATGAAATCACAGAAATATCTGCGCAAAAAAATGTTTCACTTCCTTTCGTTTTCGGCTCGTCAGACAGAAGATGGAGATGAGTGAACCTGCAGAAAACATCGGATAGCACATTCTCCAGATGTCCAGATGGGCACATGCACATGAGGAAAATCATAGTCAAATGCTACTACTACTACTCAAAATAGCAATGGTAATTTAACATTTACGGAGCTGCCATAGTAGCATGAAGTTTGCAAAGAAGCAAGCGGAGCAAGAGAGTGGCGATAAAACCACAAAACAACATTTTCAGGTTCTTCAGCATCAAGAGTCTAAGAGACTTGTGTCGGAGAATGTTGTTGAAGACATGACTACTTTCAACAGTGGAATTGCTAGCTTTTTGAAAACTTGTCATGCAAGGTCCCTGTTAACTGTAACCCGCAGCAATAATGACAAGGTGAGCTATATTAAGATTGCCAAATCCATATTTCCATTTATTTTGGTGAGAGTAACTTAAATGTAATGCAATAGTAGTGTAATGCCTTACATTTTAAAAACAGTAATATTGACAGTAACAAGTAATAACGCATTACAGTTTTGAAGAAACTTGCCCAACACTGTATATACAGCAGTAGTATGTTTCTATATATAACTGCATCCATTCATAGGAGTAACAAAACCACTCTGTGCCGGCCTATTAAACTGCTGTGTCTGGGAGATAACTGTGATTCAACCTCAAGCAATACATAGTAATTATAGGTGTACTTAATTTATAGCATCTCCAAAATCAAAAGCTCCTCATTCATGTTAAAGTGGGGTCAAATGAGACCTGAAACCATGATTTTTGGGTCTGGCTCCGCCCCATTATGATGTTTTCAAAGTATAATACTTTGAGATATAGTCGGCGGTGACCATGGTGTTTTTATTTTGAATGTGAATGTTTTATTTTGTATTTGCGCTCAACTTCCCATCCAGCGTGTTTGTGCTGAATAGCTTTGCCGTGCTCAGGCATCCATCAGGAATAGAATAGAATTCAGCCGGCCTGCAATCCTTCCGGAGTTGGCGGAAGTACAAGCGTAATAGACATAATGGAAACGGATCGGATCCGCACGCGGTAGAATTTGGGGGTCAGGGGTCGCCGCAGCGGATCATCTGTTTCCATCTCTTCCTGTCCTCCGCATCTTCCTCTGTTCTGCCAAACACCTGCACGCCCTCCCTCACTCTACCCAGAAACCTTAATTTTCCATATTTTTTTAAATGAGTGAAATCTGGTCTTCAGGCAAACCGGGTTTCAGAATGTATTGATATTTAAAACAGTGATCCAGAGTTCATAGACATTTTGTGACATTACGCTTTGCTGCATCACAGTCGCTTGCCAAGCTAATGGCCACTGATGGATGAAATGAAGTACAACTACAGCTTCAAATCAGGTTTGTGACCCATATTCATCAAACTAAAACTTGCATATTATGCTTAAGAATCCCTCACTGTAGGAATTCTAGTAAGAAGTGAAATTGTTGCATTGTAAATTAGACTTAAAGTGCATAATATAATTAACCATTACATACTGTTCTGGAAACATTTGAACTACCTTTACATTTGAGTTCACTAATAACACCCGTCACCAACAATATACAAAAACATAAATATTCTATATATTTTATATTTTGTGCAGCCAGTTGAGAGAGTTCTGTGCTTAATCCCATTCCTATTCAAAATTCTCAATAACGCTTCACATTTATTGAATTCAATATGGCTGTTATGTTCTCGCTTTACTGTAAAACCTAAGCAAGACACATACTCTGCTTTCTGAAACATTCATTAGGAATAAATCAGCCATTTATTAATGAGAAAAGAGGAATTTATGAATTAGTAAATATTTAATGAATACATATGTGATTCCGAAGTTTCTTTTAGAGAAATGGGAAGTGAAATTGTGAGGTGTCAGAGTATGATCCTTAATGTAAAAGCACCGGAAGTAATAATAGTCAATGGACAGACTGGCTCATTTGAGAATGATGCTTATCCTTGTATTGTGGATTATTTTGAAATTATTGGATAATTATTGCGGTAAGATAATCGATCCAATGTGCAAATTAATGTGATTATATAAAGAAATCTTAACCTATAAAAAATACATGTATTTGTTAATTATGCATTATCAATCTGAGTTCACAAAGTGAGTAAAGTGATGAAATACATGTAGGGAAGATAAAAAGTACATAATGTTTTCCACTGAGAGGTAGTTGAGTGACTGTGTGAAATACTCCAGCGGATATAAAAAGAAATAAAAAAAATGAGACAGCACAACTAAATCTCCAGAGCTACATGAGTGATTTCTCTTCTTTTTAATGTGCTTACTTGAGTCAAAGTCAAACAGCGGTGTAACAAGTGATTAAGATATGTATGATTACAGGGTTGCTTCTTTTTGCAATCAGGCAATAGTGAAACTAATGAGTGTGCAGCTAGATTTTAATTAAGTCATAAACTTCAAGGATTAACACAGGCTTTATGAGTGTGTGTGTTTGTGTGTGTGTGTGAAAGAGCGCGTGCACTTCGATGGCTTGCGTGTTTGTGTGAATGCGAAGAGCCGTGTGTGTCTGCATGTGTCAGCCGGTACGTGTTGGGGCTCGCAAAAAAAAAAAAAAAAAAAAAGAA